>OY292397.1:10544024-10878024 GCA_958496205.1 Idaea biselata
ATGATATATACGACGACGACGAGCTCCGTGGCGTCTTGAGTAAATATCCGATGGTAATGTAGAAGGTTGCGGGTTCGATTCCCGCCGGAAAAAAGTATTTTATTTACCTAGTCTTAAAAATACGTTTTGTTTGAAACTGGGTAGATACACTGAAATGAAACTATACAAGTCAGGTCAGTGGTCGCATTAAAATGAAATTTCACCATCTTCACTCATTTTTGTGGCCACTACTTGACCAAAACAATTCAAAATAGTCGAAACTAAAAAAAAGTTTCCTTTCCTATATACAGTTTCTCGATGAGTCTTTTAAAATGTAACTCTCCCCTTTTCCCCACCCAGAGGAACCACTGTATCTACAGGTTGGAAACATCTGGTTTTTTGATGTCTTGGATCTACTTATTTCACATTCTAGAAGTCAAAATGAGGTGCGCTAGTCATGCAAGTGAAATGTTCTCAGCGAGAAGTAACGTAAAGACTTACCTATACAATTCAACGCCTGACAATATATTGACGATGTAGCACTATAATGTTGACTGCTATTGGCCAAAAGATTTTCTCTGAATAACAACCACTACAAACTACAAAGTACAAGATATGGAAATGGACAATAGCTTAATTTCTTGTTTTGTAAGCAAAAGACATCAACGCGCTCTGTCTTGCTACGAATTTATAAACACTACCCTTATGTTTAGAGAAATTAAGTATGATCTAAAAGGAAATCAGTAGAAATGCCTAGCTGCACCAGCCGTTCTTGAATAGTCGTGCGGGTTAAGCAACGCTTGGCGCGGTCCTTACTTGGATGGGTACCTACGGCCGATCATTTGTGTGGCATAAACATTTTCTCGAGGTCCTCCGTGTTTCGGAAGGCACGTTAAGCAGTTAGTCGCGGTTATCTCCGATAGCTCCGATAGTTGGGTTAGGTCAAGTTAGATGCCTGAAAACGAATATACTAGGTGAGTTAATAATCTCATCATCATCATCCGAGCGTTGTTCCCGGTTGCATCTCTCTCGAGAGCCCGGGGTCCGCTTTCCTACTTTTACGTCTCCACTTCGCACGATCTTCGGCATCCCGTGTAGTGAGGCCATTAGCACGCATATCCGATCTTACAACGTCAAGCCAGCACTTCTTGGGTCTTCCCAATCTGCCGCGGCCGGGCGGAGGCGCCATAGCAAGACATTTGTTTCCCACGTAACTAGCCGGTTTCCGTAGAACGTGGCCGTACCACCGTAAGCGGCATTCTTGCAGTTTGTCTGCAATGTCTCGGACATGAAGGCTGCCCCTGATGCGGGAGTTTCTGACGCGGTCTTTTCGCGTCACTCCACACATCCAGCGCAGCATCTTCATCTCCGTGACACGCAGCTCCTGCTTATGTCGCTCAAGCAATGGCCACGCCTCACTACCATACAAAAGGACAGGTCTAATGATCGTTTTATAGACCTGTCCCTTCAGTTTAACCGGCATTTTCGGGTCACAGATGACACCAGTTACCTCTCGCCACTTGGCCCAAGCTGCCGAAATGCGGGACTTGACGTCACAATCGATGTCGCCGGACTCGTGAAGCACAGATCCCAAGTACTTAAACTGGTCTGTCCGCTCGACCATGTGACCGTCTACGCAGACAGGTGTGGGATCTGTGGTATTGCTAGCCAAGTATTCGGTCTTCGCTATTACACGCCTTCCAAGCCGCCCCTTATCCGAGTACGCTAGCGCAATATCATCAGCATACATGAGCATCCACGGGGGCTGCTCGTGTGCGTCTCGGATGATTACGGACAGTGCATCCAGTATTACGCTAAACAGAAACGGACTTAGGACGGATCCTTGGTGGACTCCGACTGTAATGGGGAAAGATTTAGTGTCACCAACAGCAGTTCGCACCACTGAATCGGAATTTCGGTACATGTCCCTGATGGTTTCAATATAAGTTTCAGGCACCCCTTTGGACCGCAGCGCCCACCAGATCATCACGCGAGGAACACAGTCGAAGGCCTTCTGCAAGTCCAGGAACAGAAAATGCAGAGGCGTATTCTTCGATCTGTATTTCTCCATAACGATCCTTAGGGCGAAAACAGGGTCCATGGTACCATGACCGGGGCGGAAACCATACTGCCCCTCCGAGACAGTGCACTCCTGCCGGATCCGAGAGTCAACTATACGCTCGTAGAGCTTCATGGTGTGGGACCTGACCTTTATACCACGATAACTTCCACACTCCTGCACAGATCCCTTGCCCTTGAACACTGGAGTGATAACACTCAGTCTCCATTGGGCGGGGATTCTGCCGGTCTCGAGTATACGGTTAAAAAGGTTGGTTAAGATGCCCACACCACGAGAACCCATAGCCTTCCACACTTCGATGGGGACTCCATCGGCGCCGACAGCTTTCCGATTCTTCATGCAGCGAAGAGCCTTGCGCACCTCCTCAGGCGTTATCAGTGGCACAAGTCCTAGATTCGGAGGGAGTTCCGGTGGCTGCACCTCTTTATACTGCTTATTGAGCAGCTCGTGGAAATAAGAGCGCCACCTCTCCTTCACCGCGAGGTCCTCGCATAGCAGGTTACCATTAGGATCTTTTACACAGCGGCACTTGGATATATCCTGTGCCGCTTTGATCCTAGAACGTGCCAACTTATAAATAAGCTTCTGCCCCTCGGACGTTTCCAACTTATCGTACAATGGCTGTAAGTGGTCCCGTCTGGCTCTGGCTACTGCTCTCTTTGTGGCACGTTTGGCAGACCTGTATGCGTCGCGATCTTCAGGAGAGTTGGACGCTTGCCACTTTTTAAAGAGGGCTTTCTTCACCCTCTGGACTGTGTCGTTCCACCACCAAGTTTCCTTGTCACACTTGCGTCCTCCCTTAGACATACCGAGGACCGACCGCGCCGAATCAGCGATAGACCTGAATCCGGTCCCAGTGTTCCTGTACCGATTCGCCTTCAGCATTGGCACATTTGTCGCCGATTGCTGAGGCGAGCATCTGGGACTTGACTTCATCAAGCATCCACCATCTGATTCGGCGCTGACATGGTTCCGGTCGTTTGTCTTTGGTCTTTACACAGAGATCCATGACAAGGATACGGTGTTGGGCAGTGAGACTCTCACCGGGTATGACTTTGCAGTTGGCCACGTTGCCGATATGGTGTCTCCTAGTGATTAGAAAATCGATTTGGGTAGCGCGCCCCCCGCTCCTGTAGGTGATCAAGTGGTCGGGCTTCTTTTTGAAATATGTGTTCACGAGTGCCAGGTCGGCAGTGGCACACGTACGCAGAATTTCTTCTCCTTCCGCATCCCGACTGCCATACCCGTAGCCTCCATGAACACGTTCAAATTCCGCCCCCATCTCACCCACATGACCGTTCAGATCACCACCCAAAACGATTCCCTGTGACAACGGGATAGCCCCAAGGACCTCGCCGAGTTTATCCCAAAACGACCTCTTATCAGCGTCGCTACAACCGACCTGTGGCGCGTAAGCACTTACTAAGTGGGTAGGAACCCCCCCAATAAGCACCTTCACGCACATAAGTCGGTCGCTAAAGCGATTCACCTCCAAGATATCGTCATGCAACCTCTCAGCGAGTATCACAGCCACCCCGTTCTCTCCACCAGGTGCACCCGTGTAGATCAGCTTGTAGCCATTCCCAATAAGCCGGGATCTGCTGCCTTTCCATCAAGTCTCCTGCAGGAACGCCACGGCCACCTTCCTGGAAAGGCCTGGAAAGTACGTCGGCTAGCTCCCTCGCGCGTCCGGTTAGCGTGCCAATGTTCCACGTTGCGAAGCGGAGTTTCACATCGTGTTTAGGGGCTAACGTCTTTGGCCGTGCCCGCCCGTGGCACGGTAGCCCTCGTCCACTTACCACAGGAGTCAGGCGAAGCTCCTGCGCGCCGTTATGCGGCGGCGCCCTATCCCTGTGGCCATATCTTTCTCGACTTTCCATACTAGATTTGGCGAATTTCGACTTTTACGGGAGCGACTGCCGTCTGACCTCCCAACCCCGAAGGGAAAGTCTGCGCCAGAGCCTCGTCCGTTTATCAGCAGGTGCACCAAGCTAGCAGGTGAGGTTGGCTTGGGCCCAACGATCTTAGTGGGCCCCATACACACCCAGGTGAGTTAATAATCTATCTATCTTTAAAAGTAGGTACCTGTATATTTCTTTGGTTTTGATATGAAATTCAACTAATTTTTCGGTGCGTTGCTTTTATGAATTACCATCTTTTGACGACGTTTCGAGGACTTTACACTGCCTCCCTGGTCATAGGGGTCGAGATTATGCACAAATCACATGTAGGTACTACGATGTTTTAAATACCTATTCTATTAGCATGTGCTAATATCATCTCTGTCCGTGAAATATTTATCGACTTTTAAATTATAGAATAACTCTTCGATAAGTCAGGTGTTTCGATATAACCTAAGTATAAACATTAAGTACATTGTTGTGACCTCAATCTGTTACTTTCATTATTTAATTTGTAATATGTAACTTATACCTCGGGTTGTACTTAGATATCCGAGGTACAAGTTACAACTCTGGCCTCAGGCTGAATGACTTGTATTGTAGTAAGCTAATGTGTATGGAAGTAGGTAGTCTGTGTGAACGTAAAGCTGATGTGTGCGTTTATAACTGTGTGTGTACAGGTGAGACGGGGAATGTAGAGCGAGCACGCGAGAGCCTCCGCGGCGCGCGCGCAGGTAGAGTCGCCCGCGCCGCCCGACGCACACACCGCGCGCTCTCTCGACACATCGCTCTTACAACCTGTTTACTCAAATAAACAACAAAACATTCTTGCTTCCGGTTTACATATAGTTGAACAAAAGTATTATCGGTAGTTCGGAAAGTGAATGAAAAGTGTAGTGATATCGCATGAAGAATACTGTGCAAGTAGAGATAATTGCGCGAATGCCACGGTCCGCAGCCTACGCAGCCGGCGGCGTTCCCCTCCTCCGTTCATTCAAGGACCAATCGTTGAACTCATGCCTTCACGGTTTCGCACGAACTACAAATCTGTCGATTTGGAAATGAGCGTCGAAATCGTTCCGCGATGCATTGACTGAGCCGACGACCTCGGGCTCAACAACGACAATGTCAATCAATCAGAACGCGGGCCAGTTCAATAAACAGAAACAACAACTAGGTAAACAGGGCCCGGAACCGGTCAACTTTCCGCCTCGTTATCATCCGCCCCCGGCGGCGACCGCCGCTCCAAAACTAGCCACTGTCGACGCAGCAACCAAGGAGTTCAAACCGCCGTATGCGGGCAAGCACATCGATCCCAGTAAACTGCAATACGCCCAGCGAGCGCACGGCGCACCGCCGGGACCCTTCCCGGGAGGTTCAATCCCTGTTGTGAAATATCAGGGACAGGGATATCCCGTAGGATATCCACTGCCGCCGGGAGCAATCCGCGTGCTGCGCCCTCCGGCAGAAGTGATCACGAAGGCCATCGTCCACGAGACCGGGGAACCGACAACGAGAGCTCGCAGTGCCGACGACACGCAGCGTGCGCAGCGCAACATTGAAGAAGAACAGATACATAGAAGGTCGGCGGACATGCTCAAGTTCACTAAACGCGTCGACCCCGAAGCTCCACGACCCGCAACCGATCAGCGGCGCCAGATTCAGGCACTTTTAGATGAAATAAAGTCATTGAAAGAGGAGAATCGGAAGCTGAGCGAAGACAATCAAGAGTTGCGTGACCTGTGCTGCTTCCTCGACGATGACCGACAGAAAGGACGAAAACTGGCAAGAGAATGGCAACGTTTTGGCAGATATACGGCGTCGGTGATGCGCCAAGAGGTATCGGCCTATCAAAACAAGCTGAGAGAACTGGACGAAAAACAACAAGAATTAATAAGTGATAATTTAGAACTTAAAGAACTCTGGTTGTACCTGGTCGAAGAAAGAGAAAGAGGCACGTGCGTCAACTGCGGGCGTCCGTCTGGCCGATTGAGAGACGACGGTGATGGCAGCAGCAGCAGCACGAACATTGAGGAAGGCCCACGTCCTGCGCCTGTCGTCACCATCACCCATCCTCAGTTAGCTGAACGCACAGTTCAATACGTCAAGGATTTAGAACAGAAAATTCGGCGACTAGAAGCTGAAAAGGGAATGAGTGGTGGATCGAACGAACGACCGGAAGCAGTGGTACGAGCGTTGCAGGTGCTGGAGGTGAGAGAGAGTGTTGAACGAGAACGACGAAGGCCTGCTCCCGACATGGACACCGGCGAACAAGCCCTAGTTAGAGAAATGTGTAACGTCGTGTGGGGTAAACTAGAGGACGCTCCACCTCAGGCTCCGCCTCGCTGACCGCGCTCTCATTTTGTTAATAAATTTATAAATATTCGAAAGGAAGTGGATGGTATCAATGTGAGTTTGTTGGAATCTGGCTTCATTGAGGTCAGTGGCAAACGCCTCGTAGTCTCGCATCGTGACCTAATGAACAGAAAAGCGCGACCTCGTTCGACAATCAAACATAACAGTAAAATGTATATCTAAGGGCCACAAATATTATACGATATGTGATGAACTGATGAACGCTTGCCACTGCTTATCTTACCTACTTTAATTGAAAGTACAAAATAGATCTTTAAGTGCTTACATAGGTGTATGCATAATATTAAAATTTGTAATAATTAAGTAAATTAAGTTTAATTTAACGAATACTTTAGGTACTGTAGTTTGCAATTTATGTTCGTAGATAGGTATGTCAGATTTTTAAGACACTTATTTAATATTTATTAGAGGCTAACGCAACATTTTTGAAGTAGGCATTTACTACCTGTTACATTTTAAAGTCTGTGATGAGCTCAATCCTACATGGTCAGAATAGGCCGTGGTTACATCTCGTTTTAGGCACTAGGTTATGGGTATCATGTAACCTAAAATTACCCAAAACATACTACTGTTTGTAAATTACATTCCATTGTTGTTCATAAGTTTTAATTAAATATCAAACCGGATTCCGCATTTATATGTTGTAAAGTTCAATTTACTTAGCGTCTAGTCAGTACAGTAAAAACCTTTCAATGATGTAATTCAAGGTTTTTTCCATCTATTCCGGAATAAAGTTATAATTATTTAATTTTATCTACTTCCGAGTAGCAATAAACATTGTTTATATAATTTAATTAGTTTTATTGATGGTCAAGAACACGTAAAAAATACTAACTTTCTATTTAGGTAACTTTAGGCCGGGGATATACGTTCTACAAAATACTGAATTAGTGACTAAATCGATCAGCAATTGATGGATAATGAATGAATCAAAGGTGTTCCCCTATTTATATCGATGTGAGTATGGGTATGGGTATTTTGTTTGAAAATAAAATAAATATTAAGTAGTTTTTAGTTGGGTAACTGCATAGGGTAGGACTGGAATAGATAGATGGAATAGGTATTATGTACCATAATAGTTAAATGATAACTTTACGAAATTATTTCTAAATGTTTCTATTGTAATACATTGATTTTACACTCAATCTGTTAATATAAAACTAAGTTACCTACCTACTGGATTTACAGGGCTTCTCGGGGCTAAGTAATAATGAATTAAGGTTGAAAAAATGTTTTCTTGTTGTAAAAAAATGAAGTTTAGGTAACCTTACAGTTCCCATGGTCAAACAAAA
Source organism: Idaea biselata (assembly GCA_958496205.1). Classification (NCBI taxonomy): domain Eukaryota; kingdom Metazoa; phylum Arthropoda; class Insecta; order Lepidoptera; family Geometridae; genus Idaea; species Idaea biselata. The sequence continues at coordinate 10,551,653 of OY292397.1, forward strand.
ATAACAGTGACCTTCTCATAGTTTAAAGTTGATGGAAGTGGATGACTGACATTGTTGAAAACTGACAATTAAATAAATAAATACTAAGCTTGTGTGGGCGTATAAAAATATACCTATATAATTAAATAAACGATTAAATTTAAATATAATAACAACAAAGCGGTTTTGGTGTAGTCCTTAAAATGGCCGAAGCGAAAGGCGAAGGAGCAGAAGATGTTGACACAATTGGAGTTAGTTTTCTCTACTAATTTACCGTAATTTACATAATGGTTTGGCTATACTTATTATTAATCTGAACACAAGGATCAACTTCCTTCCCCTTGAATCATAATTACCTTAATTCTATTAAACTTTGTACAATGGGGTAAAAAACAATCAGGTTTTCATCTCATTTCTATGAAGTACCCACCTGCCATCTACATAAGAATATCTGAATAGATTAATTCCATGAAGTATAAAAGACATCTAGGTAGCTGTAGGCAATACAAAGGTAGATGCTATTCTAGGTAATCTAATCAAGCTTAGAAAAACTGACTTCTTTGGCTAATCTTGCAATCAAAAGTTTCTTTAAAGCACTAAGGATCATTCTTTTAAACACTAAGGATCATTGTTTGGCTAGTCAGTTAAATGTTGGAATATTCTTAATGTGCCGACAGCGTGTTTGCTCTTCAGATTTACGTAGGCGGTCGCAGCGTTGATGGCGAGCGTCACGGAGAAGGCTGGGCGGTGCTACCTAATGGGGATTATTACACGGGTTGTTACTGCCGGGGCATGAGGAGCGGGAAAGGCTTGTATGTCTTTATGAAGAATGGATCTAGATACGAAGGTATTTTAGTTCTTAAACTCACGATGAAAGGAAGAGACCCAGTAGCCCAGGACCGGACTGCTTGCAAAGATGATAGGCAGACCTTTCCCCAAAAGTGGGACAATATAGGCTCAACAAAAGTATGTTTTGAAGACTTGTGATTGAGGTAGGTGTGTTCAAAAACTGTTGTTATTGCAGGAGAATGGCGTAAACACATGAAATACGGCGTCGGAACAATGTTGTACCCAGACGGTTCACGTTACGAAGGCGACTGGCGTCACGACCAGAAACAAGGCTTCGGAGCTTACTACTATCCTAACGGGGACATCTACGAGGGAGCTTGGTTCAAAGGCAAAAGGCACGGTTTGGGAACGTATTTTTACGCGGAATACCAGGTCAAGTTTATGGGGACGTGGGTCGAAGGTAGGATCGAAGGGCCTGGGCAAATCATTTACCCAAGAGTGAGGTACCACGGCTCATGGTTGCAAGGGAAACCTAAAGGACCTGGATGTTTCGTGTTCGATACCAACTGTATGCAACATGGCTTCTATCTGCTGACTAAGGATCCAGCTTTGGAGGAGTTTGGGGAGGGCGAAGAGGAGAAGGAAGAGAAGAAAGATGAGAAAGCGGAGGAATTGATGGGAGAAGAAGAGGTGGAGATTGACGAGACGTTGGGTAAGATCGAATTAAGCAAGCATATTTAGATCCCTTTAGTTAGAAAAAGGACACAAACAGGGTGGTCCAACTAGTGACGTCAATAAACTTTTTTTTGGATTCCTCACACCTGGGGGTATCCGAAAATACCCCATGTATGTTCAGCGATTTTTTGTAGTTTAGGAGTTATGGCCTTTTTTCTCATTTTCTACTAAAATGCGACCACTGACACCTATTTGCTCATACTGACTGCAATAATTGAGATAATTGGCTGATTTCTTTTCAAATGTGGAGCTGAATAATTGGGTCATGTTTCCTGTTACAAAAAAAACGCGTAACACCAACCAAACTGTTACAAATAAAAAAAGTATTTCATAAAGTGAGCGTAGACAAAACGCTATAAACACTTTAAAGAACAATTAAAAGAAAAACTCTCCTATTATTTTTTTTCCAAACCAACTTCAAAAACTTCCTTACTTCATTGGCTATCTACCCTATCATTTTTATTGGTCTATCATTAGAGGATCATAGCAAAAATTTTATTTTAAAATTTCTTGGTCGAAAATTCTCTCACTCATCTTACTTAAACCTGAAGGGAAACTCCCGGCCTAATCTAATAACATAAAAACATATTTGTTCTTATTTTATTTAATACATTTATTTGTACAAATCTTAATTCAGATTTGTGCGGAAGTTTTTTTGCGGAAGACAAAAACCATCACTAGATGGCGCTAGTGGTAAAATACATCGTGGTATCGTTGCGTTTTTATGTCAAAAATCACGTTTTGTATGGGAGTTCCCTTAAATATTTGCGGCTACAGTAATACATCCTCTGTAAAAATTTCAACTGTCTAGCTATCATGGTTTATGAGTTTATGAGATATAGCCCGGTGCCAGACGGTCAGACAGCGAAGTCTAAGTAATAGGAATGAGTGAGAGAATTTTCGACCAAGGAATTTTAAAATAAATTTTTTGCTATGATCCTCTAATGATAGCCCAATAAAAATGATAGGGTAGATAGCTAATGAAGTAAGGAAGTTTTTGAAGTTGGTTTGGAAAAAAAATAATAGGCGAGTTTTTCTTTCAATTGCTCTTTAAGTGTTTATAGCGTTTTGTCTACGCTCACTTTATGAAATACTTTTTTTATTATACAACTCCTAAGCTACAAAAAATCGCTGAACATACATGGGGTATTTTCGGATACCCCTAGGTGTGAGGAATCTAAAAAAAGTTTATTGACGTCACTAGTTGGACCACCCTGTATACATATACAAATACATACCTACCCTTTTCTAAAGTGATCAAACAATATTTGTTTTTTGATCACTGAAAGTGAAACTGATCACTCCAAAGCTGATAGTACCGATCCATCTTTAAGAGGTAAAACGTAATAATCTGGTTTATGTTGTAAAAAGCTTTTTAGTTAAAAACCATTGGCTGGATTAGACTGAAGCTCAGAAAACTCATTCTGAGAAAAATATTACAAGGCTAAATATTAAGACCTACATTCACGACATTCGGAATGAAAGTCGGGTATGTACAGTAGGCGGCAGATTAGTTGAAACAAAATGGCGGATGCGCAGAAGTCGATTTTTCATAGAAAGCGCGTGTGAAATGTACTGCGCGAACTTTCCCCTTCCACGACAAAACTTTTCAACTTATCTGCCGGTCACTTTACCACTAGACACTGTGACTAGACCAACATCGCTAATTCTATAAAATATTTTTAGGTAAGATAGCAACATGGCGCGCGCGTAATGTGACAGCTTATATGGCGGAGTTCTTGCCCCCGGAACCTGTGCCGCTGCCAGTCCACGACTCCATACCCTCGCTCACGGATGAGAGCATCGTGACTGACGTGATGCAGTTCGAGCTGCCGTTCCTGCCTGGCGAGCATGAGGGAGCTGACGACAATGACTCCTGGCTCATGCATCGAGAACAGTTCTTAGAGGAGACCGAGCAGAAAAATTAACCGTTACTTTTATTTTTGACTTGTGGTTATTTCAATTATAGCCTATTTAATAACAATATTTTTTCTTTAAATCCGTTTTTGATTATCAGACGACAGAATCTATGGTACGTTTTTTAATTTCAGACTAGAGGCTGACGTTTTAGTTCTTTGTATTAGACCCATTATTGGCTTTCCTATTTCTATTGTATTTTTAGTATGTATTAATAGCTGTTGGTTTCCCTAAAATGTAAAAATAAATAAATAAATAAATAGACGTTTTTTCTTTAGAAAAACGTGTCAACTCATAGTCTACAATTAAAAAACGAAGTATACTTACATACAGTACAAAGTAATGTATTTTATATGAATTAAACTCAAATAAAAATCTTACCATATTTATTTAAATAGCAAAATAAAACTATACTTCTATGTAACATGTCCATAATGTTAATAGATCATGTAGGTATGTACATTAATGTACAATGTACACACAATATCTAACAAAATTGTCATAAATTTATTAAGGCATTTTATTTAAACATGCATACTGATTAAGTAAACAGACTTGACCTTACAGAAGTGATTTCATCTTTTAACATGAATTAAGAGGAAAGGATATATAGGTTTTATGGCATAAACATCTCTAATGTATTTATCCTGGGTGGAAACAGTCAAGTGTTTGTATTGAGAAAGAGTAGATATAGCTATCCTTTCCCCTTAAACCGAACTATGATCTAGTCTGGTTCAATAGTTCCTATTTGTTCTATAGAACTGATGTCACTGGGACAAAAAAAAGAAAAAAACATTCTCAGTTGTTCCATAGAACATTTAGTACTTATCTTTTTTTCTCAAATTGTTTTATAGAACAAGATAACAAGACTTCTTGATGATAACATGACATTCACAAATTGACAAGAATTCGGAGAAAATTATATGGAACTAAGTAAACTCCGATGGGAAAGGAAGTATTTAGTTATATGGGAAAAAATAAGAGAAAATTGCCTATTTTTGTCCCAGTGACGTCAGTTCTATAGAATTATATTATATATATTATATTTTAGAATTAAACCAGACTGATAATCCATCAGTCTGGTTTAATTCTAAAATATATATAGACATTTGTATAACGACAATTGAACTACAAGCACCAGCGCTTGGTAAGGAAAAAAAGATGTTTCAGAACTCATTCAGTACTCTGACTTACCAATATTAACTGTTCTGCACTTAATTATAGGCACAATGGAAAGTTTACACTTTAATGCACAACAAAATTGCTTTAGTTCCAATGGTTTTCGATAGTGAACGAGAAATGTAGGTTTAAATAGTAAAAGCAGCATATTAAACTGCAAATTTCATATAAAAACAAGTACTTATGTGTTAATAGAAATAATAAGTTTGTACACTCAACTCAGTTGTTTCCAAAAGGTGATCAAAACTTAAGTCTCGTCTTATGATAACGTTTCCTGCACCGAAATACCTGCAACAATATAAGTTTGGTTTGTGAATTCGTTTTAAGAAATGTTTAATGAGCAGTCTTCAAGTTCACTCAAATTGCTCCTGTGCTTTAGTTGGTGTCGCTGGGCCTTTTCCGCACTTAGCCACTTAGTTAAATCAAACATTAAATAAGGATGTGTAAGGCAACTTTGATGTGTTTTTGGTTGAGTTAAGGCCCTTAATTAAAATTAATAAAATCATAAATTTTACTCAACTGACCGTTATTGCTATTATGTGAACAATTTTCCAAACATGGTTTTTTTTTTCTCTGTTAGTTTTTTAATATTTACAGAAGTTTGTATGGAAATAGACCAAAGTAGAACTTACTTTTTCACTATGCATGTTTAAATGTAAAGTTAATTCTGAGGGTTTGGTGGCACGTTGCTATTGGAGGCTGAATTACTGTTCTCAAATGTCGACTTGTTCTTCAGTAGGTACGCTGCTAGGTAATTGATTGGGTCTGGAGGCCTCTCCTTGGCTAAAGACGATAGACCCTGGAGTAATATCGGTACTACTGTCTGGTCCAGATATTGACGAGTCGGCAGCGCGTTCAAATCGATTCGGGATTTGCGGTTTGCGTTCGTCTCGTTCTCCTTCTCCATTGATATTATTTTCTAAAATTACAAAAGTTAGACGTATAACATGCGTATAACACAGAAAGGTTAAAAATACAATAATTTGTGATTGATAGCACTTACTCGAACCGTTTCAGGTATCTTGGACGGAGGTTTTTCTTCAAGAATTTGATTTGTTTGTTGTGAAAGTGTACTATTATTGATGGACATGGATTGAATATACTGTTTACATACGGTTATCGAAAGCACACTATTCAAGTAAAAGACGTTCTGAATAAAATAATGGTATTTATTTTTCGAACACGCTCATCAAACGCAAACTTAAAAACAATATCAGTGTTGCCAGGCCCCTGTTTCATAAAGCCGACAATCCAACTTAGATGTCAAGAAGAACTCTTTCATAAAAGTGCGTTGTGGGTGGGTCTAGCGCACGCACGCAGCACTCAGTGGTAGAAGAAGTAATATCGTAGTAGAAGTAGTACAAAATCCACCATGATAAAAAAATATTGCATCACTTTTTTCGATTTTAGATTAAAAAAAATTGAAATAATAATTTATTTAGGTATCTTTTTCTAGTCCAATTTTTATTACATTATTGTAGCTATTTCTATAACGGGCAACCCAGATAATATTCAACCACAGACTAAATTGTCCGTAAATTGCAGTGGAAGTAAAGGGCAAACCTTGACTGAACCAAAAAACCTGAAGTGTACGGCTGATCTTAAAAATATTTTGAGGGTGATATCATCTGTGCCCGGAACCATAGATTTGGGTATTTTTCAATGGCGGCATGTTTTGAAAAGCACATTAAACTTTTTAAACTTACACGATTTGGCCATCTAGTTACATTTGAATCTCCTAGCGATCAAGACTATTGAAATATAATCGAATTTTGAAACGTCGACGTACGGGACTTTAAAAATAACAGTAAGTTGAATAAGACCTTGGAAAAATGTAGGTAAGTAATTGAAAAGTATCAATAGGAACCAACAGACTTTAGATACTGTGCTTTAGACTAGTATGTTCTTTATTATATTAATAGTTTATCTATAATAGATAATACAGGTGAAAAGAAAGAAAGCTGCTATGGGGCTACGGATTTTGCATGAGCTATATACAGCCCCATGCATAATAAACAGACGCACGGAGAAGTCTTATAAAAAGGGACCCGTTTATTCCGAACCCAAAGTGGAATTCTATAAAGGAATGAAATTCATACGAAGTACAGGATTATTTAAACTAAAAGATATTAGTATCCTTTATGATTAAAGCTACGTTTGTATTTATTCCATTTTGATATCTTTAAGGTTCCAAAAAGAAAGTAGGTACAGCTTTTTTAGCTGCCTTAAAAACTGTTATAAAAATCCTTATGCATACCTACATACATAGAATTTCTTGAGGTCATTTACATGTACACTATTTTTTAAATATCGTGACTAGGTACTCAATAGGGTGCACATTCATTACTAACGTTTACGTATAAAAACACATTCAACAGTTTTAATGCATTTATTAATAAAACTTAATATTACACTTAACCAATAATTAAATTACAGTCCACACGATAGTTAAGTATACACAAGGGGAAATTATAATTTGTACCTCTCAAGAATGTATTCACATTATTTCGCCGTATTTACATTTTATCGTTCCTCGAATCACGACGACACTTACAAACGTGTATAATTAAATTATTATTAAAAGAGAAATGCCAAACTCTAAAATGATGTAGAATTATCGTAACTACTGAATAGATTCCATAAAAGTTTTTCTTTCTATTAAAGTTTCACTTTAAACTAAATGGCAATTACTACTACAGTACTTTATGACTTGTTCAACTGTTGGGTTATTTATTAGATAAAACTTTAGTTTTGAAACAATGCTTTCCAAAATTTTGCACCTGACGGGATTTGAACTTGCAATCCTTACAAATCCGTTGTAATGTATCTATCCACTTGAGCCACAGGTGCCTATCTCAAGGGGAAGTAAATAAGGAGTGTATCTCGCAACATTATACCGGATCTTTGCAGATTACCGGCTTGTATTTTTTTATTTATTTCTATGTACCTATATAGAAATAAATACAACATATAGATGTGCTCGAACCTTGATTAAATTTTGAAGTGTTTCCCACACTTGCAAAATTTACTTTTACAAAAATAGTTTAAAGTATAGACTTTAGTTGATGAGTTCTTGTTAACGGACTTTACACTTTAAATGAGCCTAATAAGGGGTTTTTGGATGATCAGTTCATCATCCCTTAGGGATTTGTAAGAAAATCCATTTGGAGTATTTTAAGTTACCAAAATATTTTGTTATAGTGTTAACATACTATGGCAATTTTAGTATTCAAGTAGGCAGGTAGATACGTACTTAAATAATGCTATGAAAACAACAAGGGGTAAATAAACAAAAAACATTGTTGAGATTAGAGAGCGCTCCCGGCACAATAATTGGTGGTGGCCAAAGATCGTGAGTTTAAATCCCGCCCCGGGTGGATTTTGGAAAAAGCATTGTTCTCTAATAGGCAGACTCATACTAAAGTACCTTTAGTAGTAAATTTATGCATGTTAGTCTAACTAAAGGCTGCCGTGCAGGCTTTCAAATTAAAATGACTGCGTACAGTGGCCGGCAGATAAGTTGAAAAATTTTGAAGTGGAAGGGGAAAGTTTGCGCAGTACATTTTACATGCGACTTCTATGAAAAACCGACTTCTGCGCATCCGCCATTTTTTTCAACTTATCTGCCGGCCACTGTAGAAGTCTTATAGTCGTGTGTTCGCGCTATGTTCTGAGATAGTGTGGCGGCGGCGGCGGAGGCGGGGCGGGGCGGAGACGGGGCCCCCGCTCGAGCTGCCGCCGCCACGCCGCCATCGCCTCGCTCAGCGACCATAACTCTGAGAGAAGCGAGAGGTCCAGCTGACGGAGGCTTGCCTGTAAACAAATACAAATACAGATATCAGTATGAGTTTCTTGTGGTTTCTTCTTATAGGAGGGTGCGTTCCGTAAAACGAATAACACACAATAGCTATAACCTTAAGGGGAAAGGATACCTACTCTTTTCTCCATACAAACTTTACAAACGTAGTCGACGCTTAAAGAAAATATGTTTATGCCATAAACCCAATATCATAATCAGCCATGAGTGACCATGCCCCTACGTTTAGATTTTCTTCATCTTCGCATCTGAGCGATGTTCCCGGTTGCATCCCTCTCGGGAGCTCGGGGTCCGCTAATCCCCAAATTGTTTTTTTTTAATTTGGGGTCCGCGCAGTCGGTAAGTCATCATCATTGACCATACCTGCTGCAATTAGATTTGGCAATGTTTTTACGGCCGGCCGCCTGCCTGACACCAACCCTCTTAGGGATCAAGCAGTTTATCCGCCACCGCGCGGGGAGTACTTAAGGTTAGCTAATCTCCCTCAGATCCCTTAGTCGCCTTTACGACACCCACGGGATGAGATGGGGTAACCCTATTCTATGCCGGGGCTACACAGCTAAGTTTAGATTTTCTTCATATTCTAATATAATTTCTATTCTAATTAGGAAATGAAAAAAAAATAAGCTAAAACGTTGGATCATGGCCATGGCAGATAGGTAGAGGTTTTATGGCATAAACATATTTGCTCTAATGTCTTTATCCAGGGAGAAAACAGTCGACTTCGTATGAAGAACGAGTAGGTTACCTTCCCCATTCAGACGTTTCAAAAAGATTACAGTTTCTAATCTTAAAATGAGCATTACTAACACGAAACATATTTCCACGGGGGCAGGACCTTATCAAATAACCTTAAATAATGCAGCATAAGAGAAATTTCCTTCAAATGAAACGTCCAAGCATATGCATAAAATGAATGCAAATAGGACAGGTCCGACCTTCCGCATGTCCCCGTCGATTGCGTTATACTAGCAGCTAGCTGGAATGCCGTACTATCACGACTGCATATTATAATCGGAGACAGCCGCCACCTCGAGCGTCGAAAACGGATCTAGGTCGACAGGTTTGTCTAGATATTGTAGGAACTACAGGTGACTTGATTTCTGTCAATCATACTGCGCTAGAGAGGGATATATAAGATAGCTGATATCCTTTCACCCACCAGTCTTACGGCCGAATATAGACACGCAACTCAAAATTTGGGTTCTACTGAAACAAATAAGCACCTCTCAAATGCCCATACATCTATCTATCTATCTATCTATTACTATTATAAAGCGGAAGAGTTTGTTTGTTTGTTTGTTTGAACGCGCTAATCTCAGGAACCACTGGTCCGATTTGAAAAATTCTTTCGGTGTTGGATAGTCCATTTATTGAGGAAGGCTATAGGCTGTTTTTGATCCCGATATTCCTATGGGATCGGGACGTATGCGGGTGAAACCGCTGGGAGCTGCTAGTACATATATATTCCTATACTATTTTTTAATTTAGAAGCTGCTCAATTTTTTAAGTACGTCTCAAATTTTAAGTGGCGTTTCTGTATTCGGCTATTAGGTGTATTGGTAATAATGGTTTTAAGGTGACACTTTACAAAACTATCATCTTGCCACCTTATTGTCATGTTATTGGATTAAGACAGAGTATCATTTATCATTATTATTAGACACGGGTCTAGATCGCGTTCTAGATAATCATTGTTATTTATTACCTTGACGTTTCGGCAAACGGGTTACTCAACCCGTGGCCCCGAGAAGACACGGTACTGGGTAAGACAGGGTATATCGTCTTAATCCAAATCGTTTATCTTTACTATATTTATTATTATTGGAACCTCGGTTACTGCGCCACAAGCTCGTGTTTAGTGAGGAACCGATGTCTAATATAATATGTATTGAAATTTGTGAAATGTCTATTAAATTTCATAGTTAATAAATGATTATAATTAATGACGATTACATCTGCTTCAAATAACTTCACTAATTAATAATAATTTCAAATAATCTTTCATTAGGATTAATTGTACCGATATATTTATATATTTAGGTAATTAAAAATTAAAAATATATTAAAAATTAAAAATAATTATGTTAGTAGGTAATTATTTGTGAAATTCGATCTCCAGCTGAGATAAATCTTCAAGTACCTAACTGTTTTTACAAACGCAAAGAATACACGAACAACTAGATCTCTATGACGATACTTTAGCGAACCGCGGATTAAGTTGTCGTTGTCACGAACATCACTTGACAATTACGAGTGAAATTCACAGCTGGGAGAATGTTTGGGAAAAGAGGGAAAGTGGGCATCACATCACTGTTAAGTTCTCGCATCACCGAACACATGCAAACGTAACGGACAGTCGGCTTGCATCCGAATAATTAACATTTGTTAAAACACAACGAATGAACATTGAAATGACGAGAGAAACTTGCTAGATTACTTGAATGCACAATGCGTTTTTACTTGGAAGAATTCTAAGCATTGCTGAGTGTTAGGAACTTGTAATTAACTAGTTGGCGCCACGAAACTGATAAGCGTATATGAGGAGCGACAGAGATAAAAATATCCATATATTTAAAATGCTTTGTCCTGAGTGATTGAATGATCTATCAACGCACAGCCGAAACCGTTGATAATAGAGAGCTGAAATTTGCAGAATATGTTCTTTATAAGTATGATGGAGGCAGCCGATAAGAAAAAGTTTTTTGAAATTCCCACGAGATCGGGATTTACGCAGGTGAACTCAGCTAGTAAATAAACATAATTAGGTACCTACTAATACTAATAATGAGCTATTAAACATACATTTCGAAAACATACGCAAACTATAGTTTTAGAAGGTTTTTCAAAGAATCAGGTCATAAATGCCGTGAAAGTGCAATAGAACCAAAGCTAACTGCCAAGTGATACACGTCCAAGAGTTGAGAAAGAGCACTGACATGTCTAGGTCTACCAATTGGCTGTCCTATTGTCAGACAGACAGACGCATGAATGGAACCAATTTCAATCAATTTCATTCTAGCTTACCTAACGATGATTTATATACGGTTTTAATAAAAATATCGTAGGTATTTGAAATGACACGGCCTTGATTACAACAAACCAGTTTTGTTTTAATTATTCAACCAGTAGACTAGATAGTTGAAACTTTTCTATCAGACTCAATGAAGGGTTTTCGCTAATTTTTACATATAATAACTGTTACAATCAAACTTATTTTTTGGTTCTAATCGCATAATCTACTATTAGTACTTTTAGCAATCTTTCAACGCTACGTTTTGAGACCTTAAAGCCAAAATTACACGGGTCACTTTTGCCGTTTAATTTGGATGAAGCATCCAAGATTGAATCGTGTAAACATAAAAGCGAATCATTCAATGTCATCGTTCAATCACTCTTCATACATTTTTGTGCCTTTCAACCAGAGCGAATTAAATGTGGTTGAACCATGTATTAGCTTTACAGGTCTCCTCTTCTGAATCGACTGTCAATCTAAATGAGGAGACCTAATACAAAGGTCTCGAAACAAATGAGTTTAATTTCAATCCATCGCGAAAACAGAAGAAAAATCTAATAATAAATGTTAGGTTTAACAAAATCACAGGTAATATTTCTGTGGTGATTCTAATTTTAAACTTTGCCGAATACCAATGAGAAGATAGACAAAACACGTTTAAAAACTGGTATTTGATGTAAGGTATTTTAATGCATCACAAAATACCTAAGTACCTACCGAACTACCTACGACATTCTATTGTAAAAATTGTAAATGCCTATCTCATGGCTTATTTTCGATCGCTGTAAGAAAAAAAAATATTGCACGACGTTACACGACGCGCATTCTATCACTAAACCAAGCACTAGGCTTGTACTATGGGTCCTAGACAACGGATATATTACATATTTAACTTTTTTTGTAAATACATATGTACATAATATGAATATGATACAAAGAAAACACCCAGACCAAATTAAATTTTTAGTTTTGGGGCATACATACAAGGCAAAGAAAAATAAATATACGTTTTATATCCGTTGTTTAGTCACCATGACACAAGTTTAGTATTTTACCATAGAGCTAGATGGCGCTGTGTGACGTTAACAGATTTTTTTTAAAATTCTTTTGCTGATACCGGAATGCTTTCAGGAACATCGACAGAGTTACGATCAATAAAAATAGACATAAATAATCTCTGCTCCCCTGAATGGAAGGAATACCGTAAAATGTTGTCCTTAAAATCGCATGTTCAACGTCCATTAGGGAAGATTGCTTTATTATTAATGTAAAGTTTTAGAAAGCCCTTACAGTTGACCGTTACAACAGTTTTATTTCATAGGGGCGTCGCGTCGCAAGCATCTTTTAATTCAATTAGACGAAATTCAAAATTGATGTGAACGTTCCCATTAAAGAATTTGAACATTTCAAATTTTTTTTAAAGTATAATATGTATACGTAATTTCAGACCACGATCTGACGTTTAGAAGGTGTGTCAAATCATAGTCTACAATTAAACGACCTCTGTGGCGCGTCGTGCGAGAGCGCGACTGCAATGCAGGAGGTTGCGGGTTCGATTCCCGCCGGGTGCAAGTATTTATGCTTAAAAATAAATATTTGTGTCTGGTCTGGGTGTCCTTCTATGTATAATATGTATGTATTTACAAAAGAAAAATAAATATAAGTATTATGTCTAGTCACCGTAACACAAGCTTAGTCGCTTACCACGGGGCTAGATGGCGCTGTGTGTTGTTCACAGAATTTATTTATTTATTTGTTTAGTGCTTAGTTTGGGGCTAGATTGCGCTGTGTGTAACGTAGTGCAATATTAATTGTTTATATCCAAATACCTACTTCTTCTTTTCGTGTATTGTGGTGTGCTTACCTAGTTAGTTTTCAGGTCGCCCTAAGGCCTCTAAATGGACCTAACCACTGCTACCTGACATAACAGCTGAGACCAACTGCTTAACGTGCCTTCCGAAGCATGAAAACCTACTTCAGAAACGTTCTTAAGTTCGCCTTGGAGATTTTTCTTAGTTACCTACATACCTACCTACCTATGTTGTACGGTCCGTAGCATACAATAATCTAGCTGAACTTGCGACCTACATTATTGTACGGCTAACGACAAGTTCACTTACCTTAGCCTTTTAATCTTATGTTAGGTATTGTTGAGTATATTATACTAAGACTTTAAACTACTTTCACCCTGAGTTTTTGCTACTATATCGTGATATAACACAATCTATTTGAATTTAAAACTGAAGTGTATTTATTTCTAGCTTATTTAGCCGTACAATTTTTATTTTTTACCCCTCCACATGCCTTACTAGAATGTTAGATATGAAACTGTAATTTAATAAGTTATTTAACTGAACATATTAAACACTATTGGCATTTGGCATTTGTATCTGATAGAGACAAATGGGCGGTAAATAAAAGACAGGTAAGTACATAAAGAAAAAATAAATAAAAACCCTTCTGTGCCCACTAGAAAAAAATAATAAATAAAATCAATGAGAGTCTAATGAAAAAGAGAAAATTTTAATATCCTCATAGTTTAATTGAATTTTAAATATCTTATATTTATTAATTGAGAAAACTTAAGGCTTCTAAAACTTCGTACCTACTTGTACTGACACTTGGCACACCGGCACCGGGCGCTTGGAGGTGTAACTTAATAGCAAGTTAACAGGAAAGTAAAGTTAGGCACGTGCGCTACGAAAAGCTACAAGTTTCTTGGAAGGTGAACTCAACGCTAACATCAACAACGGCAGGCAGGCAACTGTTCTAACAACAACTAGTTCAAAGGAAACCCCTATTAATGCACCACAACATCCGCCACCATCGGCTATTGTTGGAATTGAAACTAAAACTTTTCATGGGCGTTCTCTGTTTATCTACACTAATATTATAAAGAGAAAAGATTTGTATTTTTGTACGTATGTGTGTCTGTATGTTTGTACTGAATAAACTCAAAAACTACTGGACCGATTATAAAAATTCTAATTTCACCATTAGCTACATTCACCCTGAGTAACATCAGTAACAACATACTTTTGATCCCGATATTCCCACAGGATCGGGACTTACGCGGGTGAAACCGCGGGACTCTGCTAGTGTGCAATAAGTTAAACACGCTAGAATTAACATTACTTTAAAATATCCTTTAGCTAGGTAATAGTTTAGATTATGCTACATCTTAGTAGTGAAACTACGACAGGTATTATATGCTTATGATTTTCTAAAACTTTGACGATATAAAGCTACACCTATATAAACTCAAGTGCATAAAACGAAAATGAAGACGTAAGTTGAGAATATAACTTAACACGTAAGTATTATTTACTTGATACCAATAACCATCGAAAGGGAAAATAAATACTCTCACGCAGATTATTGTCTAATGTAACTTAATAGTTACTATACTATTGCACGACGTTACACACAGCTCAATCTAGCCCCAAACTAAGCACTAGGCTTGTACTATGGGTACTAGACAACGGATATACTACATATTATACTTTTTTTTTTGTAAATACATACATATGATACATAGAAAACACTGAATATCCCATGTCTTCGGACCGTGGTGAGTCCTAGGACATGTTGGTTTCCTCACGATGTTTTTCCTTCACCGTTAGAGCGATGTTATTAGCGCACATACCTTTTTCATAAAGAAAAAGACATTGGTGCGCGGTCGGTCTGGATTCGAACCCACGACTCTCAGAATGAAAGCCGGGGTATCTACCACTAGACCAACACCGCTCTACACCTTGAGTGAGACATTTTCTTATCGCGCGAAGTTAACAGACTACTGAATATTCCTTGAAATAGGAAACATTTTAAGGAAAGTCTGTCTTTAAAATAAAAATAAAAACAATTAGCATAGAGCACTTTGAAATCGTAGATTGATTAGAGATGGGATGTGTGAGTTCGGAACGCACCCTCCGATGAAATGAAACCACAAGAAAGTGAAATTTCTTTTAATTAACGCTATTAATAGTCTTAGGTATTCTTTTAAAACGTGTACCTATACAGAAACATGATCATTTTGAAACGTCTTGATGGCATGTCTGGTTTCGAAACGCGCCCTCTGTTGAGAAGAAACCACAAGAAACTCATGGGTGTTTTATTTTTTTGTAATCATGTTTAGCTTGTAAAGTTATTACATCTAAAGATATGAGGTAACAAACACTGCTGGGGCTAAGTGGCGCCCGCGCGCCCGTTGTGATGCCCACACATTACAACAGTCATTTGAATTCAATACGCTTCTTAAGGTACCTACAGAGATATTATGTTAATATTTCTAAGGACCGGAAGAAAGTATTATGTGTTTAACGATGTTTTTTTTCTATTATGTTGGTTTATTATGTTTCGTGGCTGTCATGTGTAACGAATTACTATTTTTTTTAACGCTATCTTGAGTCATATATCCCAGTGTATAACTGTTAATCTGACATAAATGTACATTTTTAGAAGCTGGTGATGGCTGTGGGTGATTGTTTCGAGACGATCTTAATACTAATCTAATCTATACTAATATTGTAAAGAGGTAAAAGGTATGTATATTGTAACCGTTACTACAACCGTTCGGGTAATCTCCGAAACTACTGGATCGATTTCAAAAATTCTTTCACCATTAGAAAGCTACATTCACCCTGAGTAACATAGGCTACTTTTGATCCCGATATTCCTACGGGATCGGGACTTACGTCTCATATATAACTTATTTACGAAATTTGTTCAGTCCAATCTTATTTTGGGTTGTTCGCGTTTGGATATAGAGTTGTATTAATATTTTTATTTAAATCTAAAAGGTAACTTAAAAGTTGTTACTTTCCAAACCAAATTCGTTTTACTTCAGGTGAAGATTTAGAAAAAACATATTAAATTATTAATAGAATCATACATAAGCACTAAATAAATCTGAATATTCTTGCAACAATTGCACAATACCAACAATACGCTGAAGAGCATATCAAATTTAGTAAAATTATTTTAATAGGTATTTATTACATTTGTTCTGAAGAGTTAACTCCGCCATTATACCTCTGTTCAGCTTTTGAAGTTGCTCAATTATATACAGTTAGGTAGGTATGTAGCTACAAGCTACAAGAGGGTATCAGAAAAACTAATCGGCAACGTGTGACCAGTTCACCCACGACCGTTCTAATCCAGTCCCCGCATTTTCCACCATATTTGTCGACTCGTTCCACCTATCGGTCAGTGTTTACGGCTATCTGCTTTGATTTAGCCAGCACATGTCAGCCTAACGAATACGGTTCTGTATGTGCGGGTACCGTTCCCAATCCGCAAGCCCTTATAAGAACAAAAACCGTAGTTTTGATAGGACTGACGAAGTCGGCACCATGTTGGTCTCGCTCGGTACAAATGAACCGGCTTACCTTAATCGATCGTGTGTACGCACAACAAAAACTCATGAGCCGGTTTCTTAAACGCCAAAAAGAAGTGAAATTAACTTAACTACTAACAAAATTGTCTGGAAATGAAAGGCCTGTAATACTACCTACCTAATTTAGAAGCAGCGGCATATTTGTCAATATTTCAACGTATTTTGTCTTTGTTTTATTACCTTATTTATTAATAACGGTAAAAAAAGACGCTATAGTGCTAATAAATGTATAGGAGTTAACTGTAGGTCTCGTGCCGCAGTATTAAAGGAGCTTGCAGCTGCACATTAGTTTTTTTTCTTAGAACAGTGGCGCAGTATGCGAGCTTGCACGTATCACTTGGCGAATTTAAGAGCACATGCGATACTTGTTTAATGAGACCGTATTACAGGTGCATTGTAAGACATTGTAAGTTAAATTGATGGAATCTTACTGTAACGGATAAGTTATTTATTTAGTTTAACAATGCTTGATATTTAACTCTATTTTTCGGTTTTAATCGCGTGGTGTTTATTACTTACTACTAATATAATTCCTGATATAATGTGTTTTTTTTTTATTTTATTTTAATAAATAAAATAACGAGTAGGTTAAGCCTGTAACTATTGTCCATAATTCATTTTACTTAATCTTTTTTTTTTCAATATGTGTGAATATATTGAGATGGGTAAAATCTGCTTGATGTATGAGTTTTTTTTACGATTCAATTCCACCCAAAGCATTTGAAATAATACAAATCATATTAATTGACATAAAAGTAGTAAGTATCGTCGACGCACAGTATTAATCGTACAATAGAACAATGAAAGTAGTTTTATATGATTAAATTTGTTCCGTAATAGGAAGGTAAACTATATATAATTACGATAATTAATCTTGGCAGGTAAATTCTTTAATATACCAAAAGCCTAAAATAAAAATACTAACGGCCACTTAAAATTTGAGGGTCACTTAGATAATTGAGCAGCTTCTAAATTGAAAATTAGTATGTGAATATTTGAGTTTAAGAGCGGCTTAATTGTTTAGGAAGCCTTCGAATTTTGAGTAGCGTCACAGAATACATAAATATAGCGTTTCAGTTTTCGGCCGTAAGTTATACATTTTATACGTAGGTTATTAAGTTATTACCACTTGGTCAAATGGATAGGCGATTGTAATCAAGACTGATATGACGCTTGAATACAGAACACAATAGCAGCTGTCCATGTAGGTATTGGATCCAGTCAGATAGTATCGCGAAGGTCAATGGTGCGAACAAGCACCTAATGAATGAAACACGCTTCTCACTGCCAACATTTCAGTGCTACGCAATGGTACCTAATGTAGACACTCACGTAACTATTGTAAGAGTTCTAAGTATGACTCTTGTACCATCGCAAATCTCTATTTACGTAACAAAGACGTCTCAAAAGCGATAACTTACTTTAAACGATCGTTTCTGGAAATGGTTATAAATAATACGAGTTAATACATCTCCAATATCTCATCGTATGATCCGCACTTGTTGAATCATCATAATATAGTTAGCATCCAACCATTGCGAAGTTTTTGTAAACAAATATGGCTGATCAATGCGCTGCATGAGTCATCAAAACTATAGGTACACAGCAGATAGGATTGGCAAACCATGTGAAATCGTATCTGGTTTCGAGTCTTTTTCAATTATTTCTTACAAAAGAACTAAATTAAGTAGTATTTTAAATGTCAGTACACAAAAAAGTTATAATGTTATTGGTCTAATTAAAAAAGGCGTTTTGCAACGTGTGGTAAATTTAGTGCTGTGATTTCATGTTTTCGTTTGAAGTAGGTAAGTGAGCAGACCAAAGCAATTACTGTTACTGTGTTCTGCAAGATAGTTATTTTTGTACAGATAACCTATCCACCTGGGAAGTAATTCCAATTTAAGAATTTAGAACAATCTTGGGTATGTAAAGTATGTATACTTACATACAAAACTAACGTATTTCAAATCATTGCGGTTCAAGTAGGTCCAACATTTTCAACTAGCTATTATTTTTGGGAAAGCAAACAAGTTTATTAAAAAACAGTTACTAAGCGTAGGTTGTTACGACAAGAGATAAGGTTTTCAAAACTGTTATATATGCAGTAGATTTGTCGGTGGCCAATGCGTAGGCTTCTAAATGTCACCCACGTAAATAATCGGAAATCGGACGCGTGTTGTGTCAACGACCGACAAAGGTGTGGGCTCTGTTTGAATACAGACCATCGATCAATCACGAGGGATGATCCCACTCGTTCAAGGGGTAGATATGGTAACGCCAATAACCACGATAAACATTTCTGTGACAGACAAGGTGAATGATATGGTAGTGTAAACTACAAAACAAATAGTTATAAGATAGTAGAATAACACTGACAATTGCAACAATTACTCAATTACGTCGGTAACTAGATTCACTGGCTACGCAATTGTTTTTGAAACCGTGTAAACTTCCAGATGCGATAATCAAACTTAATAAAATATAAACAATGTCGAGACATGAAGTCTCCAAATGAAGATAACAAGACAATAAATTCAAAGTGACGCAGCCGTAGACGAAAGTGGGAAACAACGAATAGACAGACACATTGGTGCCAAGAACAATAAGTTATAGACGCAAATCTGAAGTTAATTGTGCAGTCAAATTGAAACTTATACTTACGTGTTTCAAAACTTAGAGAAAATTAGAAATAAAATTAAAATACCGCTTGACTCAAAATCAAATATTGGGTTAGTTCGATGCAAATGAATAAATAAAATCCAAGTTAGGTGTGGTGGTTAATGGGTTGAAACCACAAGAAACTGAGGGTTTTACGATGATATCATACATAACTGAGAAAGTTTCTAGTTAGTTGGTACTTAAGAATCTGAAGAAATAAACGTTTGACAAGCAGATGAGTATTCAGAACGGAGTCCAGTCAGGTAGCAGAGTTTAAAGTTCTAAACACGTTTTATATTTGGCTTGTCCCTTGCGTTTGAATCGACCTCTGTAAGTGGCACAAGGAGTGTCGACGAACGCTGCAAAGATTTACATTTAACTTTAGCTAATAACACAAATATCATCTGCGTAGCTATTTTTAAGGTAAATACCTACCGTCATAATTACATTAAATAGGTACCTAAGAAAATTTATGGAAGTATATTTAACTGAGATCGTAATCACGTCACTCCAAATTACCTTGACAGCATAGCAAAGTAATTAACATTTTGGTCTAATATCGTAACCTTTAGTTCGAGGTCGGTTTAAGAAATCTGATTCAATAAAGCATTTGTTATTGTATTTTTAAATCGCACAAAGTTATGAGAAGCAAAACAAACGACAATCTTTTTAGCAGTGTGAACATAAAAATGATTAGAATAATATTTCAATTTTTATACCATCAGGAAATTCATATACCTACCAACGCGGATGCCAATTTCTGATAAGAAAAATATTAAAAAAAGAACATTGCTTTGTTAAACTGAAGCCAACACTTAAAAAGAAAATGTAAAACAACGATATCTAGGACCTAAAAGGTACCTGACATCCAGGATGAAAGGACAACCAAAGTAAATAACAAATGAAAGAGAACTAATGACCGAAAAAGTAGCTTGTTAATTATCAATTAGGCGGATCCTGAGCTCGCTCGGACTGCAGATGTGCGAATATAGATGCTGGAAAGGTCGACCAGTGACTCATTTTATGATTCGTATAATATACCGGTCCAAAATTATCGCAGCCACTAATATTCGAATATAAAACTACGTCGAGTGTGATGGCACGTACGAAATTGTTATGAGCTTTGTTATGTCCCAAGGCAATGTGACATCTTACTTGGCTTTTTGGCTCAACTTTGACATTTAAACTTTTTTGAAGTAACTGAGAAGATATGTTACTTGTTTATACGAAGTCACGTACGTAGAGAGCATCAAGGGACATCTTCCGTAAAGGTTGTTTTTATGTTTATGAAATTAATTCCTGGCACGTCAATGAATGAATACAGCTTTTAGATGGAAGTATGGACGAAACTTGATTCCAAACAAGTTCCTGCAACGAATTTTCTTACGAACAATACGTGGTGGGCCTTCAATGGCTATGTTCCAACGATTTATAAAGTAGTACTTGACTGTTTTTGCTTTTGCCATAAAAGGTTTTTACATTGTAAGGTTAGTATAATTGCAGCTTTAGATCCATATAAAACTAGTTGCGTCCCGCGGTTTCACCTGCGTAAGTCCCAAACCCGCGGGATTTTTCAAAATTCCTTTCTTAGTGGATCTTTACACACCACAAGAACATACTCTGCAGTGGTATGGGCTCTGCGTTGATATATAGATCAGTCAGGACTTTGAATTTTACATGTAAAGATGTTCTCAAACCCGTATCAATAACAATAATAACCCTCTTTCGGCAGTGGGTTAAAAAGGTATCTATGTCGCAAGACATAATTTTAAACAACAATAAGATAAAATTACTTAAAATCACAACAAGTTTAACACATCAAGAATACTTCATAAAAACCGGTGGACATTTTATTGTTATTATAACATGAATAACTACAACTGAGTCATACTCGACGTGGCTCCTTGGTAGAGGCCTTCTGTCGCGCTCTGGTGAACGCTCGTCTATGACGGAATAGAAACAATAGCCTTCTCACGGTGTGCTGTATCCAGTAAATGTATTTCACCATTCCGCTTAAGGCATCACGAACAGTGGACCATTATTTCCTGCACTGCTAATTGTAGTTACATGTATTTAGATGAATAAGGATTTTAAAGTCTTCATGGCCGTTATTGTTTTAATATACAATAACCTGAATAACATGAAGATAATGTTCTCTATTGTATAAGTAGGTATACGGTATTACAATGTGGTTTGGTTAATTAATCTTGCATGATTGTATGGTAATGAAACGGTTCTGAAGATTTGTATATACTGAAGGTTTGGAAAAATTATCATATGAGCAAGTTGCCAAATCACGATATTTAGATACGTTTTCTTCATGATTTTTAGGGTTCCGTAGCCAAATGGCAAAAAAACGGAACCCTTATAGATTCGTCATGTCTGTCTGTCCGTCCGTCCGTATGTCACAGCCACTTTTTTCCGAAACTATAAGAGCTATACTGTTGAAACTTGGTAAGTAGATGTATTCGGTGAACCGCATTCAGATTTTCACACAAAAATGGGGTTCCCCATACTTACAACTGAAACTCAAAAATATTTTTTTCATCAAACCTATAGGTACGTGTGGGGTATCTATCTATGGATAGGTCTTCAAAAATGAAATTGATGTTTCTAATATCATTTTTTTCTAAACTGAATAGTTTGCGCGAGAGACACTTCCAAAGTGGTAAAATGTGCCCCCCTCCCTGTAACTTCTAAAATAGTTGATAGATAGTGATAAAGCTAAAAAAGTATATGATGTACATTACTATGCAAACTTCAAACACGAAAATTAGTTTGAACGAGATCTAGTAAGTAGTTTTTTTTTTAAAACATCATAAATCGTAAACCGCAATTTACCTTTCAAAACAAAAATTGTATAGATAATGGTACGGAACCCTTAGTGCGCGAGTCCGACTCGCACTTGTTTAACTTCTCGTTTCGGGGACTTAACCGGTTTAATGTTTACAAGGAGACTAGTTTCATAATGGGCTGAAAACGCGAAAACGCGTACATTTAGGGAGTTATTCACACTCCCTAAATGTACATATCATAGTATTCAATATACAGATTTTAAAACACATATGTACGTCTTGCCGGATATTATTCACGTACGATTGTCAAAGAGGTCTTATCAAAGTTTTAAATCGCAGAATATTTAAACAGGCCGAGTTCTGAACTGACGATATCCGTCTAAACTTTCTCGTGACCCTTCACAAAGAGCGTGCTCTGTGCAATTGTTATTTTTTACACGTAAATGTCCGCTATGGTGCGCTACCAATGCTTAAAATCACATAAATATAACGGCGCTGCCACAAAAGTGGGCATAATGTGATTTGTTTAACCGAGTTGCATGTTAATACGAGACAACTCAAGGGCACAATGAATTTCTGTGCAACAGTTTAAACTTTTAACAAGAACTACTAAAAAGTAAGTACACCATCCATCAAGCCACGATGGCCAGATAACTTTTTCTTTGCTAACCACAACCTTGCAACGCAGACGGGCGCTCGCTCTAGCACTCTGTCCATTGCCGTCACAACAGTTACAAAATTTGCATTTGGGCAAGTTAAAATCAGAAATTGAGACATTACAGTAACAATTCACACATTCGGTGTAAAAAGGAACACCGCACGGCATGTGCAAGTCAATTATGATAGTGCATAACGTGGCGCATTGTCGTGAGTCACGGCAACCCGAGCCAGCCACCCGCGTTAGAACGAAGAGACATAAATGGCCCATTAGGGAAGGCTTGGCTAAACGTTAGACAACATGATTTATTACTTTCGGAACCCAGAAAGGGGAGACACAAGTAACTATAATATTCTTTTAATGGCTTTAAGTTCGATGAGCTCCTACAACACTTCACTGATTTCATATCGACCAACTTACTTTACTGTCGGGTAATAAGCAGTCAACTGAGATATAATAGAAGGCTTAACGAAAAGATTCAATATAATAAAGTGAACCTAAAATGCTAGGGGAAGCAATTGAAATTCAGAAATATCCTAATAATTTTAACAGAGAAGATGGCTGGAATGTAGGTAGGTACCCACTACTAGTTTGGGACCCAGTAGGGACCTACTACATTTGACCAAGTCCCAGGACCACCAAACTGTTAGACTACAGGTCATCGTTAGCCCTTTTTCCTATTGTAGAATATAGAAGTTTTTTATTTTGGTTTGTACTTGTGAGCATGAATCACGTGATCAAGAAGAACTGTAAAGTCCTCGAAACGTCGGGCGTTTGAAATATGCTTCAAAATATATTTACAATAGCAAACAGATTTTTTATAAAAGAAAAATAAGTTTAATTTTAAAGGTGCATCGCGAAAATCGAAGAAAAATATATGATAAAGAGAAACCGAATGGCAAAGTAAATAAAATAGTTTCGCTATCCAATACGTCAAAAGAAAGCGTGACCAATAATGTCCAATTTATAGCCGAAAATTGTTATTGCACGAAACAAACACGTTATAATGTAATATGAAAGGTAGAATATTATAATAGAGTATAAATAGCCATCAATTATTATATAATTTATAATCAAATTATTGTAAAATAAAATTATACACAACTTTAAAGTTTTATTTGTGATGACAAGATGATTCCAGGCGGATCAAATAACTGCACTCTACTGCCAAGTTATCTATCAAATTTTCACTATTTTAAGAATCCATATGAAGGTCCCTTTAAAAAGTATTATACGAAATCGGAATTCATATACCTAGGTACCTACAGTACAGCGGTTTTAGTGTCGAAAAATTATTAATAAATATTCATAAACAAGCGCAGGTAACACAACATGTACCTAGAATGTTTAAATTTCAACATTGAAATAGGTGGGTATGTTGTAAATAATATATTTAACCAGACTAAACGTTTTTCAAGCTTTGTAATATAGAATGACATAATGTCTAGGCAACACTATGGCGTAATAAATAATGAAGTGAATGTGAAAATATGAAAATTTATTACGATCATTAGGTACCTCCATCAATCTACATATTGAGTTACGTATA
This sequence comes from Idaea biselata, assembly GCA_958496205.1. Lineage (NCBI taxonomy): Eukaryota > Metazoa > Arthropoda > Insecta > Lepidoptera > Geometridae > Idaea > Idaea biselata. The sequence goes on from OY292397.1 coordinate 10,576,140, forward strand.
AGAAGCTAATATATTGTCAATATAGATTTTGCAAAATAGCATGTTGAATAACCTAATCGTCAGACATCGACTAAGTTCTATAATTGCACCAGTAGTCCATAAACCATATTAAATCCTACAGATTATATGAGAATTATTGCCAATCAATATAATTTCGCTGAACTAGGTAATGAACTAGCATGACCAACTTACTTAGGGGGCGTCCATAAATTACGTGAGATGTTTAAGGGGGGGAGGGGGTCGAGTCAAATCTCATCTAATCTTACGTTGGTGAGAGGGGTCTCGGCAAATATCACGCAATTTTTTTCTGATTGAAACAAAAAAAAAATATACTATTTTGGTCCATTTAATCCAGATTGTACACACTGAAAAAAAAATTCTGCTACCGGAGCTGTATTTTACTGCTGCAGTAACTGAACACACTACAGTTTACACGAAGCAATTTTTCATTTCTTTTTACAATAACAATCCAACGCGTTTACGTAAGAAACCCACATTTTGAAAAATCTCACGTGAGATTGGAGGATGGGGGAGGGGGTTGAATAAAATCTCACGACATCTCACCAGGGGGGAAGGGAGGGACAGAAAATTTCAAAAAACACCTCACGTAATTTATGGACGCCCCCATACGAATAACGTAAGTCTTCACTTTAAAGAACAACAATGATGAAACTTAATAAATCAAAGTTATTAAAGAGCTATATTTGATCAGAACAGTTATAGCCCAAGAAACACCGGTTTGATTTGCATGCCGTTTTTTTTATTCGATAACCAACTGACCAGATATTGTGTATTTGTGATTTATGACAGCCAGTTGAACGCAGTAACTCTACCACTGTAGGCAAAACTCGAAATACAACAATAAAATCCCAGTTTCTTAGAAAAACAGACAGGATTCTATATATAAATCAATTTAGAAAGAGCAATAAAGTGTCGACATAAAATTCCGAGCAAAAAATGATAAAATAAACCATTTCAACTGAGAAAAGAGTAAAAGCGTGAAGGAATTTGATGTTTCATTCGTAAGGCTGATGCTGATCGAATTGACACATTCAAGACACATGCAAGTTAATTATCAAATGTAGGCGAAATGTTGGAATACATGTGAAAGTAGTACTGATAGCGTGAACAGGTCCGGTGAGGCCGATGGTGCGTATCCGTCGCACCTCATTGACTGCGCTTTGGACAATTTCTGATGGAGATGACGTATCATCATTGGAGGAAAGTATAACTTATCTTATGGTCAGATGATCAAGTGGGTATACTGAATTATGGGAGATATTAGAGCGTTCAGTTAACGTGGATTTAGCTGAATCCATTTACTGAATATTCATGATGCAATTAAACAATGATTTGTTAAACTGCGTGCTTTTTTTTTACAAATAAAAGGAGATCGGCAACTCTTCATAGAACCTTGGGCGGAAGGTGAACTGAGATGAACAGTAGCAGTTTGGAATCTAGATTTATTACTAATTATACAAAAATCTGTTTTTCTAACTCAAAACTCCGGAATAGTGAGATATTTGGAGTTTTACTTGATCAACTAATTGTCAATTTAATAACCTTAATTAATGTAATAAGTATATCGTTCAAGTTATCCAAACCAAAATCCAGGAATGCCAAGTTTAGTCGTGTAAGCAAGATCAATCAGTCCGTAAACGTAGCACTAGGTTGTCGATTTGAAAAAAACTCGAAAAACATACAAAAATACACCGAACACAAAATCCTCAAAACAGAAGCTAAGAGAATAACAGAAAGCGAGCTGTCAATCAAACACTCGAACATCTGCCACAGATACAATATCGATCCGACATCGATTATTAAATCGATTTTTATTAAATTATTAAAACATTTTCTCATAGTTCTCTAGTCATTTATTCATTTAATTATTATTATCAAATCCAATAAAACGTCGTTCACAAATAGTTACGATAATAATTAAAACCAAAACAAAGAAGACAACGGATTATTTAGGTACATTATTATTGATTCAAAATCATTCGATTATCGACACAGCAATCGTTTAAATAAATGGTAACTTTTGGAATATTGCCATATCTGAAAGGACCGAAAATGGTTTTTATTGAGGTTTTTTACGATTTTATGGTAAAAAATCATTCCGTAGTTGTAGGAAAAATCTAAAATGCTCATAAAATAAAGAAAAATACAAAATATTTTATGAACATATCGAATAACTTGTCTATCTCCGCCCAATTCAGCCGACCTCCTTTGATCTAATGGATCCAATGATTAACGCTCAGCTGCAGTGGCATCGCATTAATATTCATTATAATGACATTCAACAAGGTTAAATGTCAAAATATTATAAACCACTTTATTTATGAGAAATATTTGTGCATAAGTTATTTATCATTTTATTTAATGTGGTTCTTTTTTTTATATATTTACTTTAGATGAACTAAATTTTGAACAAAATTTACCGATACGAACGATCGACAATCTCGTAACTAATTTTAAGTAGGTATTACAAATTTATAAGTAGATTTAAATAATGTAAGTAATACACGAATAGAAGATTCCTCTGACACAGGTTTCTATGAAAGACAGGCTCACAAACCAAAAAGTTATGTTAAAATTTTTAAATAAAATAAATATAGGATAGGAAGGTGTCATCATAACTTTCACAATTTCACTCCAAACAATAGTCATTGGAAATCATTTTAATATGACTTTATTACTAGCAAGCCATCATTGAAAGTGAGTGGAACTTCCAAATACAATCGATGCCGGATGATGCTGTTGAGCTATCCATCCATATAAGACCATGCATGCCTAATTTAGGTTAGGTTGTAATATTATTTAAATAGGATTATGATACTGTTTATAAAAACAATATATTCTTTGAAGACGATTATTCGACGCAATTATTACGTCAATTTTGTGTTATACCAATGCTCACCTTTTAAGGGTTTTGCGAACTTTTATAGGTGGTAATGAGTCAGAAAACGTCATTAATATTCGAAAAGGAACAAGTTGCTAAATTCAGAACAGCCTGGTTCGTATAGATATAACAACAGATCTACGCTAATTTCTTCTACCATATAGAAATAGTATACAAAAATAAAGTTTCAGAGATGGTGCAACATATAAGAACAATATTTTGAAACTAGAACTGCCATAACTGTCTAAACAACACGTACAATATAGTATCTACAACATTGTGCATCATTCAACAGATAAGTACGTAGTGAATATGAGTAGGTATACCAGGTAGGTCTGAGTGTATTCTCGGGTTTGTTGAAGGTGTTAATAGAGCACTTGCATAAATCTGTATAGACTGGTGCAAAATCGAGTGTACGGAGTAGTATTATGTGTGAAGTGCAAAATCTATGTCAAACGAATATTACACAGATACGATGTAAATATGACGAACAGAAGTTACTCGTATATCTTCGAAAAACAAAGGAATAAAGTTAATACTTTAATCGGTAATCCGATAAGAATCTACTATTTAAAATTGCAACCAATATGGTTCAAATGTTAGAAATAAATTACGATTGATACTAGAACTTTCTGTATGCTTTAGGTCAGTGGTTCCCTAAGTGGGGGGCGCAGAGACATTTCCAGGGGGGCGAAGGGCTACCTATGTAGAAAAACCTGCGATCGCTGAGAGAATGCATTCCAGACTGCTCGATACGACCAATGAAAATATTTGAAATTGACCCCTGTCAAGAACCTCATTGAGGCCTCAGTAGGCGAATGTTAAGAACTTTATCAGCTTCTAGCCTGGCCCCGCGTCAATCTCTCGAGATTCGAATACCTTTTACCTTACCAAATACCTTTTGTATGACTTTGTAAAACTTTAATGAGCAATAAGTAAGTATACCTACTTGTTTTGTTATTAAATCCATTTTTATACTGACCTGATAATCTGGACTGGATGATGGGGGGGGCGCGGTTTTATTTTTATGGTCGAAAGGGGGCGCGACTCAAATAAGTTAGCGAACCCCTGCTTTAGGTAGAAATTTTCGAAAATGTTGATAAAAGAGGCAAGAAAAAGGGAAGTTACAAATTCGTTTAAAACTTGCGATTCATTTGCAGCCTAACATGTTCATGCTCAATGAAACGTTATCTAAGTAACGTTAGTCGACGCAAACGCACAAGAACAAAAGATACACACAAGCTTATTGATAACAATAGCAATGATTTTTTGGCATAGACTTGTTATAGATAGAGTATTATTTAGAGGCGTTTTCATTTTGCATCGTTTTGTTAGCAAGTCTTAGGTAGGTCCAGTGAGCTACTAACGACATATTCATACACAATAGAGGGAGGAACATGTCTCTTTCTCTCTTACCTATCCTTTCGATTTCCAACCTAATAAATTTGACTTTATAATCAAAAAGGCCCAGTTATAGGGCTTGTTGCGGGAAACGCTCAGTAACAACATGTATGTGTATAAGTTATTTAGGTCAAGTTAGCGGTCAAAGGATTTAGCGCAACTCTTACGCCAGTCGAAGCAAACGGCTCATACGAAAAGAAAAAACACTTTCGAAAAATTTACAATGAAACAATTTCAATGAAATTGGAAATGAACGTCACTAAATATAATATCTTTTCTCCTATTTCAATTAATAACAGCCTAAAACACGTTGTAATCGATGTTGCTACTGTAATATAACACTACTTGAGCGGTTGTGTCACTAGGGGGTCGTTGTACTGGCTCATAAAACAAGCTTTCCCGAAATGTGCACTTTCTCTAAAAGTGCACTTTCTGCAAAATGTACATTCCTAAAATTTACACTTTCCCCTTAAGTGCATGTTCCCAAAAAGTACATTTTCTTAAAACGCACACTTTCCCAAAAAGTACATTTTCTTAAAACGCACACTTTCCCAAAATGTACACGAGCCGGTCATCTTCACCACAAAACTTTCCTCAGATGAAAATCCTAAGCCATGAAGACGATGCTACCTGTACAATGTAGATACCATCGTTCGTGTTCGTGCATTTTTACTGTTTATCAAAGAGTCTATATTATACATATACGTACTTTTTCAAATCTTTCAAGTAGGTACTTTTATATACATACTCTTTTAATCTTAGATTACTGGCCACTCTACTTTCAAGGAGTTCCTTTCAGCTTGTCATTATGGCATTTTGCATTGTGATTCTGGTTACGTCCTTTTACTAAGCGATATCAAAATGGATTTTACATTCATATTCAATCAAAAGGGTAAAAAATCAGTCATCAAAGATGGTTATCAATATAATCTACGTAAAGCTAATACCTCGGGATCAACGTTGTGGCAATGCAGAAACCGCGACTACTGTTTCGCAACTTTGACATTGAACAACACAAAATCATGTATTATAAAAGAAAAACATCCACACGCTTGTCTACCAGATCCACTTTTTTTCAAAATAACATAGCAACGTTTAATTAAGTACCTACCTATAGTAAGTATTCCATTAATTTTGCTAAGTTTTCCATACATTGCAATCTAGATATAACATTCCAGTCTAGGTCGATAAGTGGTAGCAAATTAAAAAAACCGGTCAAGTGCGAGTCGGACTCGCTCACCTAGGGTTCCTTAAAGATGTATTTGTATTAAAATTACATTCTAATGAATTCTATAATGGTACGGAACGACCAATGAAACTTGATCCCTGATGCATATGGGTGCTTATATAATTCAGAGGTCAAGTTTTTAATGGTGATTTAATGTTTCGCGGGCTAGTACTAACGTATCACGTTAATGTTTTAAATTATCTCGTACGTGTGGGTGGGTGACTGTACCAATGTGACAAAAATCACTCTCGACATACAATTCCATTTAAAATGTACCTACCTTATGATCTTGTGTGATAAAAACTGTGTGAAGATGATATTTTTGTCTAGTGTACATTTCGGGAAAGGATGCGTTTTAAGAAAATGTACATCATGGGAAAGTGTGTATTTTGGAAAAGTGTACTTTTCGGGAATATGCACTTATGGGGAAAGTGTACATTTTAGAGAAGTGTACTTTTAAAGAAAGTGCACATTTCGGGAAAGCTTGTTTTATGAGCCTAAGCCGTTGTACTTACACTGCTGTCAAGTCAAGTAGATAGACCACATTGAGTTTTCGTATTCGACAAATCACACGTTTGTAGTCTTTTAACCGCTGAAAACGCAAAGTTGAGTTTGCGGATTTGCGTTTGCGATTTTAACTTCCGCAGTCAACGAGTTAACAGTTATATAATTGAGAAATTGCTTTTGCTCAATGTTAGAAGTTCTTGTAAGGGATCTATTGGTTTTATTGGTCTATTTTTATTTGGTTGGACTTGTAAACTACACAACAAGCAGCTTCTAAAAAAATGGTGGCTTTATTTTAACGAGAATAAACGCGTGCAACTGTTTCAAAATCTTCAAGTAACAGAACAATAGAAAAAAGTGGAATATCTTGATACGAATATCAAGTGTTAACAAGGTATGAAAATCCAAATTCTTACACAAGCGGATAGAACACACAAGTTGTATTTTCAATGAACCAAATTCTATTATAGTTATAAGTATTAGTAATAAGTTCTATTTCCAATAACCTAATAATTCAATTTAAAATAAAGTTATCCCTATACGAATGAAGAAAACTCTATTTTTTACCGTGTTTTAAAATGGTAAAGCGCTGTAATCTGTACTGCACATGCAGTAGACACCATTCTGTGACCGTTGACATTATTTTTACGATGCACTCTCTATAATGCAATGCTAGTGGCTATTAGCCAATTTGGTTCAATATAACTCGTAGTAACATACGACGATGTTCGATGTTGTTAAACGAGTAATTGGTATTTATTTGTCGCAGTAACCGTTGTGGTTAACTTTAACTTATATCCATTACTATTGAAGACTGCTTTGTATCTGGGTCTAACATATATCTACAAAGTTAAACAGAGGTGGAACCGGTTAGTCATTGATTCATTGTTAGACCATAGTTGTAGTTCGTCTATTGTTTCTAGACTACGATCTGACGTTTTAGGAAAGGTTCTTTACATTTGGCATTTTCACCCCCGACGGAAAAAGAAGGGGGTGTTATAAGTTTAACATGTCTGTTTGGCTGAGTGTATATCTATCGGTGGTATCGTAGCTCACGACCGGATGAACCGATTTCAATGTAGTTTTTTTGGTTGATAGGTGACTTATGCGCGAGTGTTGTTAGCAAACATACATGTTTGATCGAAATCGGCTAAGCCGTTCTAAATATATGTGGGGTAAAGCTTGGAAATAAAAACCGAATGTACATACCTACCTGCCTAATCATTTTTACTTGTTTAAAGTGAAGTTTGGTTTTAACTTGATAATTTTATTAAATAAAATCAGTTTATTTTAAGTCGAGCGAGACCCAAAATGCTGTTGTACGTTTTAAGTTTTAACTCGGAGGTTTTAATTTTTTTAACAGTAAGATGTGTCATATCGTTGTCTACAATTTTGGGACATATACTAGACGTGGCGGGATGCACATTCCTAGCTGTTGTATTGCATGTTAACCGTGCCGTGTCTGTGCAAAACAAAAGCTGTCTTCTTATAAAAGTTGCTGGGCTCAGACAAGGCCCGGTCTAGTATAAACCATCCCATAAAAGGAACATTAGGTAACTTTGCTTCTAATAAATCACACATTTTATCCAGAAAGACAGGTTAGACATTGTATTTTTTTCAAACACGTTCTAGTAATGACTCATACGTAATCAATGGTCATCTATATCGACCTTATAAAAATTGTTAGCTTTATTACCTTCCCTAGACTTCATTAAGTCCCACTGGGTTCACTTAAGAGGACAATCTACCTACTCTTTCTCCATACAAACGTAGTCGACTGTTTCCTCCTTGGATAAGACATTAGAGCAAATATGTTTATCATAAAACCTATATCTACCATGATTAAAATTAAAAAAAAAAACGTTTTGTTTTTTTTTTTAATTTTCTAATTAGAATAAAATAGAATTTTGAAAGATTAGATTACACTTAGCCCCACCAGAAAATTGACCCATCAACCAATTGTATTTATACCTACTTACTGTATTGGATTGTATTTATGCGTAACACATGAATGTAGGTGGGTTGCGTTCTTACGAAACCTCTACGTAAAACGAAAAAAAAAAAAAAAATATTCGTCACACTTTGTTTGACTTTTCCTAACAAAAAACACACATCTCACGGTTGTTAAAAAGAATAGGTAATTTGCCACGAAATCGGCGATTTCCGAGATGTCGAAATTATTATAGAACCTCCGCTTCACATAGCTGTAAAGTCTATCAAAATAAATAGGAATGAATATGTTGGAAAAACGTAAGAAGAACACGCGCTAATTTCGTTTTATCTTTAATCTCGTTACAAGGTGTAATCCCGTTAAAGCCAACGAAACAGTCGAGTCGTGCGAGGCAAACGATGTGTGTATTCTATATTGGACATGAGTTTGAACAGCTTGTCTAAATGCCTCGACGACAACGCTATTTTGAGAGAACGATCCGGATAAACGGCGTTAAATAAACAAAAAAGAAAAAAACGTAAGGATGTACGATTTAAATAGATGCGATGCAACTAATGATCCTACAAATGCAACTAATGAATAGTGAACCAGATAAATAATTCTTATTCATAACTAGTGTTATTTAATCGTTTCCGTAAACAGATTTAAATTAAAAAAAAAAAAAACAAATTTTGAATCAGCCGAATGAAACAGAAATGAAAAGCGAATCGGTAATAAAATATGCCATTTTGCTTCCCTTGCATCATCATTCATCATCGATTTTGAAACAGTGAAAATATTTTTTACTTTTCAACTATCAAAATAAATCAACACATACCTACTCGTACTGCCACAATTTCAATTAGCAGCCAAATGCTTTGGTATTCAGTATTAACACGTTCAAAACACATGTTTTCACATTAAAATTCCATTGAAATTCGGTTACAATCTAAAAATGTAATGAAATAGATCAATAATGTATGATTCCTAGTAATCTAGAAACATTTTACTGCGTAATTTAAATAAATAACATAGTTATAATTCTTGAAACCATTATGCAAACGATGCCATAGCAATGCTACAGATTGGATCTCTTACGTAAAGCCCGAGACCACCGTCGCGTTAGCGCCTCGTCTTGTTAGATCTACTTTAAAGATACCTGATCTTATAGAATATGGAATAGAACTACCTATATCAATTTTATGGCAAAACGTTGTGCCAGACATAAACCTACTTACAAAATCAGATAAAATGAAATTAAGTGGAAAATTGAAAGAATTCTGCAGATTGAAAGTTTCTGATATTTGAAGAGTGAAGATTACGAATATTAGAAATTTTTATAAGTCAAAGTCACCCCAAACACCGGTCAGTAATTTACCAAACATCTGGAATTCTGGCTAAAATCCAATTGAACTTGCACCTAATAGATTTCTCGAAATCGGTAATATAGAGCAACATCATATAATCATTAGTAGAGTAAGCAAGTAGGTCTACTATTTTTCCAGTGCACATCTAAGTAAATTTTCTGTTCTAGAATTCGAAGAATGTTTTTTTATGAACAACTTCCGCACAAAAGTTATAGCAGTAATCAAACTAGACAAGACAATAAACAAAATACAAATTGCACAACGCTATTGCTTAACCCATCATAATCGAGTTTAATTAGAATTACAAAGACAGCCGGATTTGTCTGTTATTGGATTTAAGTTCGGTGTAATCTATTTGGGTGACGTAAGACGCCCCCGGGTGTCCCCTGAAGCTAAATATAACGGCACGTGCCTCCAGTACGGAGCGACATGGTCTAGTTGGCCAGTGATATATCTGTCATTGGGAGCTTTGGTTACCGCTTCAGGAAATTCAAGTACGTAATTTTATTACGACAGTGGTGATTGATGATACTGCTAAATAGGGATGCTTGTGAACGCTTCCCAGAGCTTTAATTGATGTCATTAGATGCTTATTGGGCTGATTTTGTTAGAGCAAGTGGTGTAGGGCGAATTAAGCTTTAATTTTCGTGAGACGAAAGAGTAAAACAAACCAGCATTATTATAAGAAACTAGCTGCGTCCCGCGGTTTCACCCGCGTAAGTCCCAATCCCGCGGGTTTTTCCATAATCCGTTTCTTAGTAGATCATTACACGCTACAAAGAACACACTCTCTAAATTTCATGTCTCTAGGACCAGCGGTTTGGGCTCTGCGTTGATTTAAAGATCAGTCAGGACTTTGAATGTTATATATATAGATAAGGATCTAGATCGCGTTGTAGATAATCAATCATTGTTATTAATTACGTCGACGTTTCGGAAAACGGGTCACACCGGCCGTGGTCGCGAAAAGACAGACCTGTGTTTCTAATAAAAATGATGGACGGAAATCGTGTAAGTATAAAAAGAGTAAAACAATCCAATGTAACCTTTCAGATGTTAACAATAAACTAGGGTTCCTTCTGTTAGCCAACGCGGATGTATCGGTGTGCCAGTGACATTAGATGCGGGCAACACCTCGCCCGCTCGTTATATTGACCAGAGCTCTAATTTACTAAGATCATAAACCCAAGTCTGAGCTGTGGCTGCTTTCGTAATAGGGTCACGTTATTCGTAGGGCATTGCTTTATAATTATTTTTGAACTGTCGACACGTCAGGCGCCGTGTTACTTCTACAGACGCGTCGAGGGTTCTGAAGTTCTGAGCCACTGTAAATGTCAATTTATTTTATTTTTGGTTGTAGTTGGGGACGCTATTACATATTATACAGGGTGCTCCGAGGAGGGGGTATTAAGCCGAAAGGGGGTTGCTTAAGAGGTCTAGGCGAACAACTTTTGTTTTACAAGTTTTGGAAATTCGAAGTAGTTTTCGAAAATTTTGCGTTTAAGGTTTGCATGAAAATCAGCTGTTTTTAAGAGTTTGAGGTCATTGGCCTTAAGGTGCCCTTTTATTTAGTTTGGACCACTACAATCTAAACATTAATTGCCTTTTTTTACAAAAACAGCTGTTTTTCTTAGTGATCCAACTTTAAAATTTTCGAAAAAAAAATCGAATTTCCAAAAGTCGTAGAATAAAAGTTGTTCGCCTAGACCTCTAGAACAACCCCCTTTCGGCTTAGTACCCCCTCGTCGAAACACCCTGTATATGTAATTCAGTTGTTTCAGGGGTTGTTGTAAATGTCAATTTTAATCTTACAATATTATAAAGCTTATCCGACCTTACTACACGTTTATTAATAAGGCTATAAGAGTTTGTTGGTTTGTTTGAACGCGCTAATCTCAAGAACCGCTGCTGGTCCGATTTAAAAAATTCTTTCAATGGTGGATAGTCCATTTATTGAGGAAGGCTATATTATATTTTCATAAAAATCAGGCGGACGAAGTCGCGGGCATTGCTAGTCGTTATATAAAATGAGAGCAGAAATAGACAGCAGTAAACATAGATTTATTGAACTCATGAAATTATTCGTTTAATAAAATCCCACCTACAAAGCTGTCATTATTTAAAAGTGAATGTCCTAGATTGACCACCTACAGGCATAATACAATCTAATTATGGAATCCGTGACATGTTCTATCACAATTATGGCATGCAAGCTGATGGAAACGCTTGGAATCTAGAGCATGCAATGTTGATTGAAGTCAGGACCAATAAACAACGCAATGATTAAAATAGACGATTTTTTACCTATCATCAGCAAATCATTACATAACGTTACGAAATATCAGGTTCCAACACTAATGTGTTAGACTATCATGCTAGTAATAAAAAAGAAATTAGACAGATATGCAATAACTGAGAAAAGAAAGTACTTGTATGTACGTACGGACGAATCCTAATCAAGTCGATATACCTTTCTCTGAGAAACCTGTTATTCCGAAAAAATCAGATAAAACTCTACATGTAAATGTAGTTGCTCACGTACATAGACCAACTGCGTGGGAAGATGGTCTTGTACAAAAGAATCAACGTAGAAAGTTACCGTCACTCGTTTTGGTTGTAGTACTTTCATAATATCTCCGAAATAGGTATGCAACAGAAACATAAGCCACAATCGGCACTGTTATAGATTTGTCTATCTACAAATAAACTGTTTATAACTTGAAATATTTTAAGTTATGCATTTCACCTGCGACGACATTTGAATTCGTCTCTTATCGCCTGACCAGCAGGTTCCTTACAGTTAGACCACACGTTTTAGATCTTTATTTTAAAATCCTATTGCATAAGTATGTACTTCATTCAATTCTTATTGATTTTGAACTAGCTGATTCTATGTCCGTCTCCTGGTTCTAAGCTACCTCCCTACCAATTTTCAGCAAAATCGGTTAAGCCGTTCTTGAGTCATAAATAGTGTAAATAACACGACTTTCTTTTATATAAGTCTAACGATAATTCACATATGTACTTAACTATAAGATTAAATATTTTTCCGACAAACAAACATACCTGCGTGAGATATATATTTTTTATCTCAATAAACATACCTCTTTATAATTATTAGTAGGTACATATAATTGCAGCAATGTAGCCTTGTCAATCAATCACATTCGAAAGGTGAAACAAAAAACTAGACTCGCATATCCTTTACCTTATATTTGATTAAAATAAAGGCAAGAACAGTCTATCGCTGTTGTATACGGATCTATTTTATTATATTTTTACCTATACATGAATATGTCTATGAACAGACATATTCAAGTATAGGTCTAAAAACTTCTACACGAGTAACACTGCAACATAATAATTAAGGAGTAGTGATTTTGCTTTTTTTTTCCTTTCGTGTTTTAAAAGGGTAAAGACTTCCTACTTTTTTCTCCATACAAACTTTACAAACGTAGTCGACTGTTTTCTCCGTGGATAAAAACATTAGAGAAAATATGTTTATGACATAAAACCTATATCAGCCATGACCATGCCACTACGTTTCGTTTTTTTCCATTTTGTAATTTATTACCACGATTCTAAGGTTAAAATAAAGGAAACAAAACTTCATGTACTTAATTTTAACCTGATATCTTGTGCCATGTAGCTCTAGCTCAGTCGGGAGAGCGATTGTAATGAGCAGGGCGTGGATTCAAATCCTATTTATTTTTTAAATCTCCTATGCTCCTAGGTGTTAGTTTATCACTTTAAAAGACAATCTCGGTAAATAAATACTTGTTTTTTGAATTAATTCAACATTACAACACATGTAGGTAGGTACCGTATTCAAGTTTATTGTCAAGCAGAAAGAGTCGATTAGTTTAAATATGTAGTTATGGAGATTGCATGGTAACGATGTCACCGTGTTTATGGTAAAGCATCTTAAAAATGTATTCAACATTATAAAATAATGGTGTTATGTAACTTGTATTGTAACATTTTAGGTACCAAATTAACATATTTTACCGCATAGGCTATTATTACCACATAGGTTATTGCAACGATCTCTATAGCGTAATGGGTAAACGATTCGGTTCGATTTTCGCTGTAAAAGAAATTATTATATTCAGGTGTTCGCCGGACCTGGCCACGTATTCTATAACTAAAACGTCTGATCATCGCCTTAACATTTTAAATTTTTCTCGAAAACGGTTCAGCAATAGTCGGTTATTTTACAAGAAATTACTAATACCTCAAAAGTTTTAGCGGAACTCTTCAAAATATGAACAAAACATTAAATTTTAGAGTTTTAGAGAAAAATCTATCAAGTCTGAGGGGATGTTGAGACGTTTTAGCTTATAAAACGTGCCTTGGGATTTTGCAATTTGGAAGGAATTCTCAGAACCGAAAAATGTCTTTCATTTCAATACAACATTGCGCAAACAGAATATAAATCTAGGAATTCTCAGGCCAATCCGCGGGCTACAACTAACAGTAAGTAGTACCTACTATCATTATTTATAAACAACCGAGTAGTTAATATGAAGTGTTTGTAAACAAAAGATTTGCAAATTAGTTGGCGATGCGTAAGTGATACCTATCTATATGGGCTGCGTAGGACGCCAATGAGTTGTTCAAGGGTACACGTCGATAAAGTATGCTTCTCAGAAGGCAATTCATATTTTTCAGGGTTCCGTAGTTAACAACGAATACTTATTATAGGAAAACAATTATGTCATGTACATCGCTATATTCTTCTTCTTTTCGTATAGTGGTGTGGCTCACCTAGTGTTAGAGAGTTCGGCCTAAAGCCTCTAACTTGATCTAACGACTGCTATCTACGATAACAAACGGGTACCAACTGCTAACGTCCCTTCCGAAGCACAAATTATCGGTCACCCAACCAACTAATGACCGTGCCAAGCGTTGCTTAACCGGCACGACCGTTCAAGATCGGTAGGTGCAACTAGGCCAATGTGCTCCTCTGTATTAGAAATGTTTCATTTGGCATGTGATGTTAATCATTAATTACAAGTATCCACGCACGACGATACCCCAAATGTCAATTAAATTAAATATTAAAAAAAAAAAACATAAAATGGAGACAAAAGTATGGGTTAAAATTACACTCATTTTTCAGTTTTTTAAATGCGTGGGGGTTATAACCTTTAGCATGGGCACTTTTAGCCGTAATGGACTTCGTTAATAGACATTTTACTTTATATTTATTGTGTTTACTTTTAATAGATTTAGTTTAGTCCAACCGTTTACTAAAATGCAAAATATCATGCCAACTAAATGGTTGTTTTTGTGTAAAAAAATCATAGTAACGATTGTTTTCGATTATACATCAGTTGCCTGGAAGACATCGCCCTTAGGCGATAAGGCCGCCGATTATGCCACACTAGATTTAAGATTTTCTGTGTAATATTTGCGCAATTTAGGTTTAGGTATAATAAAGTCTTTATCTGTCTATCTATCTTTAACACCGTGACACAAATAATTTCCTAAATTGATTATTAATGGTAAGACTTACAAAGGAAATAGTTTTCTATTATAAAATGACAGGAAAAACGCTGCATTAGAGGCTTCTGTTCGTCAATTTCCATAAGCAAGCGTTTGCAGCAAGAATGCAGTGTCGCGTCACAAGAAACAATGTGCTATTACACGCGTTTTTGCATCATTCACAATTCGTCATCGTAACAAAGTACAGATCGAATATAGAATTAAAGTCAATAGAGTTATGGTTGCATTTAGAGAAGCAGAGGTCGCAAGAATCGTTCACGCGTTGATAATAATTGTCATTATCTTCAGGCGACCGCTGTCGACGGTTTAATACGCAAGGTGCATTACTTATCAAACTAGTGACACACTTACATAAATGTTAATCGAGTCATTAGCGCCGAAGTAGAAAGGGAACGTGGTCATAGACTATGGCAATATGTTTCTTACATTGTATATACCTCGTTTATATAGGTATGCATATGGTCTATGGGCCAAGGAGCAAGATCCTCTTTGGCCCATAGACCATGTTTGTGTTATCTATGCCACAAAGCCGTAAATCAAAAGGTAGATGGAGACTCCCCCTATGAAGGACTTCGGCGATTGACCTTAGTATGGTATAGGGTTGATGGATATTATAGATAAATATACACGAAACAGTACAGTATCAAAGAATCTCGAAACCCGTTTAAATTTGTTATTTACTCAACATTGCAGTTCAAGAAATGCTACCATACCTACTGTCTATAGCACAAGGTTGCACTTAAAAATTAAGTTACCTTTTGAATGCTTTGTAGCACCTATAGAAATATTCAACGTTAAAGAAAATGTAGGAAGCATCTCTTGAGGTTTTCCCCATTACTTATTATAAACGACTAGCTTCTGTCCGTGACCCTACAGGAAACAGAGTTAGATTAGGATTAGGATTATCCCGCCCTCTACTGTATGTGTACCAATTTGTCTCTCAATTAAGATAATAAAAAGTTTCATATAAAATTGGTCCCCCCTTTCATGAATTTTATATGTAGATTAATCGTTTGTCTTTTACTGTGACATAGTAATCTGTTAACATAGAAATAGTATCAAGAACGCAAGATTATCTAGTCACTATTTCAAAAATTATTTCACCCATGGAAAGCTACATTATCGAGGAGTAACATATGCTTTTACTTTTGATCCCGATATTCCCACGGGATCGGGACTTACGCGGGTGAAACCGCGGAACAATCTAGTCGTTTACAAGCAAGAGAGAGTATTTTTTTAAATCAACTGAACTCAGTTGGTCAGAAGTCAGAATACCGCATAATGGCAAAGGTGATGCGAAGGGTCTAGGTTCAAACCGGTGAGAAAATCGAATTTTGAGAAAGCATGTTTTAAATTCATGAATTTCCCTAGCTAACACCCCTAAAGAGTACCACCTATCACTAAGTACGGCCGATAGACGATCGAAATAAAAGTAAACTGGATTCCGTTACCTATATTGCCAAACGTGTTCTGGAATGAAACGAGCATACCGTGTTACTGGCGATAAGCCCAAATGTATGGACATCTGTTTTTCAAACTCCACTGCGTACATTTATTTAACGTTACCAAGTTTGTAAGGGGAGTTATTCTATTTTCGGTTTTCCGTATTTAGTTTTTTATGCAATTTCTGTACGTGTTATGGCATATACAGGATGAACCATTTAAATGGGCCGTCAGGGGGATATCCTAAACTATAGGGGATAGCGAAAACGGTGATAGGAGTTGCGTCCCTGATTTTGACAAAAACTGATATACAATATTAAGATTTTTTTCATTACCCTAGCCAGGAATCGAGCCTTGTCTTTTTGCAAAAAAATAAACACCCCTATATTATTGTTCCGATCGATAGTGTTGCTGGTAAAGATCCTGGAAACAAACATAGTGTGTCTTTTTAAATAGATATTTCTCTCGACCTGGCTAGGGTAAGGATTTTTTCAAAAAATTAAATACCTATTCCATTTTAGGTTTTGTCAAAATCGGGAACGCAACTGTTTTCAGTATTTTTTGCTATCTCTT
The DNA here is from genome assembly GCA_958496205.1 of Idaea biselata. NCBI lineage: Eukaryota > Metazoa > Arthropoda > Insecta > Lepidoptera > Geometridae > Idaea > Idaea biselata. Next base: position 10,592,996 of record OY292397.1, read on the forward strand.
ATAGTTTAGGATATCCCCCTGAAGGCCCGTTTAAATGTTTTACCCTGTATACTATATACATATATACCTACACCAATGATTCTACTGTCTATTACAAATTTTAATATGTGAAAGTTCGAATGTACGTAGGTCTATATTATGTTCGTACCCATATATACATAGACAAGATTTGACGACCTATGTGGCACATTGGACGAACACCCGCTGCGACGCAGAAAGTTGTGGGTTCTAGAGCAATGTATTTATGTTCGGTGTCTGAATTTTTGATAGATGGACCTATGAAATTTCAGATTTCTAATGACGAGGCTAACTTATAATAGTCGGTACCTTAAAAATGTATAGAATTTCACTGTGACATCTCCACTATCAAAAAGTCTTGAAACGATTTCATATGAAAGTGAAGCCTCATCCGTGTTTTAATCACCGATTAAGTAAACAACCTTCCAAAACCTCGAGAAACCCACTATTAGATAGCTAAAAAAACATATAGAGGGAATCCGCAATGAAACGGACGTGTTTTGTATTGAAACGAACACTATCGAAAATGTTTTATGTTTTTTGGGCGTTGGCACCGTTGATGATCATAGACCTATGGGCCTGTGACCATATACCCTTGTCTATGATCATCAATGGTGTCAACATCCAAAAAACCGAAAATATTTTTGAACAAAAACTTGAGATAGGTATCGGTAGTGTCCGTTTCAAAAAACACGTCCGTTTCATTGCGGATTCCCCTTACGATTGAAACAACTACCTATAGATGCGGCTTAAGGCGCAAAATCCAATCCTAGCAAAGAAATTGTGACTTTGGTAAATCCAGTCACAAAATTTGTGCTAGCTCCTGACTAAAAATCTTTTTTTAAATATCGTTTTTTTATAACTTTATAAACAACTAAACATGGATCTCTAGTTTATAATTTTATATTTATTTTATTTTTGATTATTATATAATTTGATTCTAGTTATTAGTATACCTACTACTGTAATGCCATACGAATAAATAAATAATAACTTTATAGTTACTTATGTAAAAGTTAGGATAAACTTCATAATAAAGTTTTAAAAGTCTAATAAAATACAGGGAAGCGGTAGATTATTATTATTAGTAAATTTTCCTTCAAAATTTACATTTTACGAGGTGTAAAAGTTACTACCTTTATGAAATTGTAAACTTCTAACGAAAGTCCATAAAAAATAATAACCGAAACAAAAATACTTTCCTGAGATACTTTGAAGAGATGTAAATTAGGGTTTAAACTAAATCAAAAGGGATTCCTCGCATTTTACTATCGTTAAGAGTTAACTATAGTGAACGTCGTTAAAAAAAGTTAACAGAAATAAATTTTAATGGGCAGTGTAGATTTTATCCGTACGGTATATTTGAGTTTTTGACCTACGTGAAGTAATAATAAGTAAAAATTCGCGACTCAGTTGCGGATTCGATTCGCGCCGTAAAATAGAGAAATGTGTTTGATCTAAACTAATATTATGAGGAGGAAATATTTGTTCGAATAGGCTCCAAAACTATTGGACCGATTTCAAAAATTCTTTCACCAATAGAAAGCTACATTATCGAGGAGTAACAGGCTTTTTTTGATCCCGATATTTCCAGGGGATCGGGCCCTACGCAGGTAAAAGCGTGGGACGTACCTATCTGTTAATGGACAAAATGGGATTAAAATTCGTTGCATGGTTTAGGAAATTAAAACAGACAGAAAGATACTTTGTCTTAAACTAAGATACGAGTAAAGGAAATATTTACCATTTCTTTCTTCAAATAAATAAGCTGCGAGTCGAGATCAGTGGGCGGTTTCTCATCAGTCGGCGAAGGGGGGTCCTCCTCAGGTTCACCTTCGTTGAATCCGCTCAGGCTCTTGGGCAACGGTGGGAGTCCGTGTAGAGACATGGTGCTGATCGCCCGGAACTGTTTACGTAGCCTGGTGGAAAAGATAACGGCCTTCAAGTAAATAAAAAAATAAATATTGAACGACGTTGCACACAGCGCAATCTAGTCCCAAACTGAGCACTAGGCTTGTAATATGGGTACTAGACAACGGATATACTACATATTATATTTTTTTTGTGAATACATCCATTATGATACATAGGAAACACCCAGACCAGGAATAAATATTTAATTTTAAGCATAAATAATTGCAACCGGCGGGAATCACACCCGCAACCTTCTGCATTGCAGTCGGGCCTTCCCCCGACGCGCCGCAGAGGTCGTCAAAGATAAATTTATTCTTTATTGTTACCAAAATACAATTACAATTCAAAGAAAAACATTACCACCTTAAATCTAGGTGGCACGATGGGCAGCCTTATCGCTTAAAGCGATCTGTTCCAGGCATCTTGGATGGACAAGAAGTGAAGAAAGATGAAAGGTAGGGTGTTTAGTCAAGAGAAAAGGTACATGACAATTGTGTCCCGCGTAACCCCTGACCCGATATAAAGGGTTTTTCGATAATCCGTGGGATTTTCGTATCGGGTGGTTGGTCTACATCATATTAACAACACATTTAGATTTTTCTTCTGTTTTCGCGATGTTGTATTGAAATTAAAGACTTTTTTTAGATTTGAATCGCGTGGTCGGGGTGGAATCCAGATTTCCAGGTATCTTCTTCAGAATTGTCCAGTCAATCCTGAAGAAGAGACCTGGAAAGGTCTCGAAACGTTGAGCGTTGTAACAATGCTAAAAGTAATAAACACACTTCCCGAATTTCAGACCTCTAACTATCAATGGTTTAGGCTGTGCGTTGATACATCAGGAAGTCTGGACAAAGCGTTTTATGTATTTAAATGAATTCAAAACCTATACAGTATACAAGTATAAAAAAAAAATAGTAGGTACCTACCTAAGTATATTTTATGATGATGAATCGAGGAAATTGGAGACTCGGATCGGAATATTTCTCAGTAATTTAATTATATAAATTAACATGAACTTTATTTAGGTAGTTTATTTATCCTTCTTTTGACTTCATTTCGGTATATTTTGTTTACTCGATTGCTTTAATTGCAAATTGCAAATTTGTGACCTATTCAATTGTCAATTTTTACTGCACATGTAAATACGAGTACTTAGTTTTAACACTTCCCTAAGAAGAGAAGAAAACCCTCTCTCCCCTCTTCTCTCTTCTGTGCGTAATACATATTATATTCTCAATAAATAATCTGAATCTCTAATTAATAGTTCATTTTTGCTAAATTAACAAAGTTTATATTTAAATTAAACCAGAAACACTGCTTTGGTATTTAATATACGTATACGTTCTTATGAAATCTTTCAGTTTATGATTTTCAAACTGCAATCCTGTCTGATTGAAATTTTTTCCATAGGTACATGGATCATAAGGAAAAATCTGGATAAATATAAGAGTAACCTCCCAGAAAATTAGATTTCAATATGTTCAGTATATACAGATAAATGAATAAACAGACAAAAGATTTAATCTCAGTAATGTAAGGAAACCCTTATTTATATTGATTCTGGTAGGTATTGGAGCTACGGAAACAATGAACATCAATACAATAAAAATTAAGTACGAAGGTATCTACAGGCAAAACAATAAAGATTTTCGATATTTCTAGGTAAGTATTTACTTCAGCCGTTCAATTTAATTGTCTCTCAAAAATACTTGGGAAAAAAATCATATTTCATCTAAAAGAAAAGATTACGACAACAGCCTAGACTGTTCTATTATCTTCAATTCAAAAAGTTTAAGAAACCGTCCGCAGCTGACTTTTATCAACGGCGGACATTTCCTAATCTTTACGAGTTCAAAGGTAGGAAACGTCAAAGCTTAAGCTCGCTTGAGCCAATCCTGGCTTATCGGTGATGCTGTAGTGTTGCTTTGCAAAAGGTTTTTAGCCGAAAATGAACCGTATCCGGTTACTTGATTCAAAAGCACTCCTTCTGGCCAAGAAATAGATTTGGGCTACCAAAAATCCTCCCCCACTAGGCTTTATAAGACCTTCGGAGTCCCTACCTGCTGGGAGCGACTTGCAGTGGCCATTCTGGAAATTTCTCAATTGACTGCGAAACCAGATTGCCCACTCGCTCTAGGGAAAATATGGCAAAGTTGGGGTTTTCCAGTCAGAAAGTCAGCCAGTCCGTCTGTGGAATGGCTACCTAAACAATGGCACATTAGTTGGTTTTCGATCTGTGTACTGTTTAGCTGCAGCCGACCATCGGCCATTTAATGTTTTTCGTAGAAATAATTCTTCTAAATACAACTGAAAGTCCACGAAAATCTCGCAAAGTTCATTTTATGATCAAAATCAGTTTCGACCGCGCCGAACTCTGGATGAAACTGAGCTTTTAAGCCGAAACCAAGATTAACAACTCTAAGTTAAGCTTACTTATTAAGTCGGTGCTTATATTTATCAAAGTTTATTTACCTACGGGTAATTTATAACTTTTAAGTTCATGGGTTCCTTGGGTATCTATTCTACACGTCTAGCATTTTTTATCTTAGTAAGTATGTTAAACACACTTAGACAGGATTCAAATATAAATCTAAAGTTTTCACAAAATACAACATTATTATGTAGTTTTACTCTGAACGGCAATGCAACGAAACCGGATTTATTTGCGTTTAGTTAAAGATTAATGAAGCCTCTCATATTCCAAGGTGACAATAACTCGGCATAATTAGATACCTACCTATTACGTGTGAACTGGACCAGACAATTTACAGAGTTATCTACTGGAATAATTATCAAGAGTTTTCAAAAGTGTTCAATTTGTAATCAAATACAATCAATCTGCACGAATAAAATTGGATAGATGGTAGAACCAATTTGGGTAACAAGTTGTGACCTAGAATTTCTAGAGTACAGTACTGTACATTCAATATTGGATTTTGTGGTATGAAGGCCTAGTACATACAGAAGCCGAATACAAGCTAACCGCATTCTTTATAATGTTACTGCCCGTTGTGACCTTTTCACATAATCAACCTGTTCAGAACAAAAAAGCGGCGTAGCGCAACGTTTACTAACGACGCATTCAATATTCAAACGCGATGATTTCAACTCACCTAGATTTAAGGTCATCATCTCGTATGTAAGTGTAAGCCTGATCGTATCCATCGTCTGTGTTCCCGCTTGTCACTGAGGACATAGCGTAATTAGGTTCCGAATCTGAGTCACAATGTCCATTCATATCCTCACAGTCGTTAGCTTCCAGCGTCTCGGGGACGTTAGACTGTGACCGCATAGTCTGCAACTCGTATATTAACATTTCGTGATTATTCATATCCTTCATCATGTGAATCTCAGGCATATCGTTCCCGTTACTCATCATATTTTCAGAAACTTTGCCTTTATCTATCACAATGTTCGCTTCGTCTTTGTTATTGTTATTTCTGCTCGCAAGAATTTCCGAAATCAACATCTCTGTGACTCGCGACGTTTTTCGTTCTAAGGAATTCGTATTTTTATTTACAGCTTCATCGGGTTTAGATCTAATAGGATCATCGGGAGAGTTTACGAGGTTGTTGACTTCTTTCGATGGGCTATTTTGTAGCCTGTCGTCGAATTCCTTAACTTCTTCGACGGATGCATACGGGGCCTCCGGGGGCGGACTCAGTGGAGGCTTCGCGTCTATCGGTGAAGAATAAGGACTAAGTTCCGGTAAGTGCTTTGGTGTGCTATTTTCTAATGAAGATTTTTTCTGTACAGGTAAGGGTTTCATTGGTTTTAACTTAGGTTTCGGTGACAAAGGTGGCGGAGGAGCCTTCCGTAAAGGCAAAGTCTTTTCCGCAAAACTCGAGGATTTCGAGACTTTACATTTCGAATCTTGATCCAACTTATTCGAAGTCGATAGAGATCTAACTAATATTTGTCTACACGTTTTAACAGCTTTAGAATTAAGAGATTCGTTGGATCTTTTAGAAGCGGGTGGCGCCGGTAGAGAGTTGCTATCACTAGAACTTCGTCTCGAGTTTGTTCCACTTGATCTTCTCTCATCGGACGAGGAACTACGGTCGCTGATCACATCCCTGATGAAAGACTTGACGCGCGCCAATCCGTTCTGTTTAGGCGACGTCGACTTTGGGTTCGCGGTGTTCGCTCTGTCCAAAGTTTTAACTTTCTGAGCACTACTTTGTTCCTGTTTGGAGAACGCTCGCGATTTTGTGAAGTTGGCCTTCGAATCGGCGACGGCCTTCCTGGTTTTTGCTAGTGCCTCCGCGACGACACTTTGGTTTGGTCGCGGAGGCACTGGAGGCGGGCCTTTCAGTTTGCTGCTCTTCATGGGATGCGCGTTGGTCTGTACCATCAGCATGTTTGTAACGAACCGTCACTCGTACGATACTATAAGACAGGGTTATAGTATAGGAGCGCGTTGAGACCGGCACCGCGTGAGGATCGCAAGCTATCGCATCGCTGTGCGAGACGTGCGTACTCGCGGGCGCGCGGCTCTTACTGGCGCGGCGCGGATACGTCGACTGCCGGCTACGGACGGGCGACCGGTCGGCGAGCAGTGTTCGCAAGGCTCACGTCAATCATGCACTCAACATTTACCTCCTTAGGTTATAGTTATTGCGCCGTGCAATACGTATACTATACCTAACCAACGCGTTTTATATTACTGCTGTACTTGTACCGCATCGTTAACCAATATGTTGACCCACACATTAATGCTGTTTATATTGTGGTAGAGGGTAAAACAAAATGTTATGTAATTCATACCTCAAGATCATTTCAGCTGTAAGAAGTCCACTGCTGGACATAAGCCTCCCTCATAGATTTCCAGATGCTTCGGTCATAAGCGGCCTGCATCTACCGTGAACCCACGGCCTTAACCAAGTCGTCTGTCCATCTCGTTGGTGGACGTCCAACGCTGCGCTTTCCGATCCGCGGTCTCCATTCGAGAACTTTTCGACCCCAACGACCATCTGATCTCCGTGCTATATGTCCTGCCCACTGCCATTTCAATGAGCTAATCCGTTTGGCTATGTCGGTGACCCTCGTTCTTCTACGTATCTCCTTATACCTACCTATCTACATGAAAAACATAAGTACTGCCTGTACCATTTTTCATCCCTATGAATAAGTAAGTAGTAGTTATTACCCATAAGAATAATAACTTTTTCATTATTCTTACTCGAAAAAGTGATACTGTGACCTATTGTCTCATGGCAATCAAATTGTTACCTGCAGTGTAACTGTTAAAACAATGATTAAGTAACTTTGTTAATTACAAATACCTATTTCAATATAAACTATATCAATATGTACATGTCAATCTATTTTTCTTATATTTTATTTTGAAATTATAGTTGTAAGCATTAATATGATATCTTTTGATTTCAATAAAAAAATATTAATTAATTAAACAAAAGTTTTGAATAAGATAAAGCTATTCAAAATATAATTAGCCTTAATACATATTTTTCCAATTCCTAATACATTATATATTTTTACCATACAAAATAATAAAATTTAAAAGAAACCGTTGAAATCACATTAAGTTCAAAAATACTACCTACCTACTTAAAATGGACAACAATTTACTACCCAGTATATTCTTCTAGTATTTTAAAATATTCAAGAGAAAAACCTTGTTGACACCAGCTGTTTAAAAATAAGTGGGAAAAATCCATCCTAATTTTTATCTTGAAAGATGATGAAAACCATTTCAAAATCCTTGAAGTGTGTTTATTTGTTGTTCTTTCATATTTATGAAAATTGGTGAATCAATTAAAAAAAATGAAAAATAGCAAGTCAAATTCATTAAAAGTTTGATAACAAAATTATTGATAATTATTGTAATAAAACTCATTGTGTTGGTTGGTCACCTGGAGCTAGATTACTTTCTATTTACTAATAAGAATGATTTTTTAGGCTGCAACATTATTTTCTAACTGCTTTCTAAGCCTGTCGCACCCTTGTAAGTTCTGAGCCTATGAAATGTGAACGTGTAAGATGAAAGTAGCCTAAGCTACTTGTGTATGACTTAGAAATACAATTGGAAAACATTGCAGCCTAAAACATCATACTATAATTAGTGCATGGATGATGATTCGCCAAAACGCAGCCTTAAAATCTAATGGGTAATTAAAATAAATCATATCAGTTTAGTGACTTACCTATTAACCAACTAATTACAGTTTGCGTTGCCTTTTTAATATATGATAGGCTCGAACTTGTCCTCACCTCACATGAAGGTAAGCGACAATGAGATTGACTATGTAGCATAATCAAAAAAGATAAGCAAAAAACTTACCCAATTATTTATTATTGAACTTCCAGTCCTGTCTGCACATGGGACACTGTTGTTGTGGTTGGGAGTGTAGCCACTTCACGATGCAGTGGATATGGAAGCAGTGCGAGCACGCGCCCCACACCAGCGGGCAGTCGTCGCCGGGTAGCTTGCAGTCAGGGCAGCAGCTGTCGAACGGCATGCGACAGATGCCGCAGTTGTCGTCGTTAGCCACCCAGCGCCAAGTGGCCACGCCCGTCCAACCTACACAGATGTTATAGTAGCCAGCTGAAGTATAGTAATATTATTATTGTAGGATTTGTAGACGATAACCTTCAATATTTGGCTCAAAATCAGAATAAACGACAAAAATACATGACTTACTTTTAACAGTAACTTTCATAGCATAGATGGAGCATAACGTATGTAGTAAAACAGGGGTTCAAGTCTTGACGCAAATGGAAACGGCAAATAATTAAGATTTAGGATACAGAGCAATAAAATGTACAGAAAAATCGGAAAATACACGGAAAAAACAAGCGTAAACAAATATTTTAAACTGACGTTGTCAAACTATATGGGCATTTTCACTTTTGGGTGCCACCCCCACTTTTACGCTGTCCCACGTCTTTAAAAATTTATTGCATATTAATAATAATGAGTGTTATTATAATAAGTATATCAATCGATGCAGAGTAAATTAAACTATGTGTCTGAGCATCAATTTTTATGTAATTAAGATTAATTAATTCAATTATGGTTAATTCAAATACTCAGGGGAGCCGTTTCTGACTTGTCCCAGTCCTTGTCAGCTTCAAAGTATTGAACTTACTGGTAAATTTTCCTACAAAAACTTAGTCAAGTTTTGGTTACCATGATAGTGGATCTATTCTTCCGTCACATTTATCTAAAACTATAAATGCAATTGTGATATTACAGTGGAAAAATACATTTATGTAAAGTCCTCAAAACTCGGTGTCATCTGACATGTCAGCAAAGTGACGGGTCTAAAGGGATATTCCGTTTTATTTAAAGCCGTTTTATTTTTAAAAAATAGTGACACTAACCACAAGGGATCATTTTAGCTTAGCGAAATCAGTCAGTCTGTTCAATCCGCGGAAAAAATAGGGTGTCTTGCTGGTGTTGGCGGTTGGTCACGATTTGGTAGGTCAGGTTTGAAGCCTTTTTCTTAATTATTATATTTGTCTCACACTATCCAACTATTTACTATCTGTTTTTGGTGTTATTTAGCAAGTGTTTTTAGGAGTTCATTTAAAAAAATGTCATTCAATTGGGTTAGAATGCATTTTTCTCATTAGCTACGTGTATAATGTGACGGTCAGTTCAGTGACGTTTTATGCCGTCACATATAGGGCGGACCACCAAAGTCACCAAACTGACTCATAAGGCTAGGTGTACATACGTGTACTCAATCAAATGAAATTTAAGAAATACTTCTTAAATTTCATTTAAATCATAATTTATTTAATTAGCCTTACATTTTTGTTTTTTTTGCCAATTATTGTGCCATTATAGTTAAGCTATAAGTTAGTTTAAGTAAAAATAATAGATAACTTTCTATTACCTATTCGCATGTTTGACATGTTTGCTTTAATTAATAAAATTAATATTATTAATACCATACTTCAAATTATGTGATTAAATGTTACTATGAAAAAACATCGACTTTTAGTTCTAATTTAGTATTGTACATCATGTAGCCTCACCCTAAGGATTTTAGGTGTGTCAGTTTGGTGACTGTCCCAATTTTTATGTGGTTTATTTTACTTTTATCAGTTTTGTTTTGAAGTTTGCATAATATATATTATTCTTTTATTGTTTCAAATAATTTATTTTACCTATGCAACTTATAAATTAAGAAATAGGTCACTAAACTTATAAATTAAAAAGAAAATTATGATTGCAATGGAGTCACTCGTCACCAAACCGAATTTAAATCTTAATTTTAAGAAATTTAAAATAAGTAACTCATTAGTGTGTATTGTTTTTTGATAAATTTAATTAATCTGCATTAATTAAAGGTAACAATTACGTTTAAAACCCTTTGTTTTAAATGTTACAGTCGTTTTTCAATGTCACCAAACTGACCGTTATTTTTCTATAGTGTCCACTTAAAAATTGATTTTTACATAGAAATTAAGGTATTTGTAGGAAACAAAATATAATTTTTAGTTCAAAAAACATACGAAAATATTATGAAAGACTTTAATAAACTCAAAACTCATGTCTATAAAACCTCCATAATTTACGTATGGTGGCACTCAAAAATAAATATGCCCATATATGAAAAGCTGTCAAAATAAAAAAAAACTTAAAAATGTGCTGGTAAAGTTTTTTTTAGCCCATATAGCCTTGTCTCTATCATACTCTTTTTACCTATACAATTTTTCTTCTTCATCTTCTTGTTCCATATTGCAGGCCTCATAAAACAACCGATATGTTTCGCGATATGGCTGCACTTATTTTGTTTTGAATGACAAAAGAGGACTTTGGCGGGAAAGCGGAGACAACATGTCGTGTCCCAGTTTTATTTTCGTTAAAAACTATGTTGTAAACCCGGTTAAATTGTGTAATTTTAGTGGAATTTTATTCAATTTAGTTCCGTGAATGTGCACAAGTGTAGTGGAAACAAAATTTAGGGTTAAACATGAACTTTTCATCGTTCCCTCCTAGGCCCCTTGAAGGTTACGGTAAAGTTGCCACCGCTTTACCATAGCTCCTGACTTGAAATGAGCCCGATCAGGCTAATTTCATGAAAAATACTTGATACTGGCAAGATGTATAAGATTTACAACGCCAAAACTATAATAATAATATGAAGAAAGTGTAAAGCAACTTGAAAATGGTAGAACGGCAGAAAGCCGTGTCGATGTCGCGTCGTGGCGATCATGATCTGTAGAAAAAAAAATGCCAAAAGAGAAAATATTTTCTGTGTGCTTTCAGTATTCTGTCACTCTGCCAAACGTAGTCTGTGAAAGTTGTCATTGTCAAAAATTGCTTCGTCGTCAATGTCAAATAAAAAATACAATTTCTGAGGAAAAACGTATTGATGTGTTGGAATTCGATTAAAAATCTTAAAATTTAGTCAAGTTTCTAAAGAAAATTAGTTCAAAATGACTACATTTGATTCCAAATACGACGTAAGTATTGTTATTTAGTCTTCTTTCATGTTATCATGACTATATTTGCTTGTTTTTTAATCTTCCTTAAAATGTCGGTTTCACCTTATTCCTCTAGTATTTTAGGGCTAATACATCGTAAAGTTTCATTAATATAATTTAAAATAGCTATTATCTATTCTATTGCATTAAACTTTATCTATTTCTGAGTCATAGGTACACCATATACTCAGTACAGAAACCGTTTCTTTCCTGGAATTTGTACCAATGTTTGAGCCTAACCCGTTTATCTAATTCTTTTTTATTTAGATTGATAAATGTGATTTGTTAACCCTGTACAGAAAGGTTCCTACTTCATGTTTGAATGTAAAGTTGCGATGAAACTTAACATGGTAGATAGCTGTAGCACTGGAATAACAAATACTTATACTCAGTTTTTTAATTTCCGCCTACAATCTGACGTTTTGTTTCTTTGTATTTGACGTTTTTTAAAAACGATTAAAAATTGAAGAACGAAGTATAGTGTAAAAGTACATTAAGTATTTATTATTCCAGCCCTCCAGCACTATCCTGATTTTTAGGTTAAAGCAAATTACTATTAATTAAATTAATGGTTCAATTTATAGCACATCTAATTTATATGCAAAATCCACTTTATTTACATTATCTTTACTAGAGATGGGCCGACTAGGGGTTCTGCCGACTAGCAGACTAACCGACTAGTCGGTTCCAAAATTGCCGACTAGTCGGCAATGCAGATCATTATAATTCCGAGATATTTGGGTTAATCATGATCACTCGGCGATTGTTGCTATTTTTGGATAAGTTTGCACTTCGAAAGCGGTAGCGAAATTACCAAAAAAAGGTTGAAAATTTCTTTTAATTTTTGTATGTAGCTCAAGGCTATTTTATTTAGAAAATTTACTTTCAAGGAAAAATAGCATACAAAAATTTTCACTTGCGGCGAGGCTTGAACTCGCGTCTTTGGGTTGTTGTAAAAGGTTGAAATAAAAGATGGAAAAAAATGGAGCTGAGGCATAGTTATGACATTTTAGATGCTTAGATGATGTATGTAAGCTATGACGTGTTTTGTTTACGTTTTTCTGACTACCCAGCTTCTAAACTGTACTACTAATTAAATAAATATTGGTTTTATTGTATAATTGTTAGTTGCCGACTAGTCGGTTGAACTGCCGACTAGTCAGACTAGTCGCATCTCTAATCTTTACCAAAACTATTTGTTAAAGATGTACCCGGCTGGCGATGTAGGCATTGTGGAAGGAGAAATGAACATCCCCTCGCAAGGCGGCCCCATCGGCGACTCCACAGAGTTCAACACTCTTGATGAACCCATCAAAGAAACATTTGTAAGTACTTAAGAACTAGCTTTGTAAATATTGAACTATTAGCTGCACCCTGTGGGTTCACCTGTTTAAGTCTCAATCCCGTGGAAATCTTGTGATAAAACATCTATTAGTCAACCAATCTCAAGTTATCAGCCTACCAAGTTTCATCACAATCAGTGTGATGGAGAAACAGATGTATACTTGTTTACTGACATTTTACACAAAATTTCACATTTATGATATAAGTAGGATGTTTTAAATTGTAGTTTGATCCAACCTGATGCATACAAACATAGTTTGATCCAATCCTGATATTTTTAAAATGTCCTGACCTACCAATGAGTGAGTCTGCACTGTAAGAGGGCAGCCTTATCATTATTATCACAAAAAAGTACTAGTCATACATACATAAGTATCAAGAATTGATCAGACATAGTTTGATCCAATCCTGATGCTTATGAAATGTCCTGGGAAAATGACCTACCCAATGAGTGAGTGCAATTAGGGTAGCCTTATCATTATTAACACTAAATTGATAAAATAGATGTTAAATAAAGATAGATCTAGTGTAGTAAATCAATTTTGGCAAAATGAAAATATTTATTTGTCTTATTATAATAATATTAGTGTAGATAAATTATAGTACACAGTAACCTATGTAATTAATGCAAGAATTGTATTATTTTAGCTTCGAGATCTCAGAGCGGTGGGCAACAAATTTTACCATGTGCTTCTACCTAGAGAAAAAGCTAGTTTATTGAAAGAATGTGAGTTTTAATATTTTTTATTTATTATACCAACAAACTGCATGTTTCTCTGACCTTGAGTATTTTTTTTGTTTAATTTAGATAGTAATTTATGTTTTATTTGACTGTAGTTTGTTATCCTTTAATTTAAAGTTTTTTTTTTATTTTACCTAAAATAATAATTTCTCTGCCTATGTACATATTAATTTCTTCATTTAGTGTAGTGGTGTGGCTCACCTAGTGTTAGAGTTTTCAGGTTCACCCTAGTCCCATGACTTGACTGAACGACTGCTATCAGAGATAACAACTGGGATCAACTGCTTAACATGCCTTTCCAAGCATAGAGAAAGAGATTTTTTGCCACACAAATTATCGGTCACCTATCCAAGTAATGACCGCGACAAGCGTTGCTTAACCCGCACGACCATTCAAGATCGGCAGGTGCAGCAAGGCCAATGAGCTCCCCCATACCCTTAAAACACCATCACAGACACAATGTGTGATGTTTTTAGGGTTCCGTACCCAAAGGGTAAAAACGGGACCCTATTACTGAGACTTCGCTGTCTGTCTGTCCGTCTGTCCGTCTGTCCGTCTGTCCGTCTGTCCGTCTGTCCGTCTGTCCGTCTGTCCGTCTGTCCGTCTGTCCGTCCGTCCGTCCGTCCGTCCGTCCGTCCGTCCGTCCGTCCGTCTGTCACCAGGCTGTATCTCATGAACCGTAATAGCTAGACGGTTGTTTAAACTTAGGTACACAATTTCTGTCCATAATTATTATGAGTTTTACGGGCGTTCTTAGATAATTTTGGATTTAAAATACCTCGATGTTTCGGCACAGGCTACGTCGGCCATGTCCACGTCCTGCGTCTAAAATTATCTACAAACGCGATTGAGACTAGGAGTTCTAAAAATAAAAACTTGTTTAAAGTAACTATTGTAAAGCTGATTTTGTTTTTTCAATTAAAAGTAACATAGTATTTGAATTATAGGGGATCTCTGGGGTCCACTGCTGCTCTGCACATTCATGGCGACCATGCTGCAAGGGTCTACGGAGCGAGCAGACAACTCCAACGACGGAGGGCCAGAGTTTGCCGAGGTCTTCGTTCTTGTATGGATCGGGGCCGCTGTAGTCACATTAAATTCTAAACTATTGGGTGGAAATATGTAAGTACTAACTGTGTCCAGCGGTTTCCCCTGCGTAAGTCACAGTCCCGCGGTAATATCTGGATGGAAATCCCTAAATGTTATTCAAGAAATCCAGCTGTCTACATTCAATGTTTTGTCACAATTGGTTCCGTAGTTTTAGCTTGAAGGGGCAAACAATATTCAAATACCCATTTACATCCTCACTAATTAGCACTTATAACGTTTTTATAATCATTTATTATTATTAATTACATACCTTCTGTGCCCTGCAGTTTCACCTTAAAAATAAATTAAGAAATTAAAATTAAAGACATTTTTCGGTTTGAATCGCGTGGTTTTTATTACTTTTAGCATTGTTACAACGCTCAACGTTTCGAGACCTTTCCAGGTCTCTTCTTCAGGATAGACTATCCTGAAGAAGTCTTGTCTTTAATTTCAATACAACATCGCGAAAACAGAAGAAGAATCTACCTATTTAAACTTATAATTAAATAGAAAAGATGCTTTATTTATTTGTAAGTAGGAAAAAAAAATGTATATCGATAAAGTACAGTTATGTTTCTTTTACGTTTACAGGTGTACAAACATTTGTATAAATCTACAAAGATAGTTTGAAAGTATTGTAATAAAGGCACAGTCATATTTATTTAAAATATGTATACAAAATAATACAAATGCATGATTATCATTTTTAAACTTCTTAAAAACTAGTGTGGTTTCGCAACGCGCTCTCCGACGAAAGGAAACTACAAGAAACACATGGCGGTTTTCTTTTTTGTAATCATGTTGTACAATTGAATCATTGTACTATAATGTCGGTAGAAATTGACCATCTCTGTGACGCGTTGGGGGAAGGCCCGATTGCAATGCAGAACAGAAGGTTGGATGTTCGATTCCCGCCATTTGGGAGTATTTATGTTTAAAAATAAATATTTGTTTCTGAATGAATGAATGAATGATTGTCATTTATTTGCACGAAATATGGTTACAGCAGTTGTTATAAATGTTACACGTTCAACATATTTCACCAGTACTTATCTGGTCTGGGTGTTTTTTATATTTCATATTATTATTATTATTTACAAAATAACAAAAATGACATGATAGTATATCCATTGTCTAGTACCCATAGCACAAGCTTAGTGTTTAGTTTGGGGCTAGATTGAGCTGTATGTATAGTGACCGGCAGATAAGTTGAAAAATTTTGTCGTGGAAGGGGAAAGTTCGCGCAGTACATTTTACATGCGCTTTCTATGAAAAATCGACTCCGCGCATCCGCCATTTTGTTTCAACTAATCTGCCGCCTACTGTAACGTCTTTCATTTTTTAATTATTTTTTTATCCATTGTTCTCATAAATTCCAGATCATTCTTCCAATCAGTGTGCGTGCTGGGCTACTGCCTGTTTCCGATCGCGCTCTCGCTGCTCGTCTGCAGAGTCATACTGTTCACTACGCAGAGCACTTTCCTCTTCTTCCTGAGACTTGTCATATCTCTCGTCGGATTCTTGTGGGGTACTTTCGGTAAGTCACTCTTGTCTATTTTTGCTTCTTGTTCTGATATAGAATGTAACAGGCATCATCCGAATTGGTTGACAATTGTATTAGCAAACACTGCAACATAACACACAGTTCAAGAAAGTGTCCTATGCAAGTCCTAATTGGACTTCTGGAGCTGGAGCTAAATATGACACTGTCTTAGACCATAGCTACAGAAGGAAGGCCAGCTTGATCTATCAAACCTTTTTCCTATTGATGTTACCTTAATCCTTGATCTTAATTTTTGTTGTGTTTATAAATGTTATTTAATGCTTATTTTGACTGATTTTTGCTAATTTTGACAAAAAATCGCGATTTTTTTTGTGTGGAATGCTATTCTATAACTAAAATGTTTCTACGTTTAATTCCCCCCAAACGGTTCTGCTATTATTGATAATTTTGGAAGAAATTACTACCTAACACTTCAAAAGCTTTATCGAAACTTTGCAAATTTCCAAAAATTGTTGAATCTTTTCAAGAAAGATCTGCTTAGCTAAGACATTTAAGTTTAAGCTTGTTTACCCAATGCTAACACATTCAGGTAAGTAACTTTACTAATATTATTCTAATCAATGTATATAAAATTCAAAGTCCTGACTGATCTATATATCAACGCAGAGCCCAAACCGCTGGTCCTAGAGACATGAACTTGGAGAGTGTGTTCTTTGTGATGTGTAGGCACCCACCAAGAAAGGGTTTTTGAAAACTCCCGCGGGATCGGGACTTACGCGGTTGAAACCGCGGGACGCAGCTAGTAATAAACAGACAGACAGACAGACAGCGAAGTCTCAGTAATAGGGTCCCGTTTTTACCATTAGGTACGGAACCCTAATATAATTGTGTTGCATGTTTCCTGCACTTCATCTTTACACTGTATAATAAAAGTCCCTCTCCGCATCTACGTTTGTCTGTTTGTTTGCATGTATGTTTGTCTGCCTTGGTTCCGAAACTTAGTTCGGTGCAGTCACTAAGGTGGAAAGGTCGGAACTCCTACCACTGCCGTCTTCCAGCCTCCTTCTTACACCACACAGTTGCTTACCATCTGGTGACATACCACCTTACTTATAAACGATGATTAACATCTGCATATGACGTTTCAAATTTGATAGACAGAGACAAACATTGCAGTGGCTCGATTCTCGTAAATAATTATATACCAGTTCGATGACAGATACAGTGCAGACCGATGGCAGACGCAGTGCAGACGCAACGCAGACACAACACAATTGTTAATTACACTCTCATTGTATTTGTATGGTAGTTGAGTAGATATTTTGAGTTTTCTTTGTAATTGTGTTGTGTCTGCGTTGCGTCTGCACTGCGTCTGTCATCGGTCTGCACTGTCTCTGTCATCGAATTGATATGTAATTATTTACGAGAATCGAGCCGCAGATCTGTTAATCATCTTTTATAAGTAGGAGGATAGTGGTTAACCGCTCGTTAATATATTAAATAACTTATTTACCACTGTCCACAGAACTAAAGGTTTGGTGAATGTCTGAACCTGTGGTCTAAAGTCTGTCAAAAAGCTCGACAAGTAATTAGACTATACACATATAAATTAATGTTTGGTTCTGATTTCTGTATGTTTCATACATATTATGTATGTAACTTACAAAAATAAAATCTTTCTATCCGTTATCTAGTCACCTCAATGCAAGTCTAGTTGTCTAGTTTGGACCTCGATGGCGCTGTGTGTTACTTCCTACATTTTTCTTTAACGTTTTCAGCGGCTACAAAGTTTCTCGGGGAGAGCCAACCTGAAGGGAAGAAAGCGCTCGCAGTGTACCCCATATGTCTCTTCTATTTCATCTTGTCATGGCTAGTCGTCTCACACAGTAATGTATAAGCACACACCTTAGTATACATGTATGTATATAATAATTTATGTATTTAATATAACTAACTATACATAATTATAGGTGTATGTTCGGAATTACTGACTGACCGACTGACGAGCAACGCACAGACAAGACAGCTTGTACTATGGTTCTGTTTACTCAGATGTCGAATATTCGACACATAGCATCCACATAAAATTCGTAATTCTATTTATGCGGGGGGTTCTGAGAAGGGGGTATTATGCTCAAAGGGGGTTGTTCTAGAGGTCTGCGCGAACAACTTTTGTTTTATGGCATTTGGAAATTCAAAGTAGTTTTCGAAACTTTACTAACTACGCAGATAGAAGATGGTTTATTCTTATAAAACACAGTTAAAATTAAAAACTAAATTAAAACTAAAACTGATTAAAATAAAACTAAACTAAAAACTAAACTAAATCTAAATCAGCTAAAAACTTGGTGGAGGGAAAAGTGCCCAGAATACTGGCTGCATTGCCCCGTTGTATACAAATACCTATTTTCGAAACTTTTGAGTTTAAAGTTTACTTGAAAATCAGCTGTTTCATAGAGCTAGAGGTCATTGACCTTAAGTCGTTGAACAAAAGTTTTACGCCTAGACGTTTACTTGAAAATCAGCTGTTTCATAGAGCTAGAGGTCATTGACCTTAAGTCGTTGAACAAAAGTTTTACGCCTAGACGTTTACTTGAAAATCAGCTGTTTCATAGAGCTAGAGGTCATTGACCTTAAGTCGTTGAACAAAAGTTTTACGCCTAGACGTTTACTTGAAAATCAGCTGTTTCATAGAGCTAGAGGTCATTGACCTTAAGTCGTTGAACAAAAGTTTTACGCCTAGACGTTTACTTGAAAATCAGCTGTTTCATAGAGCTAGAGGTCATTGACCTTAAGTCGTTGAACAAAAGTTTTACGCCTAGACGTTTACTTGAAAATCAGCTGTTTCATAGAGCTAGAGGTCATTGACCTTAAGTCGTTGAACAAAAGTTTTACGCCTAGACGTTTACTTGAAAATCAGCTGTTTCATAGAGCTAGAGGTCATTGACCTTAAGTCGTTGAACAAAAGTTTTACGCCTAGACGTTTACTTGAAAATCAGCTGTTTCATAGAGCTAGAGGTCATTGACCTTAAGTCGTTGAACAAAAGTTTTACGCCTAGACGTTTACTTGAAAATCAGCTGTTTCATAGAGCTAGAGGTCATTGACCTTAAGTCGTTGAACAAAAGTTTTACGCCTAGACGTTTACTTGAAAATCAGCTGTTTCATAGAGCTAGAGGTCATTGACCTTAAGTCGTTGAACAAAAGTTTTACGCCTAGACGTTTACTTGAAAATCAGCTGTTTCATAGAGCTAGAGGTCATTGACCTTAAGTCGTTAAACAAAAGTTTTACGCCTAGACGTTTACTTGAAAATCAGCTGTTTCATAGAGCTAGAGGTCATTGACCTTAAGTCGTTGAACAAAAGTTTTACGCCTAGACGTTTACTTGAAAATCAGCTGTTTCATAGAGCTAGAGGTCATTGACCTTAAGTCGTTGAACAAAAGTTTTACGCCTAGACGTTTACTTGAAAATCAGCTGTTTCATAGAGCTAGAGGTCATTGACCTTAAGTCGTTGAACAAAAGTTTTACGCCTAGACGTTTACTTGAAAATCAGCTGTTTCATAGAGCTAGAGGTCATTGACCTTAAGTCGTTGAACAAAAGTTTTACGCCTAGACGTTTACTTGAAAATCAGCTGTTTCATAGAGCTAGAGGTCATTGACCTTAAGTCGTTGAACAAAAGTTTTACGCCTAGACGTTTACTTGAAAATCAGCTGTTTCATAGAGCTAGAGGTCATTGACCTTAAGTCGTTGAACAAAAGTTTTACGCCTAGACGTTTAGAACAACCCCCTTTCGGCTTAAATCACCTTCCTCAAAGAAGCTGTATACTAGTAGCGTTTCGCGGTATCAGCCGCGTAAGTCCCGATCCCGTGAGAATAACGGGGTAAAAAGAATCGCAACCGGTTCAGTAGTTTTTGCGTGGAGGAGTGACAAACATACATACTTACAATCTTTATAATATTAGTAGGATACATAGGATTCGTACTTTGTCCAAATGTTTTTGAAAAAGCGTTGGCCGGTCAAAATGAATTAAATAGTTGTAACGTATGAAATTTTATAAATATTTGTTTAGGTCTTCAATTATTAAGGCTCGATTCGACCAAACTGGAATAAGCAACGAATAGCAATTCTACGCATACCTAAAACGTCTTTTGTTCGAGAGACTCTCGAGCTTTTTCTCATCCGAGCGATGTTCCCAGTTGCATCCCCCTCGACCCGGGGTTTGCTAAACACCAAATTGTTTTTTTTTATTTGGAGTCATCATTAACAATGCCTTTTTCAAATAGATTTGGCAATATTACGCCCGGCCGCCCGGCTGACACTATCCCTTTTAGGCACCAAGCAGTTTATCCGCCACCGCGCGTGAAGAACTTAAGGTTTACTAGTCTCCCTCAGATCCCTTGGTAGCCTTTAACGACACCCACGGGAAGAGGGGCCATGCCGGGGCTACACGGTACAGACTCTCGAGCTTTTCAATCGAAAAAATACTATTTATACGAAGAACTGTTATCAATTGCTTATTCTAGTTTGGTCGAATCGATCCTGACTAGATTAATATAGTGTATCTATTTCGTGCTCTGTTTTAAGACTTGACGAATTACTGCAATGCTCGTGCGCTGGTAAAGAAAAGCGATATTAGTTATAAATAGGTATTACTCAATACCTAGTCATTTTTTTTACCATATTTAATAGTATTATTATTTCATTTAATAATGCAGCTAGTATAAAGATCTGTATTTTCAAGGAAAAATACAGAGTTCGCGTGGTCTAAAGGTATGGACACTCGAACGGAAAACGGGAGTCCCGAGTTCGATCGTCGTTGCGGGCGAATTTTTGTGTACGTGTATCTTTATGGACGATTCACACTGAGCAGCGCGCGTCGGAGCGCATTTACATTTGCTGCTTAAATTAAATCATCCGTAGGTAGAATTAAAAAGTAAAAACAATTGCGACGGCTGTCGCGGAGTCGGAGCGCAGCCAGTCGTCTCTATAGCTGATAAATTGCATGCAAATAAGGTCTTGAACCACCTATTAACTCTCCTTTTATGGATGCCAAAGATCGTGCGAAGCATAGCTTGAAAGCGGACCCCGGACAACCGAAAGGGATGCAACTGGAAACATCGCTCGGATGATGTACTTCATCATCATCATTCGTGCAATGTTTCCGGTTGCACCCTATACAGAATATTCAATTTTCTTCAGCAAATATACAAAACGCTCCGTTAGGTATGAATCGTACATTAGGCGGATGCGCACGCGCATAAAGTTTACAAGTCTTAAAACGGAATGAGGCTTACTAGATCACCTGCCTGCCCTGGAATTATGCAATTAAGAACGAATTCTGAAAAAATAATAAAGGGAATCTAGTAAAGCTCATTGCACTAGAATTTACTATTATTATTGTGATACTGACTTTTTAGTGTTATTGTGAATAAATGTGTTAATAAGTGTTTTTTAATATTATCAGTATTTATTCTAACGGAGCAGGATAGTCAGCCAATTAAGGGTAAGTTCGACCAAACTTGGGTTTAATCCCGAGTTACTGTACGAGGTTTTACCAATTTCATCCATTATACTCGACTAATCTGCCATGTAGCGTGGATAGATGGCGTTTAATCAAAAACACAGATAAGTTAAACATACGGGTTCATAAATTCATCGCTCGAAGTGTGAGCTCTTGTGGTCTAGTTGGAATAACCGTTGGGGTACTAACCCAAAGAAGCGAGTTAGAGCCTCGCTGCGAGTAAAGAATTTTTGAAGAATTTTTGAATTTTTGAATCTGATAGTCCAAGACCCCAGTGCCGGCAGACACCACTTATTTTCTGACGAACGAAATGTGGCCCACTTATCACAGTATTGTTTTATGTGTCAATGCTTGAAATTCGTCCGCCATTAAAATGGGTACGTATTCGAATATCGAAAATTAAAATATCAACAGTTAAAATCCCGACGGTCATAACCCCTAAAATCACAATATCGAACGGTTGGTCGCCCTAATTTCAAAACAATGAAAGTTTTAAAATATCGAATGGACATTTGATGGAAGTACATTTAAATTAAATTTACAATACCAACATATGTTTTATCGAAAATCTAAATACCTAACTGTCTAAACCACGAAAAAGACTATACGGAGCACCCCGACTTGGTTAGGTTAGGTTAATGTTAGAACATGATTACACGCAGCGCGGCAGCGGTCGCCAAAGCGCCTTATTCTGTAAATAAAAAAGGCGTGATGTATGAAAATCACACTGTATAAAATGAAATAAACATTATGCTAAATAATGTTTTTATTTATAGTATTAGGCGCTTCGGCGACCGCTGCCGCGGCACGCTCGCTTCGCTCGCTCGCCAAAGCGCTGCGTGTAATCATGTTCTAACATTAACCTAACCTATCCTAGTCGGGGTGTTCCGTATTTGAGTTTTTATAATGCCTTAAAAAGGGTATAATAGTAATAAAATGTGTATTTTATTTATTACTTTGTCAAATAAGTGACTAAATACCTAAGTTACTTAAATAAGAAAACACTTTTTCTAGTAATCTGATCTTTTATTTCTTGAAAACTAATTAACACAACAAAACAATTTTATCACATAACAGTATGGATACTATATTCTGTCATTTTTAACAGCATGTATTAGTTGCAATATCAGAAACTAACTAATACTTAACATTGACACACAACAAATACACAAAACCGCAACATCATATTTCTATCTACCCACATCTCTCCTGTCTATGTTGTTTTTAGTGTTTTATGTTGGTATTTTGACTTTCAATGTTGTAAACCTCATCGATATTATATACTTATAGATTATGATTGTTGATATTTTGAACATTAGGGCAATCTGAATGTTAGAAATTGCAAACTTAGGGGTTCTATACTTCGAAGTTACATCATTAGTGTATTTAAAACATTTGATATTGTGATTTTAGGGGTTATGACCGTCGGGATTTTAACCGTTGATATTTTAATTTTCGATATTCGAATACGTACCCATTAAAATATCTGCAGAATTGACTCTTAGTCCACTAAAATAGTTGGTATAGCGGTTATTATCCATAGCTAATCATGGAAATGTCGTTTGGTTAAAAAGCCCAAAATACGGCGATGTATTCTTTGAATAAAAGCTATCCAAGTTTGGTCGAATCCGCCCTAACTAAAATTATAAAATTGACAGCACAACTAGATATTCCAATTGCATTGCTAATTGTTTTCTATCTAAACTAGATCGTATTACTATTGTAAATATGATGATTATTATTAATAAAAGGCTATTTTCCGTCTCTAGTCAAATTTATTCAATTCCTTCTAAGAATACGGTTCCAAAAATACAAGGAAATTCGAGATTATCAGTGTTTTATAGTGTAAAATCAAGTTATAAATATTCAGTTTTTTATTTATCTACCTTTATCTAGGCAACAGCTTACATTTAAAATCATTATTTTCGTATATGTAAGTACGTAAATTATATATTTTCATTTTTTGGTATTTATTTAATTAAGTATGTAGAAGTAAAAAAATATGAATGTAGTGTTATGTACGTGTAGTTTCATCTAAAATATAGTGTATATTCTAAAATCGCTACGCAAGTATACTCGTCTAAACTCAATTTGGCTCGTGATTGTATGTGTGCAATGTACATTATACAAATTAAGTCCCGTACTTACAGGAACACACGTATCAGAGTGAGTGCAATCAAGTATACTTGCTCTAATTTCCTCAAATATAAATACAAAATGCTTAAGGTTTCACCATAAACATATTTTTTTGTTTACATAAAAATATTAAAATAGATAGGTACCTACTTTTAAATGGCGAAGAATTCTACCGATATTTTCAACATAACGATAGCTTTTTAAGCCAAATATAAGTTTTTTTTTATTACTTTTATCTAAACAAATTGAACTTAACAAATAATATCACTATTTCTATCACATAAATTAGGATTCATCATTAGGTTTATTTACTAGAAATGACCGCCGTTTTATATGGTAAAGTCGCGATTCTGTGCGTACATCAACGGGCCGTATCGAAATCGGTTCTGTAGTCTTAGATTCAAGACATTACGTACACGAAAACTTTCCCATTCACAACATTAGTGGAGTGATGATACGAGTAAAATTTAACAAAAACACCCTTGGAAGATATACCTTTAAATGACTTCCAACATTCCATAGCAAAGCAATTTACTATAAACTACTAAGCTTTACTATTGATTAAATTCATGTAGATATTATTATGCGTAACGCTTGTATAGGCAAACGGTTTAATCAAAACTGCATGTCTATAGGCACGCATACCATTAGCCACGCGCTAATATGAGTTTAAACATTTATAATAAGTTATCTAATTTTATTTGATCAATTACAATATTCTACAAATTTTGAAGATATTAAAGATATTAAAGTTGTAATTTATCTTATCCTGTCAGAAGCTAAATATAAATCAGACTAATTCAGATCTTGTCCGGCCAATACCTCGCAACAATGACAGCGGCATTATCATTAGCTTTGGACGACCATCCAATGCAGTCAGTCTGTGTTTAGCCGCTAACACATCCTACACCGATTTTGATACAGATCTCACTATCATTCGGAGAAATTATGCAAAAAGGTTTAACGTATAATAACTATAAAACATACCCGGGGCGGGACGCTAGTTTATAAATAATAGTAGCATTATGGCCCGTATTCTAACAGCCGACTCAGCAGAAATCTCGACTTGAGACTTGATTTAAATCCCGTCTTATTAAAATGGACATATGCAACATGAAGGCAACTGCCAACTTTTCGATGAGGCGGACTATAAATCGTGTCTCAAGTTGAAATCTCTGAGTAACGTTCTCACGGGCCTAAGAGTTGGAGTTTAACTAGATTCAGAACCACTCGAGGCTTTTTCTGGAGTGCGCGGTGGTGACGCCATTGGCGAGGATCTTGGTGGCATCTGATAGGACATGTGCATCTGGATAGTGTCCCGGGCTTTCCTAGCGTTCTTATACGTGAGGGAATTAGCTCTGGGCTTGCGTCTCGAGAAATGTCTCTCAACCCACTTCAGCATCGCCAGCACGGAGTCTGTTGAGGACAGACGTCGCTCCGCAGATGTCTTCGTTATGTTGGAGGAAGCGATACGGAAAGTTGCTGCCATACCTTTTAAAGCCTGTTGGACACAAAACACAGAGTTAAAATAGAATCGACAAGTTGCTTTTCTGTAAACCAAATGCTCTAGATTGGATTTCAACTTTAAACAAGCGCTTTCCCACTGTTTGCCATTGACCAGGTTGGTGGTCAAACTAGGGGATTTTTCTAGTAGTTGGTCCAGCTAAAGCACGGTTGAATACGGGAAAGAAAAAGAAGAACTATAGAATAATCCATACGGTTCAGAAAGAACCATGTTACCACTGGGAGTAATGTATGTGTTGAATACTAACCAGCATAGCGTCTTCATCAGTGTTGTCATCACCAGCATAGATAATCCTGATTCTTTCGCTCCAGTCTAATCCGAACGCTGTTCTCAGGATGTATATTGATGCACGACCTGTAAACGAATTGCACATAATGTCAGATAATATCCAGACATGGTTGGTTATGTTGTCTCCAATTATCTTCTATGCTGAAATCGATATTCCTATGTGTGGTCATACTAAGAACCTTGTGTAAAATAATTGGCCAATGTCCAATACACCGAGTCGGGTGGTTCTACAGGTTAAAAGTTGCAAGGGTAATGAATAAAGCATGGGAGAAGATGACATGGACGTAAGGCAAAATACATATTGAAGCTAATATGGTGTATAAAATTTTCGTTTGACATTGTTAGGCGAAAACATTATGACTAGGGGCTAATTAGAGGATGTGTTTGTGTCTTACCTTTGTCCCACTGTACTGGCGGGCGAGCTTCGATAGCGCAGTGCGCCGACGCAGGTGTGAACCCAGCAGCGGAGATCAGTTTCCGCGCTTGTTCCTCTAACGCTGGTCTCTTTGCTACTGGTGTCTCACGGAAGTGGAATGTTAGGAGAGCACCCTTGTTCTCTACCCACGCTCCGTCTTTGCATACCTGACGATGGTAAAACAAGTTGGAAAATATTAGTTAATGGGTTGCTTGACCATGTTCTGGCATCAGCATCGGTAGACTGTTCAAAACACGACTCAAAAGTAGAAAAATGCATTTGTATGGGACTTCGAAACACGTATCGAACGACAATTTAACCATATTGTTGGTAATCAAATCAAGGATATAGCATATCGATATGATTTGGTAACTATTGTACCTTTTATAATGGCACATGCACAGCACTTTGGACAGTCGGCTACATGTAATTAAGACATACCTTGATGTAATGGTCTCAGTTTTGTGAAACTCGCATCACCTTGCAGAAAAAGCTGTTTTGCATAATAGTCAAGGGCATTTACCTGGTCCTGTAAGGATTTCAGTAGCTCTACTACTTTATCCTGAAGTTCCATTGGCATAGGGTGAACGAATTTGCTGCCATCGGGGTGTAGGATCTCCAGGCCATGGTTACCAGCGTAAGTGATGCCTTCTATGCCAACCTTTAAAAAATAAAACATTGTTTGATATTG
Source organism: Idaea biselata (assembly GCA_958496205.1). Classification (NCBI taxonomy): domain Eukaryota; kingdom Metazoa; phylum Arthropoda; class Insecta; order Lepidoptera; family Geometridae; genus Idaea; species Idaea biselata. Next base: position 10,619,646 of record OY292397.1, read on the forward strand.
CTTAGCAAGTTTCCATTCCTGACCACTCTTCTAAGTGGAGACAAGAACTGTAGAGTAAGGGCCCTACATTAGGACAAATTAACGGGCTAAAAAAATAAGTTAATAATATCTACCTATCGGCAATTGATCCCAAAGACGCCCCGTTAGACCAAAACGAAGTTACAGAACTTATGCATCACGTATTTAAGTTAAGATAAGTAAAATAGGTAGGTACTTATTAAAATGACGTCCGCTGTATTTAATTGATATAGTCGTAATCTTTCTGCTCTATTTAGTTGTCAAATAAGGACATAGTTTAATGCAGATAATTTGATTTAAATTGCGTAGTGGCGCACGTTCATCTGGAGCATCATAGGTTCGAGGTTATCACAACTTAACTCCTCGCATACGTATATAAGTAATTTATCTTTCGAAAGATGTCTGTGACAGATGCTGCTTCTAAAATTAGTTCAGTATTTATTGCTTTTTGACGTACCTAACTGTTCTATTACCGTAAGTATTGATTCCGATATACATTTTACACTAACTGTAAGCATTTATTACTTGACTATCTTTTGGACACGGATTTGCCCAATCAATCACCTAACTGAGTACCGCTATGCAAAAATTTAAAGCATTGACATGACGCTGCCAGGCGCTACTTATAATAATAATATTTCACTTAACTACAAGATTGGATAAGCTTTTTGAGTAAGCTTGTAAAATGGCTCTTTATGCTATGAATTAGTTTTCATTCGTTATGTCTAATTGACGACGACTATGTTCTTTACTGTACCATTTTCGTTTTTCAATGTTGAAGTTTAAATTTGAACAAAATCAGGGGCAGAGGCCCCAAATCTTCTTCATCTTCTTCAAATATTCCGCATAGGTATATCTACATTGTTTTGTTTACCAAACCTTGTCATTCTCGACTAGCCCCTAGAGTACCAACTAGTAAGTAGTGTCTCGGTGTAAATATTTTCAATAAATATAAGATAGTAGTTGTCAGAGTTCAATACCGATAGCTGGGACCTTGTTATTGCAAAGCTTCTAGTTGTGTTTTCGAAACATAGTACGCGTATATTGTAATCTAGTCGTTATACTTGCTTATCTAGGCGGTTTATCTTTTATTGATTCTAGTAGACAATGGTCTCTTTACGGTGGTAGACGAGACGTAACTTGTCCTGCCTGTACCTAGGTGATAGGTCCTGTGCGAAAACCGTAACAAACTGAAAGGGCTCGATTTGAAACTAGCGATTTTTGGTACATTAAAGTTTATATCTATCTAAGATGCCATTAAAAGAACAAAAGCCTAATGAATATCATATTATTATGTATTGGGTTTAATATTGTCGTATTTTTTATTTGTTAGAAGGACATTATTATTATTATTTTTATTTTTTATGTGAATTCGATTCTTTGTTTTGGTATGACGTTTAGTCCCGCTTGTATGTAAACGCAAATTTCAAGTAAGTACTTACTTGTACAAAAATATTGACAGATCTTATTTAAATTATGTACCTACTACAGATAACTATTACGTAGTTGTTTTGCCTAGTAGAGCTGTGATGAGTTTCGTTTGCTATCTGCGAAGGTTCACTCTATCGACTTGAGGTCGTTTCCTTTTGGTGATGTAGGTAGTTACAAATAGGTACATATAGAATAGAAGTGAATATAAGTTATAACCTTATAATTAGGTTTAAAGACAATCTTTATTGTTCACGACGGTATGGAACAGGTTAATGCTTTCAAGCACTGGCCACTGACCTCCATGATATGGACAGGACATAGCGCACTGAATTTTGTGCCTATTTGATCTGCGCCATGTTGCGCTGTTTTCCACGGAACTATTAATTCCATGGACGGTCGCCATCACTTTCAATTTGTATGGTAGGTATAGCAATTCCAGCGTACTTGTATAGATAGAGTTCAGTGTTTCAGGGTTATTCGCTTGTTTGTCTGTGCCGAATCGACTGATCCCATTTGTCTTCAAAACCATTTAGATATGGTTTTGAGTGAAATGTTTGTGATTAGTATGAAAGCTTATATAACTCACCATCTTCTTGACATTGTCGACGTTTCTACCAGAAATGATGGCTATGTAGACGTCCGACATGTTGGATAGCCTCTGGAGCGTGTGTTTGGTTTCCAGAGGTAAGGTGGCGAGGTCTGGATGCGGTGCGATGGGGGCCAGGGTACCGTCGTAGTCTAGGAGTAACGCCAACTTCTGCGTGTAGCCAATGTACCTGGAAAATGTATTATGATGCTATGAAAAACGCTTCAAGATTCAAAATGTCTTTTCAAGTCTTCTAAAGTTTTTTATTTGTCTTTAACAAGTCCTACAGAATCAATTTTAAGCTGTATTAAACTTTAAACAAAGTCGTAACTTTTTCAATCCATCCAGTCTTATGTACTTAATGCTTTTTAACTTGTCAAGTCTTTTAAAAACACTTTACAAACTGATTTAGCTTATTTTAATATTCTTTGTACTTCAATAGTACCTAGGTATAGAGTTTTCTATACTTCGCTTTGATTTGACATATTTTCCTGAAGAAAAAATGACAAAAACAAATAACTAAAACGTCAGATTAGTAGACGTTATAACAAAATTAGTCGACTTTTCTTTTATCAAAGTAATCTTCAACTTACTTAGAGAGATATTCGTCAAAGTCATCAATAGTGAGCGGCTGCATGGAAGTAGCGCCAATGTCATCAGCTTCCTCTTCCAGGGAGTCCATAGCTTTGAGGAAGGCCTTCATCCAACTGTCTACGTCATTCAACTGTTCACGACGTCTTAAGTGATTCATACGGACCGTTCTCTCGTCTTCTGGCATTATAAGAGCTCTGGAATACAATGATTTGGATCATAACATCAAACTAAAGTCGTAATATTGGAGCATAAACTTCTCAAATCCAATAGACGTTTTCTTACCTGTGAATGACTTCAGCGGCGTCATCTAATTCGTAAGGGTTGCATATCAGCGCTTCGTGCATCATTTCTCCAGCGCCAGCAAATGGCGACACAATCAGTACGCCTGGAGGTTTATTGATTTGACAAGCCACGAACTCTTTGGCGACAAGATTCATACCGTCTCTCAGCGGAGTGACTAGAGCAACCGCTGCATCGCGGTAGAAAGCTGCTAGTTCTTCTTGTCCAACACAACCGTAGATATATCTAAAATCATTATTAACATTATTATTTTGAACTATAGTAAATAGTAACTGTTCTGACTGCAACTATGGGACCAATTTTAATCATTGTAGCCGAAGCCTGTAGACATCGTAAACAAGCTGAAGACCGCAGCAAATGGAGACGTCTTGTACACGACGTTGCACAGAGTCACGATCTTAAAATATCATATGATGGACCGACTAAGGAGGAGAAATAAATTAAGCGAAGTTAACACTTTAAGTTACCTGATAGGAGACCAATTGGGCGTAGTAAACCTCCCGTTGATCCTTCCTACAAGTTGATCCATCTCTTCTTTCAAATCTTGATATTCTTTGACGTCTGTCCTAGACGGCACCGCGATCTGCAATAGCATAACTTTCTCGATATGCTCGGGGTGTTTCTCTAACAATCTTTCGAATGCTTTCAGTCTCTGCACTAATCCTTTGGTATAATCCAGCCTATCAACTCCAAGTATCACTTGTTGTTGTGTAGAGAGCACTGGTTTGGCACATTGGGCCAATTGTACGAATCTATCGAAAGGAACCCCGATGGGTAGTGGTCGGACACAAATGGTGCGACCACCTAATTCGACTAGAAGGTTCTTCCTGTCGACACGACAACCCAAGTTTCTTTGGCAGCAGTCGATAAAGTTCAGACAGTAGTCGGTAATATGGAATCCAACCATATCACAACCTGAAATGAAGGTGTATATTAATATTATGCTGAAATACTTACCTCTAGACGTATTAATAATAAAATAAAAATATGTCTAACCAAGTATTCCTTGGAGTACCTCATCAGACCAGGGGAACAAACGGAATATATCCCATGGAGGAAATGGAATGTGAAGAAAGAATGCCAGTTTGCATTTAATGTTATCTTCTTCTGCACGCTGTTGGAGAAATTTAACATTAATCGGAGGATCTCAACGATATGATATATGGAGGGGAGGGTATTTAGGAGTCAACGAACTTGTCTGATCCAGTTAGCGGCTAGCATGAGCTGGTAGTCGTGAACCCAGACGATGGGTGGAGAGCCATTTTTTTCAGTCTTGTCTTCCTTCAAAAGATGTAGAGCACGGATTGTCTTGTCTGCAAACTCTTCATTGATTTTGATGTATGCCTTCCAGTGGTCTCTGATGAAGGTTGCTCGGTCAGGCATGGAGTGGAACAGAGGCCAGAAGGTGCCGTTGCAGCATCCATTATAGTAGCTGTCGAAGAGCTTCGGATCAGCATGAATGGGTACTATCTGAAATAAAAGTATATTTGTTAAAGAATATACCATATTGTGGAGAAGGATATTGCTTCCTTCTTATGCAGGTGTACGTTAACCATAAACGGATGTTATATATATTGTATACCTATAGTTAGTCTTAATTAGTAGGTACCTACTTAATTACTATGCTATCAGAATTATTGTTACTGTTAGTTTAATAAAGTTAAGCCAACAGAAATGAATATTTATTAAGTAGATACCTACCTACATTGTTATCTTTTTGCACTATCAGTGTTGTAAAGGGAAACATACTGTAGGTATCTTGTAATTTCCATAGGTTGTGAATTTCCAATGTACATGATGTAGATTTCCGTGGTTCTTATTAATTGTTATGTTGCAAATTGTAGTTTAGTATTTTTGTTTATATGTTATTTGATTCCAGGCACCTTATTTCATAGCTATATTGGCTACTAGCTTCGTCCCGCGGTTTCACCCGCGTAAGTCCCGATCCCGTGGGAATATCGTGATCAAACGTAGCCTATGTTACTTATCGATAATGTAGCTTTCCATTGGTAAAAGACTTTTTGAAATCGGTCCAGATTTTTCGGAGCCCATTCGTTACAAAAACAAACAAATAAATCTTTCCTCTAAATATTAGTATAGATATAGATGACATCTAGACTATTTTAGATGTTTTTTTCTCGACCTTGTTATGTGCATAACAAATAGGTGACTCTGTGTACCACCATTGTTAGTGTCACTCGTTGTGTGCGCACCGTTGTTAGTATTGTTAGATAAACTTAGTTCAACTATAGTTGGACGTTTTCAGTATAGTTACATTTTCCCGGATCTTAATCGCGTATCATTATTTATCTTCCCTTGACGTTTCAACCATGTTACAATGGTCTTGGTCGCGAGGGGACAAGACCATTGTAACGTGGTTAAAACGTCGAGGTAAGATAAATAATGATACTCGATTAAGACCCGGGAAAATGTAACTATGTTAACGAATCGTGTGCATTTAAAAAAAATATTTATTAAGTATGTCTGAACATCTGAAGTATATCAAATTCATTCATTATTTTGTTTCAACACTATTTTATTTATCCCTTTGTACTAATGTTACTGTTTGCATATCTTATCTACTAACATTTAATTAATTTACCTAGGTAGGTTCCTTCCTACCTACTTATGCTATTTAACACAAATATTTAAATACATAGGTAACTATGTATTTTGTTTATTTAGAGCTTTACGTTAAACTATTGTTCACGACTCGGAAATTAGTTGGTAATATGTAGGTACTCTCTAAAAGTACATGTGTACTTTAAATGACTAATACACAACATTACATTTAATGAGAGTATTCTGTAGTTGTAGATCTTATTTCATGAAAAAAATCGAACCTATAGAACTAAAAGGTAGGTAGTAGGTACAATAAGCTATAAAAGTGTAAATCCAACGTTCAGCATAATTACCAGAACACTAAAGTTCAACATCATAAATTTTGAAGTCCACACTTTTTAAATTTACACGATTTCCGTCCTTCAAGACTGTCAGTCTTTTCGGGACCCGTTTGCCGAAACGTCTAGGTAATTAACAACAATGAAGTCCAGTTCGTAAAACTCTATTATTTTCTACCGTAGAGCTCTACGAAATCGACAAAAATCGATAACTCTACAACAATAACTTTTGTTACTTGACAGTACAGTGTACAAGTACATTTACCTATAAGCTAGGAGCGCCTAACAGTAACAGTATATGCTTTGGGTGTGTTCCATATTTACGGAAATTTAACCACTCCCATTTTTTTATAGAATACTTTTACGGACGGAAAACAGGAAAATACTATAAAACATGTACCTACTGATCGACAAAAGCGACATTTCTATATATACATGCTGATGCATTGTGGTAATAAACCGGCAAACCGATAGAGATAGGTATCAGGCCGATCGCACGGCTCGTAACTAGAATTTCCTAACATTTGTTTGTTGGCGGACACGGCGAACCCGCGTGTAATTCAAGGTTAGACGCGGTTATTTTATCACAAACGTTTTATTTGACCAGAAATGACATAAACACAAACATTATTTGCTCAGGTCACGGTAACTATTCAATTAAATGCCTAGTCTACGATTTAGCTAGTACCTACCTGCCTGCAGTGGTAGCATTTGAGTATGAAAAACATCTTGTAGATCGAGAAAAATGTTCCGTCTCTTTTTGTCGTCGTTTGAGAACAAGAGACTGAACATTTTTCATGTTTCGCTACTCATGGTACTACTGCTGGACTATTTTGAGCGTTTGGAAACATCTCTAGATATTTTCAAATCCTATTGGGAGACTTTTCCTGAAAGTCATTCTTCTACTACACATTTGGAAATCATGTTTTAAATAGCAGGTTACAAAATAACAAACATTTCACTTCCTACTTGCCATTATTACAACAACAAAAAAAAAACTGAAAATGACAGGATTTTCTCACAGACGTATACGGCTTAATACGACATTAACTTCGTAATCTAATGCTTACCTTTTTCGATAAGAGCCCAGCAGTAGGAGTCTTGTCGTTGGGATCAGATTCCGGGATCTTTTCGTTGGGATCCTCAAGGTGGATCCCGGGCCAGCCCACCCATATCCCGTTGCCCCTGATCACGACCGGCGCTACAGCTGTCACCAGCCCTCCGGCACTGTAAATGTTAAAATTCACATGTATTTATCTGTGATGGATATGATATGATTATTTAGGAGTTAATGACCGACTTGTCTGTACCTAATACCATAGTCCTTGACCTACAAATCGTACAATGTTTGTATAAGTACTTACAAAAAATGTGTTTTGGAGACCTATCATATTTACTTACTTAGTTTGTATCGTTCGTTTAGTACGAGTATAAGTATCTATGTAATATTGTGTTATTGCCCGTGGTCCGGGTCTGGTGGTATCAGTTGGGTATTCAGGAAGAAAATGGAAGTACGTTTGTATTGCGAAGCGGAAGCCCCGCTAATCCCTTATGAATGACCCGTATCTTATTCACTGACCTCAATAATACAAGTAGGTACGCTGGACAGGAGATTGCGCACAAAATTTTTTGCCTATTTGATCTGCGCCATGTTGCGCTGTTTCCTATTGAAAGGGATGGTGACCGTCCACGGAACTAATAGAACTAACAGTTCCGTGGCCGGTCATCATGACTATCAATAGAAAACAGCGCAACATGACGCAAATCAAATAGGAACAAAGATCTAATGTCATTTGATATGAGCAATTCCAGCGTACCTACTTGTTTTAGAAAATGCTTTTTGTTTCAAATATTTTTCTGATGTGTATGTAGGTAACACTTTAGGTCAAAAGCGCAACAAGGCGTCGACTACGTTAACTGTGCTGAAGGGGTATATAACGCGCGGTTACCCCAGTAAGTCCCGATCCCGTGGGAATATCGTGATCAAACGTAGCCTATGTTATTCAGGGTGAATGTAGCTATCTAAAATGGTGAATGAATTTCAAAATCGGTCCAATAGTTTTTGAGTTTACTCATTACAAACATACATATACTCACAAAAATACAAATATTTCCTCTTTATAATATTAGTATAGATAAACTGAAAATCCCTGTCGGATTCACCGAAAACTGTTTATTATTTACTGACCCAATGTTTTTGAATATTTTTGTTCAAAGCTTTTGGAGATCATTTGGGTTTATTATCATAATCCACATTAAAAGGTCCCTTACCATTGAAGATTATGACAATTTTTAAACTCAAATTGGCGTTTCCTTCGTTTTGGTCTGAGGTTTTGGTATAAATTTAAAACAAAAAAGTCGTTTTTTTCCTGCCGTAATGTCAAATGTTTTTCTGGAGTGTTATTATAAATAATACTGGAGTTCATACCTCTACTTACGTGTTACGCGTAAACAATTATACCCTAGTTTAATGTAGGTATGCTAAGTATTGAATAAATCAAAGATGCTGGTAAATCTAACACAACCTTAATACAAATGAATACGCAGAAGCACGTCACAAAAGAATAATGGAATGTAAACACATCGCGGCAGTAGTTGTGATTAGCAGTTATCCTGCCTGCATCAAAATAATGTACATAATACAAATAAATAACGTAGGTATTAAACTAACATTAGGGGGCGTCCATAAATTACGTGAGGTGTTTTTTGACATTTTTTTCCCCTCCCCCCCTCCCTGGTGAGATGTCGTGAGATTTTATTCAACCCCCTCCCCCATCCTCCAATCTCACGTGAGATTTTTCAAAATGTGGGTTTCTTACGTAAACGCGTTGGATTGTTATAGTATAAAAGAAAAAAAAAATGCTTCAGAGTGTGTTCAGTTACTGGAGCAGTAAAATACAGCTCGGGTAGCAGAATTTTTTTTTCAGTGTGTACAATCTGGATTAAATGGACCAAAATAGTATAATTTTTTTTTGTTTTAATCAGAAAAAAAATTGCGTGATATTTGCCGAGACCCCCCCCCCCCCTCCCCAACGTAAGATTAGATGAGATTTGACCCCCCCTTAAACACCTCACGTAATTTATGGACGCCCCCTTAGGTACGATGTTCTAGGTTTTTAAGCGACTTCAAAAAAAGGAGAAGGTTCTCATTTCGACCCGTATATTGTTTGTATGTTTGTTTGTTTAGATGTGTGTGTATAAGTTCACGCCGTACTCTGGTTTAGGAAGTCCGATTTAGATATTTTTTATTTTATTTGGAAAGAGAGAGTCCCGAGTTGGTCCCATAAACCACCTCGGGATATGAGTACTATTTTCGGAATCATAAGCAAAACTGCAACACAGAATGCAGTAAATTACTAAGTAGTTGTTGGACTTCTATCAATAGAATCGGCTCCTAAAGAACTAAATACTGATTGATAAAACTCCTAAAACCACCGCAATAAAAACATGATTAAACTCACGGTTAAAATTTAGATGTTTTTTTATTGAATAAAGTAAATGTTGGCACGTATTCTAAAACTAAAATGTCTCAACTATGCCTCAACTCTGTTCATTTTTTTGTCCCGTAACCAGAAACAATCATTTATCAGTATAAATACTTGTCTACAGCGGGAATCGAATTCGTAACTTTCTGCTTCGCAGCCGGGGCCCTCTTTAGGTACTCGATGTATTGAAGGTCCCGTGTAGATATACTTATGCATAAAATGTCATTAATATAATTATGTACCTACTAACCTTCTTTTCGATTTTATAGTTTAAAATTAATCAAGTTAATAAAGACAATAAAAGTAAAAATTCCACAATCTGACGGTTTAGTTCATAAAATTGAACAGGCACTAGAGATAATTTTATGTTGAAAACTTTCCTATATTACGTCAAGCTTTATTACTCGTACCTACTATGTGTGTTATGTTCCGACTTTTATTGGCACTTCAATTACAACTTGAAAAGCATTATCTGGGTAGGTATACGATGCAATAAAATCCTTGTATACCAATACAATATCCAATTCTACTTTCTACCAAGTAAAGCTACATTATCGAAGAGTAACGAGTAACATACGGCTACTTTTTAACCCGATAAGTATTCCCACGGGATCGGGTAACGCGGGAGTAACCGCAGGGCGCTACAAAACGATAATAAATAAAAACCGAGCTGAAGCTTAGTTGCGACCTATTCCAGAATAGAGGCCCTGGAGTAGACTATTTTATATCACGTTACACGTAAGGAATCACGACTTACACATGCAGGTGAACCCGTGTGCTACTAGTCTACACTAATATTATAGAGAGGAAAGATTTGTATTTTTGTATGTCGTATGTTTGTAATGAAAAACTCAAAAAGTACTGGACCATTTTCAAAAATCTTTCACCAAAACAAACTACATTATCGAGGAGTAACATAGGCTACTTTTGATTCCGATATTCCCACGGGATCGGGAATCACGCGGGCGAAACCGCGACACGCAGCTAGTGGCACAAAGAACTGTGTTATGTGATTTATGCAATGATTGTTCAAGGTCTTATTGTAATGTTGTTGTCATTACGTAGCTGTAGGTATATTTACCTACACAATGTAAAACATGCCGTGTTTAAGGTATCAAAACAAAAGTTACCGTTTTATATTGTACTAGCTGCGTATTACTAGTCCTGATCCCGTAGGAATTTCGAGATCAAAAGTAGCCTATGTTACTCCTGAATAATGTAGCTTTATATTGGTGAAAGAATTTTTGATATCGGTCTAGTAGTTTCGGAGCCTATTCGTTATAAACAAAGAAGTATTTTTTTCTCTTTATTGTAAAATTGGTATCGACTCTAGAGTATGGATAGACTATTAGATACACCACTCTAACTCGATCGGGTTGCCAATATTGCAACTTGTTTTTATTTTAAACAGGAAAAGTGGAAAACCGTATTATTTTTAACACAAAAAAAAATCTAAATTATTTACATTTGACAAAGGTTTTACTTAAAAAAAATGAAAGATGGGATGTAAATTTGTAGAAGCTTCTCGAATATATCAAGGGAGGCGTAAAAATTCCTGCCAGAATATTGCCGAGTAGGTAATCACAGTTGTATTTTTACCCGACTGCGCGACGCAGAGAAGGCTTATTAATTAAAAAAATAGCATAGCCACGACCGAAATGAGAACCTCCTTTTTTGACGTCGGTTAACAACCTAAATATATATAGCCACTATTTTCATCAACAAACACGTAAGATGTGAATAACAATTTATTAATTTGTACTTTTACTTTCAAACTTATCTAGGTCATTTCTAATTTTGTTTTATATTCATACAATAAGTACCAATATATGATTGATTTCGTACCTTTACTCTATAGGTACATTTTTTTTTCGCGAATTTATAATTTCATGTTTACCAACATTCATTAATGTTTCGGTCGTTATTTTGCTTCAAAACTTTGTTAAATTGTGTTGACATTTAGAAAATCCGCATCGATATTTACACCTCAAATAAAAATTTAATTTAAAAAATGAAACCTAATATCTTACTATTATTAAACATGCGAAAGTAATATTAAATAAACGGCACCTACCTCGCTTTCCTCTCTAGTTCACCGGTCTTCTCATTTCTCTTCAGAATGAAAGGTAATCTGTTTGAAACGACAATCATGCTCGCTTTGCTGTTGCAAGCACTACGACTGACACTATCCATTCCATTCATGTTTTACTTTTCTTCACGAACGTTCTATAGCACGACCAATCACAGCGCTGCTGGCACGCATGCGCAAAATTCAATGGAGGGAAAATTCGAATTACTTTTTGTCGTATTGAATTACGCTACATTAATCATTGCAGTGATGAGGCGATGGCCCGCGGAGATGTGACTAAATACACTTCATCGGTGGAGATCGAAGTCGTACTGTTTCTTTTGTGAGATGCGGACGGCTTTATAGACTTTGGGCTAGCGTCGCTGAAGGGCGAAGTCCTGGCGTGTGTGCCTGAGCTTGACGGAGCTACGCTGGACGTCTCGAGGGTTATCATCCCCGTGACCCCTTCACACTCGTCTCGATCGCTGACCAATCGGAATTGCGATTTTTTTTTGTGCATTCTGTGCCCTGTTCTCAAAAGATATGGAGCAGCATCTATGTTTTAAGTTTTTGTTAACCGGGTATCGTTCTTGCGAAGTGACTGGGTTAGTTGTAGATTGGATGGTTTTTGTTGTAGTAGGTATCTAAGTAATGTTTTAATTTTTTCTTTGCCCTGTTTTAAAAAGATATAGAGCAGCATTTATACTCGTATCTTAAGTTTTTGTTAACCGTGCATCTTTCTTTCGAAGTGACTGGGTTAGTTATACATTGGATGGTTTTTGTTGTAGTAGGTATCTGAGTAATGTTTTTTTTTGTTTGCATATTAGGGGAAAGTCGGTTATATTGGACCACTTTTTACCTAAACCTAAATATCTCGTTTACGACAGGACTAATACTAATAAATGCAATAAAGGTTGATATTTTGGCTACCTATGACAGAAAAATCAATTCCATTTGTTTACTTTTACCTGGAGAAAAATGACTTTTGGCAGCGGACTGTTATTGGTACGATTTAGCCGACTAGTCGTTTAAATTGTACTACTGAGAATTTAAATCGTACCACGGATGGAAATACTGTACCATTGAATAAAAAACAGAAAATTGTATTTGTTTCTAATCATGGACGTGTTTTTTGGTTGTCTAATACTAAGATGTGGGTGTCTTTTTAAAAATTTGTAGAACCATGGCATACCATTATATAGCACAATTTACAAAACAACGACTGGTACGATTTAGCAAACTAGGTCATTAAAAAAAAAAGTGCAGCACGACACAACCTTAAAACTTAGAGACCATAGGATAATCATCAATAATCTAGTATAAAACTGTACTAGAACTATGCAGACGATGCGTTTATAGCTTACCCTTTTCCCGAGTTATTGGCTTACGAACATTTGATAATATTTGCATTCACTGGCACTAAAAAATATTTTTCCGGATCACGCGCACCTTTGTCAACAAATTGATTTTACAAATGGCGGACTGCGGGTGAGTAGTGTGGGGGCACACTTTGACATTACCAGTTTAGATAAAAAGACCCATTTAGTAGGAAATCTAGAAGTGGTACGATTTAATTGGCAGTACGATATAACCGACTTTCCCCTAATTAGTAGAGGCGTGAAGAGTTCAAGATTTTTTTTCATAACAAACTTTACCACTTGTGTTCTATTGTATAAGATAATGTAGATGGGCCTACTTATTAAGTAAACATTGATGACGTTTTTATTTCAAAAATATTAACTTTGATAATGAATGAGCTAGAGCCCTATCCACGAGAAAAGTTCCACAGGCAATATTCTCAAAAGCCATTTTATTAGTTTTATAAAGGTTTTATTTTATTTATATGATTGTATCGATCTTCTAATAAGTTTTCGAATTAAAATAGGGAACACTTATAAACTATTTTTTTTATTTTGCGGGACTTATTTTATGAGACGCACCTAGGACAGTACTCACTCGATATATACAGCTTCACTGAATCTTAGAAAAATATCTTCCTAATTATTGACTTTTATTTTAAACCAGTCCGTAGAACCACAGTTTACCTAATAGCTAGTGCGTGCGGGCGTACTAACTTAGTGCAACTAACTACTAGGTAAACTATGGTAGACCTTACTTGACAAGTAACTGCACCGTTTATTCTTATAAATTAAACAAAGCTATTTGTTTGCCTTACTTGGCCTGATTTGTAATCCTTTTGAGGAATATCGATATTTATTGACTAACTAATGCTTACTGGTATTCTACATAAACGAGGTGGACACTGGACAATAAGCGTTACAATAAGGTATACCTATTACCTACACATATACCTATATACTCTATTTCAGAAATTTAGATCAAAAATGTAAACAAAGAACCGTCAATTTTAAAGGAAAATGTAGGTAAATAATGAGCTGTCACTTTCGAATAAAAATGTATGGATATTTATTTTGTTTACATTTTTGATCTAAGTTTCTGAAATAGATTATGGGAATACCTTTTAGGTACAGGTGATGACTTCCGTTAAAAGAGATATATTTAGGACTAGTTTATATACGAGGACAACACTGGATTCGATAATTCCGAATCATTAACCTATTTAAATGCCTCGGAATTATCCAATCGGTCTTATTAATTGGTCGAAATTCTATAGCACTGGTTCCAGTCACTGGCTCCATTGAAACTACCCTTAAGAATTGTGACAGGAATAGTTTTCCCGCTATCCCGCTCGGCGCGCGCGCAACTATACCGAGTCGGTATGGTTGCGCGCGCGCCGTGTTCTATGCGTGACGTTGGCATGACGCGCACGCAATCTTCACGTGCCTACGTGAATGAAAAACAGATGCTTTGCATCTTTGTCATACTAATCTTCTTGCTTTTGCTAGAAACTTGATAGTACCGTGTACTGTTATGTAGTCTGTGGTACCGTACCTATCATAATATTTGTCTACATAGCGTTATTATCTTCGAGAAAGAGATAAAAAGGAACAATTAAATACGTAGGTACATAACTAAAATGTGATTGATGAGCGTTTGCGCACTGTCACCAGGATCATAAGTGTCGAAGTGGTCTAAGGTGTAGCACGGTCGCATTGAAGATGCAGACCTGTTAATCCAGGCACGTGACTTAATGGTCACGAGGCTCTTCACTCGCCGTGACTTATCTGAGAAGTGACAAGTGAAGGGTCAATAAAGGGCTAGGAATATAATACGCAATACAGAAGATAAAATGAAACGGATTGACTGATTTTTGCTAATAGATGCTATTTATACCGTTAAAACGTTGAGCAAATACTTACCCGTAGTCTTCGATCATATATAAACTATAGATACACGGTCCCATACAAAATCGAAATCAAAAACGGCACTACTTCAACGCTTACTTATACGGACATAGTACAGTTTAATGTAAACCTTAATCACTGGGCAATAAGGTTGTAAAACACTTATGCACGACTGACAGCGATATGCCTTGTTTCGCTGTAACCGGCTGAAATATGCCTTGTTTTGACGGCTCCATTTCTAGAGCGGCGACCGTGCATCTATGTAGGTTATATATGAACGAAGCCCGTAGTAAGAGTTTTTTTGCTATCAAACTATCACGTAAACTCGACTAACCCTGTTTCAGAAACTTGATCAAAAATGTAAACATAAATCCCAAGTGACATTCTTTTATTTACTTTTTCCTTTAAAATTGGCAGTTCTTTGTTTATATTATAGATCTACTTAGTTTCTGAAATAGAGTAGTATAGGTGTATTACGTCTGCTACCTAGATTGTTTACTTGCCCTTTCAGCTACTCAGATTTTTCAAGTTCAGGCAATGCGAATCAGCTTTTACTACACGAAATAACTTCCCCTATTCGAGACCTACCTCTACTGATATTAGTACTTGAAAGTTTCGGCTTTTAGACGGATTCTACGAGTACACAATATAATCAATCCTATACCTACTTGCGACCTACGACAATATTTTTCGTGCATGTCGATTTAACTATTTTTAATTTTCCGATGAAATGGCATATGGCATTGAGACTAATTTTAATTTTATCGTGTTATCAACGTGCGTTATCAAAGTGCGTAGCAAGCTGTTGCTAATACTAAATACTTAAATTTATAGGCACTAACATTAAATTAAACAGAATATTTATTAATATTCAAATGTCTGATTTTTTTAGAAAATTTATTTTAAAGGAAAAATAGCATTCAAAAATTTTCACTTGCGGCGAGGCTTGAACTCGCGTCTTTGGGTCAGTACCCCAACGTCTGTTCCAACTAGACTACGCAAGTCCACGCTGCGTGCCGTGAAAACTTCCAATGCTATATCCTCCTCTGAAAATAACGAGTTAACTGTAAAGTTAACCATTACGACGCAGGTGTAAACAACTGGAAAGTTGTACCTGCAGCGTTAGATAGATGGCGCTTTAACGAGCCTTAATCGTAAACAATCAAGTTTCAAAGTTTTCAAGCAATCAAAAAATTTTCACTTGCGGCGAGTTCAAGCCTCGCCGCAAGTGAAAATTTTTGAATGCTATTTTTCCTTTAAAATAAATTTTCTAAATAAAATAGCCTTGAGCTACATACAAAAATTAAAAAGAAGTCTATTTTTTTTTTCAAAATCAAAGTGGGTCTCGAAGCTACAACCTCTTGATGACTAAACCCTAGCCGGCAGGGTGGATGTTTTTTTATTTATTTCATGTACTTAGGTCAGCATTTGACCACCATATCACACTAGGCATATGGTAAGAGTTGATGCTGTCTAAGCTGAAGCACACTGACCTAGAAGATATATATTTTTCCTAAATATGGGTAAACAGTTTAAAAACACAACCTTGAACGACGCTGTATTATTTAAAAGGCACGTGTTATGATCGTGTCTCTGTTTACTAACTTAATGTTAAAGTGTGTTATTGTCTAACCTATACAAGCTAAACGATGGGGAAAATCTATAAGGTACTATGAGTCATGTTGGCAACCGCTTCGTTTGATGCCGAGAATTCACCGGCAGTTGACAGTTGTGAAAAGTAAGGAGACGAATGTCTTGCCATAAGACGTCTGCTGCATCAATCTGGTGCTACAGATTGAGTAGACGAAAGAAATGGGTCAACTTAAACAATCTGGATCTTGGGTCTACTCAATCTGACGGCTGCTGCAGACTGAGTAGACCTAAGAAATTCTGGCTTGACGTTACGTCAAGACCATTAATAAGACCATTTGCACGCATATCACTCATTGTAATGGAGTGATATGCGTGCCAATGGTCTAACAACACAGGATGCTGAAAATCGTGCGAAGTCGAGGCTTAAAAGTAGGAAAGCGGACCAAGGGCTCCCGAAAGGGATGCAACAAAGAACATCGCTCTGATGATGACGTCAAAACAACAATAGTCTACATGTAACAAAGTTACTTTCACACATACCATCGAATTCATCAACTAGGTAGTTTTGATTAAATATTACAATACATTGTCGAAATGTACTTTTTAACTTAATAACGGTCACTTTCAAAGTAACAGCTAAAGAGGCGTTTTAGGACGACGCGATTTCTTTGACTTTTGCCTACGCTATGAAGAAACTGGCCGTTAGGAAAGAAAAGCATTTTAAAAATACATTTATTTACCTACAGGAATTTTGTTACTTTCTAAAAGAAGTATCCTCGCCTTATGTATCTTTTTAATTATTTTATTTAAATCTTTAAATCATCATCATTATGTCTATCATTTATCAGATAGCATAGCATTCATCTAACTACTGTACTAACCATAATTACCTACCCGTGTAAATGTGCAATTTAGCAGGTGATGGCGACCGACCCTGTTCTAATTGCTGAGTTATTAGCAATCAACGAATAAGCTGCTTATCCTTGTCTGTCCCGGACAGAGATAACATCGCACGCCGTTGTCGCGTGCTCATCTAATGCTCTTGGGATTACAGATAGTGATGTTGACGATTTAACTATCGATTAATTACCCTTTATAGACGTCTAGAAATATCTAAGTACTTACGCAGAATAATTAACAAATAAATGTAGGTACACCTATCGATTAGTATTGCGTAACTTAGTTTTTATTTCCGCCGTGTAGCCCCGGCATAGAATAGGGTTACCCCATCTCTACCCGTGGGTGTCGTAAAAGGCGACTAAGGGATTAAGGGACGACTAGCAAAAATTAAGTTCTCCCCGCGCGTTGGCGGATAAACTGCTTGGTCTCTAGAAGGGTTGGTGTCAGGCAGGCGGCCGGCCGTAAAAATATTGCCAAATCTATTAGCAGAAGGTATGATCGATCAATGATGACTTACCTACTGCGTCAAGCGGACCCCGGCCCGGGCTCCCGAGAGGGATGCAACCGGAAACATCGCTCGGAGGAGGAGAGAGAAATGAGTTTTAATTAGAATACCTACTTAGATTTAAGTTATAGGTAAAATAAGTAATTGATATTTTTGCCTAAATAGAAATCCCTTATTATTTAAAACTTTGTAGGGAACTAAAAGAATTCAACTCTATTTCAGGAACGAAATAATTTAATTACAGGTATAATCTTAAACTAAAGAGTTCCTCTAGTTGTCTGTCCGTTCTTCTGGCACTTCTTCTTTTCCTTCCTGCACTTATCTCAACTTGTTTGGGGTCGACCGTGTCTTCTTGACCATACTTATTGCAAATCTATCTATAAACCTATACAAATATTATAAAGCGGAAGAGTTTGTTTGTTTGTTTGAACGCGCTAATCTCAGGATCTGATTTGAAAAAATATTTCAGCGTTGGATATTCCATTTATTGAGGAAGGCTATAGGCGGGTGAAACCTCGGGATAGTAAGTAGATAAAAGCCCGTCCTTCTGTTACTATAAGATCTAAAACTAACAAATGTCATTCAACACATGTCACAGCATGCAAGCAACACAGAATGTATGTATGTATAGAATGCCTATGTTAGGAACGTTTTAAAATGATATTCTAGGCTATATACCTAATGTTTAACCAGGGCATCCTCTTTAACTTAATCTTATGCAAGGCGCTCTTACAATGTTCCAAGATATTTTATTGTTTTTCTAGGTTTGAATAGAGGTCCCGCATAATTATGCGCAAGGTGAAATGTACTTGTTATGTAAAATGATCAATAGTTCTATGTCTAGGTTGGTTATGTTATTATATTTACTGAATTATGTAATAAACGTTATCTATTACTCTTACATTCAATATTGGACTTTACCTAAATGTGGCACAACAACAAAAAACATTTCTATGCTATCAGATGTTGTTTCGAAAGGTCGCTCAACAAAACCTTAAGAGGACAGTCTACCTACTCTTTCTCCATACAAACGTAGTCTACTGTTTCCACCCTGGATAGAGACATTAGAGCAAATATGTTTATGCCATAAAACCTATATCTGCTATGACCATGCATATGACCATTTGTAATTAGAATGGAAACGAAATTCAGAAAAATTAGAAAATGAAAAACAAATCAAAACGTAGGGGCATGCTCACGGCTGATATAGGACTCATGGCATAAACATATTTTTTCTAATATCTTTATCCAGGGAGGAAACAGTCGACTACGTTTGTAAAGTTGGTATGGAGAAAAGAGTAGGTAGACTGTCCCCTTAATCCTGTGTGGATAGACTTTTAATACAATAACAACAAAGCTCTCTTGTAAGTCAGGGGTAAAAAACACGAGTATTTTTACTAACATTTGACAGCAACTAATTGGGCGAAATTGTGTTTGTTTTTATTCTATTTAACAACAAATTGACTATAAAGCCGGCTAGTAAGTTGGCCTTGATAAACTCTACTCGTCATAATCGTTTTCTTAAGGAATTATTATTTGTTTGTGAATGAACTCTTTGTTTACAAAATAAGCTTTCTTTCTAGTAGCTGGTAGAACGCATAACCCTCACTTACCTAATAACAATCGGTTCAGTACTTTTTGGGAGTAACAAACATAGAAACTTAGCTACTTCCAAACTTTTACTTTTATAA
This sequence comes from Idaea biselata, assembly GCA_958496205.1. NCBI lineage: Eukaryota > Metazoa > Arthropoda > Insecta > Lepidoptera > Geometridae > Idaea > Idaea biselata. The sequence continues at coordinate 10,638,983 of OY292397.1, forward strand.
TACTAGGCGGATATATTATAGATTTTCTTCTGTTTTCGCAATGTTGGATTGAAATTTAACTCAATATTCACATGACAATAATCCTGAAGAAGAGACCTGTAAAGGTCTCGAAACGTTGAGCATTGAAACAATGCTAAAAGTAATAAACCGTAAATTATTATGTCAATAGGCTTCAATTGTCGTGAGCTAGTGCTTTAAAATTAAATCTACCTTTATCTATAAATTAACCGCAATCCTTTTTCCAAATTCCGCTAACCGGTTTTTTTATTGATTAAGGCATTCGACAAGAAATGGTTTTTCGAAATGCCTATACGGAATCGGAACTAAAGCAGGTGAAACCGCGGGACACAGCTAGTAGGTAATATTTTACCAAATCACCACACAGGTAGAGGTTCTAATACTGTTAGTAAGAAAGTGTTCTACAAAAGCGAGTATGTATTAGTACTTGATTAGTACTTAGCAGATGACATATGTTTTTCCATTCACACTTTTCCACGGTAGTCGGCGATTGCGTTTTCCTGTAACTTTGCTAATTATTGTTCTAGGTTCTAGGAAAATTGTTTAGTCGCGGTACTTATTCGTAACTTGCTAATGTTTGACGTTTGGTATTAACCGACTTCAAAAAAAAGGAGGGGGTTCTTAATTCGACCGTAATTTTTTATGTATTTGTTCGCAGATAACTTCATCATTTATGAATCGATTTTGATGATTATTTTTTTCAGTCGTCGGTAGAAGTAGCCTTTTATATACCTACTTATTTGCATTAGGTTTATGCACATTGAACAAAAAAACTTCTTAAGGCAAGTGCTATAGTTTTAGGTTTACACATCTATTTATCCATTGCTGTAGATATGTATGTATATTAATGTTTTTTTGAACTTTGGCACACCCACCATTTATCTAGCTATAGTAATCTTGTAACCTCGAAAAGGGGGCATTGAATCTCTTAAGATAAATATTAATTGTTGTATTTACAAATAAATCTGATTTAAAATTTATGAAACTCTTTATTGTATACCTATCGAAGTATGTGTTCCAGACTACCTACAGCAGTGGTTCCCAAACAGTGTGGATCACGGCCCACCTTCAATATATCGTTGTTTAGGACCCATCGCGTCCACCTGCGTAACTGCATTATTGGTTTATAAGTACATCGTTTTCTTGTAGAATATTCATAGTGAACGTCACCGCGGCTAAGTATGAGCTCATTCTGTTGCACTTTGTAAGAGTGACAGGTAGCTTTGACAAAAAGAGTAGGTACTTATTTTATTGATTGATTTTATACTTTTAATTAAGATGTGGAAACGTTGCATTACGTCATCGTGGCATCGCGGGAGATATTCCTGATAAACGATATGCTTTTCTACGCTATTTCGTAGCACTAAGTACCTTTAATTGGAGACGTTTCCCGGAAAGATGATAAACCGATAGGTAAAATTAGCGAATATTTTTTACCCCCTTTTTATTTATTACACAAATATTTAATACGAGTATATCAATGGTTCCTTTAACCTAAAAATTATAGTTCGATATCGAAGTTTAACAAATGCAGTTCTTATAGTTTAAGGGTCCAAGTGAATTGTAGGTCACGCACGTCTAATGGTTTGAGAAACACTGACCTACTGTATAATGCGTCACAATGATAAGTCAATGGTTCTTTATTAACGTACTCAGACATGTTTCTAAGGGAGGTCTTAACTGAGGAATTATTTGTCTCGCTCTTTCGAGTTACATTTAGCGTCAGCGAAAATGTGACAAAGTACTTAGGTAAACTTGTCATCAAAACACTTACCAGAATCACAATAATAATACACATAATCTAAGTTATTATGTAATTTTGTTTGTTCAAATTATTAGAGTTAGTAGAGACTGACATATCTATATTTCTAATACCGCAGCTAAACACACGCGCGAGTGGCGCATGGCGTGGCAAGAGGACAGAGACGCCCGCGCCGTGTGGCCACGTTATTCGCTATTCGTAGGCGCATACTTTACAGAATGGTTAATTTGACGTACCACTAATAATAGGTCATACAAGCGCTGTAGCTACGAAAAGAACATTCTTAAGAAACTTTCCATATTTTTTGAAACATTAAGCCAAAATGCTCGTCAATTTGGCTTCCTCGTAGTCGGGTAAAAAAATGTAGTTAATATTTTCTTAGTAGGTACACCTGCCTATATTTTTTCATTAGCATTAGCATCAAGATGGGGCGGGGCCAACTCTCCAATATCAAAACTTTATATTGACAGATTTAGTAGTACCAAATTGGTACTATATGGTACCTCAGTAAAAAAAAATAGTACCTCTTTAGTTTAAAAGATATTCAAGGAAAACCCTGGTCCCGCCATCTTGAAGCTAGTGTTTTTTTCCTAGCTGCAGCGGTTCTAGGTCAGCAGCTCTTGATCGTTGCGGCTTTATTGCTCCGGTACCTACCTGTCTGGACAATCAGGTGGTGCCATTTTAGGCACAAGGCAGCTCTTCTTATAGAGAACCGAACACTTGTGTTTGGTGACACGATCTTTCTATAGCTCATCCCGGACGGTTACTCCTGGGTCTGGCATGAAGGTACAGCGGAGCTCTCCATTTACACCTAAATGTTGGTTATAGTTGGGGACGCTATAACATATAATGTAGATAAGTTGTTGCAGGGGTTGATCGTTGTCTTAAATCAACACGCCTGTATTAGTATGCCGGCCTTCCACTGCGAGCGGAGCGGAGTTAAAAATGTGTCAGTTTAACATCCAACGATTGTTTCCATAGCGCGAAAGAGTTGTATGACTATGAAAACGACACATTAATGACTCCGCTCCGCTCGCAGTGGAAGGAGCGGATATAGCGCGAGAGCTGCGCGAAGAAAATAGTGTGGCTGCACAATAACTTTAGGTATAGATGTTACACAATAGGTACTTTATATCAAATATCATATGCAAACTTCGGTCGAAAATATACTATTCAGTAGGTATATCTTTATTTGATTTTGTTCAACGAAAGCATATTTATCACAGTTTATTCACCCTATGAAGGAATGTAATTCATCCACACAACCTATTTCGTAATATTTACCTAGTAAACTAATTAAGGCCCTAATATATTATAGAACTACCTACCTACTATCTACATATAAATATAAGTAACTACTGTACGTAGTTAATATACCTGCTTAGTAACCCTTTATCATTCAATTGCAACATACATACATACCTACATCAGCTAGGATTAGGGCATGCAATATCGGAAGGTTTTCAATCTCGGGGCGATATCGATATTAAGAGCTCAATCCCGGGATCCCGGGATTGATACTGAGATTTTAGATATCGTTAAAAAAAGCGAATTTAATACAAAAAAAAATGTGTTAAATCTAAAATATTTAATATATTTAAGACTCTAGTGGTTTCATTACGTAAATAAGTTACCCCGAGGGCCGTCCACCCCATCATTTTGGAAATATGGCGGACAAATAGCCTAAACCCGAAAGTGTCTAAACTTTCGCGCCAAATTCTAGGCGCACCACTAAAATGTTTTTAGCAGAAAAAAATTGCATGCGAGCTTGTATAAAAAAATATTGTCTTAAAAATTGCAATGAATCACGTTACTTTTATTGTTTTAAACATTTTACCAATTCCCTACGCTTCTAAATCTTTACAGATCTCTTCCTCAGGGGTGGACTAATTTGGGTTTAATTTTAATAGTTCTATTCAATCATTCCATGAGGAAAAATATAGCTAAAAACCTTAATTTATACCCAAATAGTAAATTGCTCAAATCTCGATATCGGATCACTCAATCCCGGGATTATAATATCGAACTTTTGCGTCCGAGATCCCGGGATTACGATATCCCGGGATCCCGGGATTCATGCCCTAGCTAGGATTGACGAACTTTACAACGATTTGGATTTTCTTTTATTGTTTTTTAATAACTAATAACTGAACCAGCGCCACTTTATAATAAAAAAACTTACAATGCCTCTGGAGAGAAAAAAAACTTCTTTGTGTGTCCGATGTTTGTCCGTTATCGTGTTTGAAAATAGAACTCAGTCAAAATGTGCGAAAATTATTTTTCAGACAATTCCAACAATTAATTATCGTCACATTTTAACCAATTTTCATAAAATCTCGACAAATCATAACCTTAAATCTTCCTCTTGGATCACTCTTTCTGATAATGAAAACCGCGTGAAAATCCGTAGGTAGGTACAGTAGTTTTTTCAGTTTACCGGTTACAGTCAGGCCTAAAGACAGACGCGGTGGAAGACTGTGTTACTTATAAAACATTTATAAGGTAGGTACTAGCTGTTACCCGCGACTTCGTCTGCAGGAGGTATAGATGAATATCTATTTTGAACTCTCACTGCATTCTGGGATGCTATTCTGCTCATAATTCCGAAGATACTCATCAGATCATCGGCAAGATTTTATGGGACCAACTCGGGACTCTCACCTTCCAAATAAAAAAGAATTATCGAAATCGGACTTCATATCCGGAGTAGGTACAGCGCGAACATATCTACATACATACTTAGTACTTACATACATACAAACAATATACGGGTCGAATTATGAATCTCCTCCTAATTATTAAGACGGTTAAAAAAAATAGGTAACCTTTCTCCTTAACCTGTAACACCGATCACCTATCATTCTCCTAACAGACACGTGCGTTGCTTAAACTGTAATATTTACCTTTATGGAGAGCACCCTATCTGCGCCCCGCGGTTTCAACCCCGTTAGTCCCCGATCCCGCGGGAGTATCGGGATCAAAAGCACCTATCTATATCCTTCTCCAAGGTCACATCTATCTCTATATCAAAATTCGCTCTGAAATAGTCGCATCCTACGTCCTCCTTTAAAGCACCTGAAATTCCGCTATCCCTGTTACGCAATGGCCTTTACTAACGCAGGACGCTGCTTTACCTTAAAGAGAGCACAGTGTTGTCATGGTGACGTAGCCCGGTGTGCTTTACACCTTTGTATAGAGAAACCTATCTGCACCCCGCGGTTCAACCTCGTAAGTCCCGGTCCCGGGGGAATATTAGGATTAAAAGCAACCTATATAGTAAGTATATATAGTATAGTATATATAGTATAAGGATAGTAAGGATAAGGATAAGGATGTAGAGATTGAGTAGCCGGTCGGTATTAGGTATACCTACTGTCCTCCAGGGCTCCAGGGACTCTTAGGGGCTCCTGAGAGGTGCCTTTGGGGGTGAGTGGCCGACCGGTATAGCGAACCCCGCCTGGAACGCCTCGAGACTGTCAAGTGGGTATGGCATAACATAGTTATTAGTTCAGTTACTTAGAGGTTGACCTACCTACTCAACCAATATCATCAAAATCATGATGTATCTTCTATCTCTATCGTATTTATAAAATATAACCTAATTTTTAAAAGCAAGCTGTCATTATTAAAATACCTACCTAAGGAACTAAGGACGACAAATAAATACCTAAATATAAGGAAGAAATATAACCAGAAAAACAGTTATCAGTCCAGTATACCTAGTTATAGTTAGCCTACTTTAAACATATTGTGATGCATCAAGAATCTGTTATCGCACGAACTTTGGATTTTCTTTTAGGTCATTGTCCTTTAACTAGGAACTGTGGATCCATATTTAGTATTATTATTTATTATCTAGACTAGCTGCAATTCGCGGTTTTCCATGCGTTCGTTCAGATTTGATTGATTACTAGCCGCGGTTTCACCCGCGTAAGTCCATATCCCGCGGGATTTCCCGAAAACCATTTCTTAGTGGATGCTTACACACCACAAAGAACACACTCTCCAAATTTCATGTGTCTAGTCAGCGGTTTGGGTTCTGCGTTGATATATAGATCAGTCAGGACTTTGAATTTTATATGTATAGATTTATTTAATCGTATGACACAGGAACACATTAGGCAGATTACATAGATTTAATAAGGAAAAGCAGCCAAAAAAAAAGAAAGAACTATAATTTTCCGTTTCATGCCTTCTATTTTCCATTGAAGTATACGGACTGAAGGTCCGATATTTCTCGTCGGGGGGCTTTGATAAGAGCAGATTTTGTAGCGACTCCTAGTACATACCTAGGTTTTAATTATTGTCCCTAATATCGTTACAGAGTATTGCCTTTCGTTCCTTCACCCGTAGTGGGAATATCAAACGGAAAGGGAAAGCTGGGAATATCCAAACTTTCCATAGAAAGACAGACGGACGGTGGAGTCTTAGTAAATGGGTTCCGTTTACTAAGACCGTCCGTAGGTATAGACCAGGGGTTCCCTAACTGGGGGGCGCGCCCCCCAGGGGGGCGCAGACATATTTCAAGGGGGGCGTGGGCCACCTGTGCAGTTAACACCTGCGATCGCTGAGAGAATGCATTCCAGACGGCTCGATACGACCAATGAAATTAATTGAAATTAACGCCTGTGAAGAACATAATATTGTTTCCTCAGTCGGCCAATATCAGCCTCTAGGCTGGCACCAAATACCTTTGATAGCGCTCGTGAGGTGACCCTTACGGGCGCTTTTAAAGGTATTTGGTACAACTTACCAAGTAACTAAAAATTTAATGAGCAATAAAAAATCCTTATTTTGAACACTTTTTTATCCTGACCTGACAATCTGGACTGGAGGACGGGGGGGCGCGGATTTTTTTTATGGTCGAAAGGGGGGCGCGACTCAAATAAGTTAGGGAACCTCTGGTATAGACCCTAAAACCTAAAAAATATCTCTTCTATCCTACAAACTTTCAGCTTTATAATATTATTATGAAGCTGAAAGTTTGTGAGCATGTATGTATGTGTGTGTTTGTTACTCAATCGCGTAAAAACCGTTGAACCGATAACCATGAAACTCGGTATGTAGATAGCTGGAGACCTGGAATAACACAAAGGCTTTTTATTCCTGATATTCCCGCGGGATCGGAACTTACGCCAGTAAAACCGCGGGAGCTGTTTGCGCCTACTACATTACATAAACACGTTGACGTGGTAAAGCGATAATTAGCTCTCTATATAGTATTGACAGAGTTACATCACAAAATTATTGGTAGGTACCTGGTAGGTACCGAAATCTGGGGTAGGTATCATCAGACAGATTGTGTAGGTCAGAGTAAGTTAATTTTTTATAAGACTAGCAGTACCCGCGAATTCGCCCGCCTAATTAAAAAAAAATATAAAGCCTTCCTCAATAAATGGACTTTCCAACACTGAAAGAATTTTTCAAATCGGACCAGCGGTTCCTGAGATTAGCGCGTTCATTCAAACAAACAAACTCTTCAGCTTTATAATATTACTAGCAGTGCCCGCGACTTCGTCCGCCTAATTTTTTAGAAAATATAAAATAGCCTATAGCCTTCCCCAATAAATAGACTATCCAATACTGAAAGATTTTTTCAAATCGGACCAGCGCGGTTCCTGAGATTAACGCGTTCAAAAAAACAAACCCTTCAGCTTTATAATCTTCTTCTAATATATAAAATTTCCATGTCACAATGTTAGTTACCGTGCTCCTCCGAAACGGCAAGACCGATTTTTACCAAATTTTATATGCGTATATAAAACAGACAGCGAAGTCTCAGTAATAGGGTCCCGTTTTTACCTTTAGGTACGGAACCCTAATAAATGGACTTTCCAACACTCAGTAGGTCTGAGAATCGGCTACTATCTATAATTTATAAGGCAAATATAAGGCAAGGCATAGATAAATCATCATTTACTATACCTACTGCAAATAGATTTGGCAGCCGCTTGCCCCCTTCATGACCCTCAGAGACCACGCAGTTTACCCGCCACCACACGAAGAGAACCCCAGGTTCGCTAGTCTTCTCTAGAGCTCTTAAGGTCTCTGCATACGTAACGTTTCCCGGACGGGACGTGTCAATTTCTTCATACAAAAATCCCGTCAGGGCGTCAATGGGGGGGGGGGGATGGCACGGGATTTTTGTATGTAGAAATTGACACGTCCCATCCGGGAAACGTTACATATGCAGAGACCCTTAACACCCTTAGTCACCTTTAGCGACAACCACGGGGAGAGATAGGCTACACGGCAGATACCTATTTCGTTAGCAGGTATTATGCAAACAGTTGACCATGTATTTACCCGTTATCTCTCAGCTTTATGATTCAAGTTCAGCCGTAGAACACGGGATGTTGATAACACGGAGCCTTGTCTCCTGACATCGCCGATCTGATGCTCCATGACGCACATAATCACGAACACAAATACTAAACATTGCATGATAGTATTTATAACCTTACGGGTTGTAATTAATTATCCCCGATCAGAATTGAACGCAGTTTTGATTACATAACTAACGACTAGGACTGTCCTGTGATTTTACTAGCCTGAGTACAGATTTCGTAGCAGTATGGTTAATAGCTCTCTTTCGGTAATCGGGTAAAAATACCCCTTGTATCCCATGTTACTTCTAAGGATTCAATGTACAGACATTATTTCGTTTTTAAGGAGTTTATAGACTTCCTGACCACGGGTGTAGTCACTGTTGTCTGTCCGTGATCACGGGTTCTGTAAAGACCTCTAAACGTCGTCGGGCGTTGAAGAATAACTAATAATACCCAATTATCTAATCTTACATCAATATTATAAAGCTGAAGAGTTTGTTTGTTTGTTTTAACGCGCTAATCTCAGGAACAGCTCGCGCTGGTACGATTTAAAAAAAAAAATCTGTGTTGGATAGTCCATATATTGAGGAAGGCTATATTATATTTTCAAAAATTACGCGGACGAAGTCGCGGGCACTGCTAGTACCTAATAAAAGCAACGCGATTAAACCAAAAAAATAGTTTATTTCAAATATTTTCTCTTTAAAATTATTAGTAGTATCCACAGACCTAGAATTCTTTTTCGCTACAACATTAGATACCTACATACACTACGTATGTAGGTGATACAATATTCTATATTTCAACGAGTTACAAACTGGTTTTAATTGGAAAATGATAGATTTATCTGGATTTCGTCCATGGGCGTACGCAGGAGGGTAATGCGTGGGGCTAAAGTTAGAAACACTTTAATTAGGGAGCACCGTGGTGGCAATATGACGAAATAATATTGGCATTTAGGTAGCTACCTACGTCTAATTGTATAAACCATCTAGTGGTTTATACAACGTCAGAAAAATTAATCCGTCCTTTTTATGGAACACTAGCAGCGCCCCGCGGTTTCACCCGCATAAGTCCCGATCCCGTGGGAATTTCGGGAACAAAAGTAGGCTATAGCCTTCCTCAATAAATGGACTATCCAACACCGAAATAATTTTTCAAATCGGACCAGCAGTTCCTGAGATTAGCGCGTTCAAACAAAAAAACAAACTCTTCCGCTTTATAATAGTAATAGATATATAAGTGCTGGTTTATATTTCAATAGTAGAATGCTTTTTTGAAAATATTATTTTTCTCAATTTCAATGAATGCACTTAAAAAATCTTTTCCAGTATAGGTTTTTAAAGAAACGAAATGGAATGCAAGCAAAACATGCATTCCATTTATTTTCTTTTCCTTTACTGTAAGAGGGTAATTACCCGTAGCACGCAATGTTTCGTATAGAAGAATACGCACCTGTTTTGCACCTGTATTGACACCGCACAGGTTTTCACCTATACTGTATTGCACCTATACATGCAGAACTGAACCTGTACTTATTTGAATTTCATGTGCTTCCTTTTGCACCCGTGACACCTACACGACGATCGAATCCAAAGCAGCGGCACATTGGTGTGCTCTAAATGTACCTAATAACAAGCACCGAGGTGCCAACTACTATGTAAGCTGTGGTATTAATTAGAGGTTAATTGCTCTAAGACTAAAAAGGTAAATTATTTAGTCATATCATCTATCGTCATATCATTATCTAGTCTGGGTATGCCCATTGCCCAGAGTATGGGGTGTGCCAGTCAAGTTCCCCTTTTTGCCCCACACTGCGTACGTCCCTGTTCATCAGATCACATGGCACGTGGCACGGACATTCGTTAGCTATCTCATTAACCAACACTTCTTGTAAACTAAACCAAGTTATCATACGTATTAATTAGAGTGAGAACGATAATCTTAAAATAATTAATTACCCACCTAATCAAAATTGTGTTTTTTATAAGTATACTCGTACCTACCTAGGTCTGTATTTCGTAACAGGTCTTTATTTAAACACCAGTAACCTTGTAACAGTTTTCGACTATTTGACCGAGCGAGCGAAGCGAGGGAAGCGTCTCTGCTTGAAGTCTGGTTTGGAAAATTTGCTTTGGTCTGTCAGTATGTTTGTACCTATGTACGTTCTTCTGTTCACGTCGTATTTCTCAACCGATTTTAATGAAACTTAGTATACAGGTTTTATGAATACCTACATATATAGTTTTCTTTTGTCGTGGAAGATTTTTGATTGGTGGGATATTTCGCCCACATAGAAGAAGAAACAATCCGAACAGGGAATCGAACGAACGAAACTTTCCTTAAAAATATGAAAAAGAATGGCCCTCTGGACTGTTCCTAGACTCCTCGAAACGTCCAGTTTCTACAAAACAAAAAAAAACACTATTCAATCCGTTAATATAGTTTTATTAAAAGCCTTAATCAATTTAATGAGCAATATCACCTCCTGTCGAGACATGGTTGTGTTTTCGATAGGTACTATATTTTCCTAGTAGGTACATAATCGCTTTTACAATACGCGACACGCGCGCGCGTTTTTTTTTATTTTTTATATATTTTTTAATTTTTTCGCCTTTTTACTTAAGAACGTGGCGACTGTTACCATTTCCATACAAACTTAATACCAAAATAAATTAGGAAAAATTTAGTTTTCTACCTTAATATCGATATTATTATTATTCGGATTCAGATTTTACTTTTAAAGGGTCCCCACCGCAAGGTTTTCCAAAATATTCAATCCAATGAAATAAAACGGAGAAACATTTTTTTTATTGAAAAATGTTTCTCCGTTTTATTTGAATGTATTTTGTTATTAAGTTTGTATGGAAATGGTAACAGTCGCCACGTTCTTAACTTATTCATTTTTTTTATATTTCGTCCGCGATAGCTGTAACATCGTAGAAAACCAAAAAGTTATTGAGCTCTCACAACGTCAACTCAAAATAATAATCTTCCGTGGCTTTGGTCGTCTTTCCTATCGAAACAGTAGATTTGTAGATATATGGTTACCTGTACCTGTACATGTAGTTACCTGTTACCAGTAACATTTAAATTTAAAAAATATGTAATAATTATGGTCTCTAATCAAGTCTGCTACACACTAGCCTGCTGCGCCGGCGCATTGTACTAGCATTGGTCTGCTCACACTAAACCTACATCCGAAAACAAGCACAAACCAATATCTAAGTATAAATGCTTGTCCTCGTCGGTAATCGAACCCGAAACCTCTTGAATTGCAGTCGGATATTCGCCTGAACGTGCCCAGAAGTCTTCAAAAACCTTAAGTACGATTCTCACTGGGAGGCACGCGGCGGACGTTCGGCGTGGCAACGGCAGCGGCAGTCCTTTCTATTTATTAAATTATATATTTTATATTCATACTATCATGGTATAATACTGCGATAGAATTTGATTCATCGTCATACAAAAATTTTAAAAATCAAATTATGTATTTTCTATTTTTCATATGTTTTCGCGATGTTGGACCTAATTAATATGGCGATATGGACAGGTCTCCTCTTTAGGATTGACTATCAATTTTAAACGTTGAGCATTCAAACAATCCTAAAAGTAATAAACACCACGGGATTAAAAAAAAAAGTTAATTTCTAAGTATTTTGTCCACAATATTTTATTTTGAATTAAAATATTGTGGTTTAAAATGATATTACTATAATTAAAATAAAATATATCATACCAAGAGCATGTAAACGATGTATTTATTATAACTCGATAAACAAACATTCATTGAAAAACGTGCTGATTTGTATCGTAGTTTTGTTTTAGAAATATCTACAATACTTATGATAAAGTACTCGTAATTGGTGAGTAGTTAAACATCGTTCCTAATTTAATTCATTGTAAAATGTTATCGTCCGTAAGATCATGTTGTTTGGCGCTCACTTCGTGTGGTTTCAATATGAAACAACGGCAGCTCGTGCAGTGCCTCGGTTGGCGTAGTCGTGTGATTGATTTGATTACAAATATATATCGTATCGTATCTATAAAAAATCATTATTATTATTTTAATCAACACTTGTAATAATTCTGTCCTTTTTTGACCTCAGTGCAGTAGGCTAAGAGTAATTAATTTCAATTAAGTATGGATTGCATTTTATACGTGAATAAATGCACGATTCTGCAGTGAGTGTTGAAAGTTCAAAGTTTAAATTAAACAAGCTGGGTTTAAAGAAGATGAAAGAAGACGTGTTGTTGATTGTGAGGACAATGTTTCTGTTTGTGGCCTTAACACATTTGGTGTTTACTGCAATATACACGCTAAGTATTGACACCACAGTAGACAAAGACCCGAAAGTCAAAGCGTATTCTTATATCAGATGGCTACTCCTCACTTGTTGGTTCAATGTAAGTAGGTACTTCATTTTATTATTATTTAGTAAACATATGTCCAGCTAGCGTTATTCATCTTTTCGTAGATTATTATCACGGAAAACTGTAATTTTCCATGGTCTATCCAATAAATTTTGTTGGCTATAAACCAATAAATTCATAGTTTTAGTGGTAATAGATATTTGATGGAATTTAAATCGAAATAAGTAATTTAACCTGCAAATACCAAAGTAAGAAACTTTAAGCGTTTACCGACCGATAATTCAAGAGTCTATGGACGACTAGGTCAAGGTTTCGAATTTAAAATAAGTATGTACAGGTGTATTTACTGATGTTAACTATTTATTATTTTTCAAATGTAATAGTTACAAAATTAGATAGAAAGTTTGATAGAACTTCAAAATAACTCCAAGTCGTCACTTGGCAGCGAGCCCATAATGCTGGCCGCATTGCCACGCTGAATGGCAATGCTTATTCTTTGCGCCAAATAAACTCTCCAGCATTTTGGTTTCGCGTTATCTCCACTGATGTTATTAGAAATACCTACTGCTATAAAATTTAATTTGTATTTTCAAGTAATTGAAGAGTTTAATTTTCCATCTATTAAATGTATGTTTGTGTACTTAAATCTAATTTGAGATTACTTTTCGTTAACACATCTTCCTTCAGGTTATCTGTCATTGAGTCTCCCTCTCGGCTTATTCCCAAATTGCAAATTGTCGGATGTCGTTATCTACCTCTGAGAAGAATATGACCGATTTGACACCACTGGTCTTGACATGACTTCTTTGTCCTCGCCTTATCCCGTTACACTGGGTCGGCTTTCCTTAACACGCGGCATGTGTATTAAATTACACATTACACTATAAATTACACTAGGTGTAGGTGTTTTAAATGTAAAATTACAAAATACGCACATATTTTTTTAGACAATTCTTATTAGACGATAGTCGAAAGTGGTATTTTACAAGTTTACCGAATGAAAAGTGTTCTATTTTCAGAAATAATATAAGGAAAAATTCGACATACATTTTTCTTTGCATTTGCATTTTTACGATCCGATTGTATTCAAACGTTAAAAAAATGATTAATTTGATAATCACATTATGATGGCGTGATGAGCTCGATGCATTTGGCGGAGATTGGCCAAACCTACTTGTAGCTCAGGCGACAATTGATTGTAACTTATGTCAGAGATTACTTAATCTGTTATTATTAATGAATATCTTCATACATGTTGAAATTATATCGAAGGGAACATGCGAAAATAAAATAGGTATATGTACATTCTATACTTAGTTACGTAGGTAGGTAAGTATATTTCGTTTATCAAACCCGCGTTTTCGGTATCTATGCTAGTAGTACCTACAGTCTAAAGATCATATCTTACTACAAAATTTTAATCTATACATCGCTACAAATTAATACAGAAAAACCCAGAAAGGGCCGTAAAATAGGAACTTCAAGCAATAAGTCAATAATACACACATCAACATCGTCTAGGGATATTTTATATAAAGTTCTTTAACTTAAAAAATACTGGCCGATTTAAAAATATTTTAATGGAACCTTATTGTGTAGGCCTTATTGTATGATTCCAAATTTGAATTTTAAAAAAATAATTAAAAACATAAGATTAGCGCGGCAATTATTGTAGCGAGTTCGAAGGTTTAAATTTACTTAACGCAGTTTTAAGCATTTTGTTTAAACAAATTTAAGTTTTAATATTTTTTTTTGATTAATTACAATTTAATACAACTGTATGCATCATGCAGCGGCGTCATTTAACAAGAAACGAAATGTTAAGGGCAGTAGGAATGCTCCAAGCTGGGGCTACTCAACGGAGTATTGCCGAGGAGATTGGAACAAGACAAAACGTGATATCAAGATTGTGGTCACGTTATCGTGCTACTGGTGAAGTGGCTGAAAGGCATCCAGGCGGAAAGCGGATAACTACCCAAAGACAAGACCGATTTTTGCAAGAGGCCGCGAGAAGACAACCAAATGTTACGGCCATGCAGTTGGTTCAAACGCTCCAGTCAGACCACCAGGTGCTTGTCAGTGACCAAACTGTGAGGAGAAGACTGCACGAGGCTAACCTTCATTCTCGCAGGCCGCTTCGTACTCTAGCACTACGCAGAGGAAATCGTGGACGAAGATTACAGTGGGCTAGAGAACATTTGCCTTGGGAAGATATCGAGTGGTCGGTAGTGTTGTTTACCGATGAGTCCCGATTCGGATTTCATCCTGATTCACGTAGAGTACGCGTATGGTGAGCTTCTCGTCGTGACAACCGTCTGCAACACCCTCAGGAGGTCCATCCATACCATGGCGGAACAATTACGGTTTGGGCGGGAATTCGTATTGGTGGAAGAACAGACCTCGTTTGGATCAGAAACACTATGACTGCCGAAAAATACTGTAATCAGGTACTAGCACCAATAATCTATCCCCATCGACTGCAAATGGGCCAAGTTTTCACGCTCATGCACGACAACGCCCGTCCGCACACTGCGCGAGTGGTGACCAGCTGGCTAGAGGAGCACGACGTGTCGGTCTTAGACTGGCCCGCGCAGTCACCAGACCTAAACCCCATAGAGCACGCGTGGGATATGCTTCAAAGAAGGGCTTTGAGGAATTTGCCTCCAAATGTTGCGACTGAAGAGCAACTTTTTTGCATCTTAGCAGGACCTGGGACAATATTCCGCAGCAAGATATTGACAACCTAATTCAAAGCATGAAAAACCGTTGCAGGGCCGTGATTAACGTCATGGGTGGTTTCACTGACTACTAATTTTAACTTCAAATAAAAACACCTAATAATTTCGTTTTACTTTATTTTTTTCCTTAGCTAGACATTTTATCTTAAATTTAACATTATTTCACTTTTTGCGTTTTTTTTAATAAAAAAATATTTAAGCATAAAACAATATTTTGATGTATTCTAAATCATAGTCTGATAAGTAGGCTTTACAAAAATATATACATGTTGTTTGTTAGTAAACACAATTTTTGAGTAAATTGAGAAATTCTGAATATCCCTAGACGGTGTTGATGTGTGTATTAAAATAATGTTAGGTATATGATTTATTTTATATTTTTTACAACACACAGGAACGCAAGAGGTACATTTCGAGAGAGAGATAGAGGTTTTTCGTTTGTTTAGGTACAGTTTAACTCACACTAAACTTATAAATGAAAAAATGGAGTTTTATAGTCAGGCAGATTGATTGAAATGAAAATCTTCAGGGGATTTAGTCCGTTTTGAGTCCATACACAACACGGATTTACGTTCAGTCAGCGGCAGACGCTGACGCAAAAAGTTACACTCTTTAGAGTCTTTGGGGTCCTTCTTCTTCTTCGTTTCGTATAGTGGTGTCGCTCACTTACAGTGTTAGAGTTTTCAGGCCTCTAACTTGACCTAACGACTGCTATTTGAGATATGAAATGGGACCAACTGCTTAACGTGCCTTCTGAAGAACGGAGTAGCTCGACAAAATGATTTATTCCATACAAATTATCGGTCACCCATCCAAGTAATTACCGCGCCAGGCGTT
The DNA here is from genome assembly GCA_958496205.1 of Idaea biselata. NCBI lineage: Eukaryota > Metazoa > Arthropoda > Insecta > Lepidoptera > Geometridae > Idaea > Idaea biselata. Next base: position 10,655,041 of record OY292397.1, read on the forward strand.
GCTTAACCGCACGACCATTGAAGATCGGCAGGTGCCGCTAGGCCAATGAGGAGCTCCTTATTGGGGTCCTAAAAGAAACAGTCAAACAGCAGCTGTTTTGTCTGTGTTTTAAAAGAAATAAAACTTTCAAAAAACTAAGGCAGGTGAAACAGCAGGACGTAGATAGTTTCTAATACAAATTGTTTGTATCTTTATCTTCTAACGATAATCGTGTTTGTTTTTATTTTTCTAAATACTATGTTTGAAACTAACCGTTGATAATATTATGGTTATCAGTTATCTATTACTATAACTACTAGAATGCGCGTTGGAATTCTAATGCTTTTCTATCTGTCCATTTTATCTCATTGTTTGTTATATATGATGAATTTATGATTATGACGAAACGTTTTCGAGATAAATGGGAACATTGCGCATATACAAACAAACAAATTTATGGCGAGTCCATGCTGCTATTAATACTCTATTAAATAAATCGCTTGCAATTCCAGTTAGTAACTTTGGGATATCTGCCGACAAGATTATATTGTGACTGGAAGACACTTCAAGGTCATGGAGACGTAGAACTTGTGAAGAAATTGAATAGAATAACGGATATCGTGATGACTGGATTACTGGCACCAACCACAGTGGTGAGTGAACGACGACGTATCTCTTTACGATAGGAAAGGGACCTATGGCGGCATCTTGCTACTTCTGCCATGACATGGGTATGTATTATGTATGTTTATATTACCTAAACCCCTCTAATCTAGCCACTAAAAGCCCCCATATACATCGAGGCTAAGATGAAGGTATCTGTTCAGACCAGGCTTCGATTCGATGTACACATCAGTAGTTCCAAATAATGCGACTACCACGGAATCGAAGATTACGCGGGTGCTTCAGTTATCAATCACAGTATATCGACATGTCTGTTTTGGTCGTCCACTGTTTTACTTCCCCTGAGGGTTCCACGTTTCCAGTCAAGGGCTTGTCTGGGGATATGGCTGGTGTGACGTCCCAACCACATAGCGATCTTGATATTATAATGGGTAGCTGATTATGACAGGAATGTTTCGGCAGGATATTTTTTGTCAGTTTCTATGCACCATAATTTACCCAAGAACGGTCGTGGTAGCCTTTGGGGGTTCGCTTTTGGACTGCTAACTGTTACGTGTGTTCTAAGATCGAAACCGTATTATTGTTTTCAGTACGCCGACATGGCCTTTTGGTACATTTACAAGCTGCACCCATCTATGATGGCCCCAGTTCAGCTGTTCACATACATGCCGGAGTGGGCCCAGCACTCGTTACATACAGTGTCTTTCTTCGTGATTTTGACCGATCTGCTGTTGACTCCTCGAAAGCGACCGCGCTCGGTGAAACCGCATATGATTTTGATGAACACATTTTTACTTGTTTATTTTTATACGTAAGTATCTTATCTACTGTTGAATTAGGTACATTTGAGGGTACGAATAATTATCTGATGTGGGATTACAGATCTTATACTATGAATACTATGAACCATCTTAGACCGCATCGGCACTTACCATTTGGGAATATAGTGGTCAAACACTCAACCTAGGTTATAGAACCATGTAGCATTGTATGAATAGTCATACAAAAAGTAATTTGATTTTAAATAAAAAAAAGTTAATTTATTTTCGTGATATCATGATTTAATGCTAAACTAAGCATAATGCTTACCTACTTTATTATTAAATCACGTAATTCCAAAATACCTAATTCCCCTTTTTTCTTTTTTTCAGAATATACATTTGCTTACAAAATGGTATAACAGTCTATCCACTTTTAGAACACATGAGTACCACACATAAGTTTATGGGTATTCTGTCTGCCTTTGTAAGCCATTGGATTGTGTTCAAATTAGAATGGAAACTCATTGGGGCGATATGGGGGAAATCTAAAGAAGACTAAACTAGAAGAAAAGTATTTAGGATAATGTAAGACGACTTGTTGATTAGCCTCACCCCGTATCGACGACCTTTGTGTTCACAATGTGATGGTAGTGAGATTATTGAGTATGATCCCAAGGGAATATCGGGAAGGTCTTCTGCTAACAATAATCTGAGTTTTATTAGCTAACATAAAAACTTTCAAATATACATATATTATGAACGATTCACACTGAACGACGCGCATCAATTTAAGAGCGTAGTCTGCTGGCTTAATAATTGAATACAAATAAGAACCTTAACTACTATATTATCATGTTCTAATTTCTTTCGATCAATGTAATAAGAACCTTAACTACTATATTATCATGTTCTAATTTCTTTCGATCAATGTAATAAGAACCTTAACTACTATATTATCATGTTCTAATTTCTTTCGATCAATGTAATAAGAACCTTAACTACTATATTATCATGTTCTAATTTCTTTCGATCAATGTAATAAGAACACTCGCGCAAAAGTCACCTATCAACCAAAAAAAACTACATTGAAATCGGTTCATCCGTTCGTGAGCTACGATGCCACAGCCAGATACACACACACACACAGAGACAGACAGACAGACACGTCAAACTTATAACACCCCTCTTTTTCCGTCGGGGGTTAAAAAGTCCTTCGACACATGCCGGATAGCGTGAATCATCCATAATTACAATATGTAGGTTTGCTAATACAATTCGGGGGAATTTAGGTGACCGATGCTATTTAAGGCAAATCTATAGAACATTTGAATGTTCGTCGCTCCCACCAATAAATACGGAATCTATTGCGATGAAACTATGTTTAAAGATAGTCCTGGAAATTATATACAATACATACCTACTAGGGCATGCAATATCGGAAGGTTTTCAATCTCGGGACGATATCGATATTAAGAGCTCAATCCCGGGATCCCGGGATTGATACTGAGATTTTAGATATCGTTAAAAAAAGCGAATTTAATACAATAAAAATGTGTTAAAACTAAAATATTTAAGACTGTAGTGGTTTCATTACGTAAATAAGTTACCCCGAGGGCCGTCCACCCCATCATTTTGAAAATATGGCGGACAAATAGCCTAAACCCGAAAGTGTCTAAACTTTCGGGCCAAATTCTAGGCGTACCACTAAAATGTTTTTAGCAGAAAAAAATTGCATGCGAGCTTGTATAAAAAATAATTGTCTTAAAAATTGCAATGAATCACGTTACTTTTATTGTTTTAAACATTTCACCAATTCCCTACGCTTCTAAATCTTTACAGATCTCTTCCTCAGGGGTAGACTAATTTGGGTTTAATTTTAATAGTTCTATTCAACCATTCCATGAGGAAAAATATAGCTAAAAACCTTAATTTATACCCAAATAGTAAATTGCTCAAATCTCGATATCGGATCACTCAATCCCGGGATTATAATATCGAACTTTTGCGTCCGAGATCCCGGGATTACGATATCCCGGGATCCCGGGATTCATGCCCTAATACCTACTGAGGATAAAACAGTATATGAAGGATGAAATATGTGTGGAAACTGACCAATAACATCTTATCACACAAACTTGTTTTCGTATTTGCCGGAAGCAGCAGTAATGTTAATTACTACCCAAAGGGTTTTATTTTTGCTGACCCCAAGTGGATTTATTAAATCATGGTTAAACCACATAATAAAACAACCCGTCATGTAATGTTAACAAAACTGGCTTGCGCTAAACTAATCAAATTCGTTGGCCCACTTATAAAAGTGCCATATAACTTAAATAATACGTGTTTTAATACCCACTACGCCCTACGTTTTCCTTTAGGGCCGGCGCAGACCTGACGGAGCGCAGCGCAGAGAATTTTTGATTGTCATAATATTATCGACATTGTTCTCATTAAGAGGAGTATATACGCCAACGACCTTGAAACTGAAAATCCCTGTCGGGCTCATCGAAAATTGTTGATTATTTCATGACGGAATGTCGTAGAACTTTTTTTTGTGCACAGATTGTAGGTGACATTGTTTCCTACATTTTGGTGTAGTTTTAAGACAAGAACCTGCTATTGGTGCAAAGCCTATCCAAATTTTAGACAAAAAATGTCTGATTTGGCTAAAATGTCGATAGGCTTCAATACGTTTCGACATATTTGTATGGAAACTGCACTAAAATATCGGAAACAATGTTGCTTACAATCTGTACACAAAAAAAAGTTCTACGACATTCCGTCATGAAATAATCAACAATTTTCGATGCGCCCGACATGGATTTTCAGTTTTTCAGAATAGGGCCCTTAAATTAATATTCAAAATCAGTTAACACAACAAATAAATCCGCGCGCATACTCGCGCATCCGCGCGTATTTTCCGGTAAGAAATTCGGCTACGCGGCCATGTTCTGCGCTGCGCTCCGTCAGGTCTGCGCCGGCCCTTATTGTGAGGAAACTGCTGAGTTAGTTTTAGCCGTATTGACCTGAAGCCTTATTTTTGAATCGCTCTTGCCACTTCGGGCGATTTAAATAGCTTGATTTCAGCTTATTTTCGTTCGATGTCGGACTCCTACGGCGATTGGTTAAGTTCACTTGTTGCGTTCGTGCGATTCACTTAGAAACATTACCGACATCGAACGAAAGTCAATAGAAATCGAGCTTTTTTAATTGCTTGAAGTGGCACAAACGATTCAAAAATAGTGCTCCTGTTCTTTCCTCTGGACATTGTTGACAAAGCTGGGAGGGTGTTACAGGTGCTGGTTAAGCCTACTTCACCTAATAATGTCCCGGGTACTACAGCGTCATAAATAGCATGAATTAAAAGTTGTTTGTGCTGTATCTAAATTGTTATTAAGCTCTATCACACAAACTAGTCAGTATCATTTACCTGTATAATTTTGTACGTAAATAATTTAATATAATTTTAAAGATTTCTTTTATTTTAAAACCTAAGTTATAGTTTTAAAGCTAAATAAATTATAAAGATATAAAACTTTTTGAGTAAAAAAAGAAACATTTTATTTACACCTCTTTACTATAAGTAACCAAATGATCCTTATTATTATTACATGTGTAATGTAAAAAAACCAAGAAGATGGTTCGAAATAGATTTTCAAAATCATTTATTTTTGTATAACATACCACAAATAAACCTAAAATTAGAGATATGTAACTTATGTAAGTAAAAATTTTTGACTTTGACTTAGGTATAAACTCGCCCTCTTATTCATAAACTCTTTTAGTCCTATTAATAAACGTGGAGTAAGGTCGGTATAGGGAAAACATTATTTGTCTTTTCCGTTACAAGAACTTTCAAAGTAGACAGACAGAAACAAAAGGTGATAAAACTATTCCGACATTACTCCTCGTTTATTAATAAGGCTATTTATGATTTGCAAAAACCTTCACGAAGCATTTAAACTTAAATAAACCTTAAGTAAGTATATGAGACCTAAACCCTGTCGGGTTGATCGAAAGTTGTTCATTATTTACTGACTGATGTGTTTAAATTATCATAAACATTGTTTTCTACATTTATTGGTGAAGTTTCTACACAAAAGCTTATTATTTTAGACAAAGTATTTTTTTTATTTAAATATGGATATGGTTAACACCTTTCGACGTTTTTGTTTTGAAATTATAGGTACACTAAAATGTAGTAGAGAATGCCACCTACAAACACTATGAACAATAATATTTAACAAAGTTGCGTCAGGAAATAATTTACCAGTTTAGATGAACCCGACTCGTATTTCTAGTTTAGGTCATACCTACCTTTGATTTATTTGAATGCAAAAAATATATGATTTTTTTCTTGACACTTGTTTTTAAATATTATATTTTAAATCATGACTTTTTAAATAATTTTTAGGTAGGAACATCATTTAATAACCCTACGTTTTTTAACCGAAGGAGGAAGTAGGTAAATCTTTGCTCAAAGAATAGTAGAAGTGTTTTGACCTGCAATTTTTTTTTTTTTTTTATTTTAAGTTCTCAGAAATAATTTTACAGAAAAAAGTATAAACATACCTTAAGAAAATTCCTTATACTTCTTTATTAGATGCGATGAATATAAGTACCTGCAGATACACTTAATACCTATATATTTAACACACTTTTTAACCTTACTTACACGATTTCCGTCCATCATTCATTATTATTAGAACTACGGGTCTAATAATTATCTACAGCACGATCTAGACCCGTAGTTGTAATAAACTTATCTAAGTCGTAAAATGGGATTATTTACCCCTATACTTACAAACGATGATTAACAGATGACTAAGTAATGTAACGTTTGTCTTTTACTGGGACATGAAGTTTAAAGTTGACAGACAAAGATAAACCTTACATAATTTAGTCATCTGTTAATCATCGTTTGTAAGTAAGGGGGTAAATGTTTATGAATAAAAAGGTAAGAACGAATTCGAAATTAAAATGTAATGTCCGTAAAATACCCGAAATAACTATTCTACTAACTAATCTAACACAATAAATAACTATTTGAGCAGTACCTACATACTTACCACCTTACTTACTTACAAAACGTTACATAAACTTAGTCATCATTTATAAGATGACTAAGTTTATGTATCGTTAACTTAGTCAACGTTTATGCGATGACTAAGTTTATGTAACGTGTGTCACTCTCTTTTAACTTTTAAATTTCATGTCACAGTACACAGGACAAACGTTACATAAAATTAGCCATCGTTTATAAGTAAGGGGTTAATGTAGTAGATGCTTAATAACTTTAATAACATAACGTTCTAAAACACAAATAAAATGTGCAAATACATTCCTACATAACTGGTAGGTACAATATTATGTAGAACATAATTACTTGTTGTGCTTTCACACTGCTGTTGCTTCGGTTGAGCAACATTATACAACACAATATATCATTTGTTAACTATCATTATACAAGCCGCCCTTAAGGTGCTGTCACACTGCTGTTTAAAAATATCTACAAACATTTTCTAACATTACAATGGCCTCTGAAATGCCCTCGGTTGCCGTAAGAAAATGTTTTTAAACATTATTAAACAGCAGTGTGTCAGTACCCTTAAAATCAATCATATTTAACTAAGTTTCATTGGTTTAATCATTATTATAAAAGGAGTTTGTTACAGAATAATGTTTGATTAAATTATAATAACAATTTACGGCGACTGAGGCTTGTCACCACCCACCAGCCTAAGTCACATAGCGCCAACATCTTAAAACATCTTTTAAGAGGAAAGGATATTTACTCCTTCTCCATACAAGGAACAAGTGTGCAAAGTGTCTTGATTATTACTTCCCAAACATTGAGTGTCGATAATTCCCTGACTAGTAGGTCGGAACGTAAATGTAAAATGCGCTCCGACGCGCGCCGTTAAGTGTGAATCGTACATTGGACACATTACTAAAAGGCTGGTGAGATTGTGGGCAAACTCACACATTTCTTAAATGTAAAAATATTGGTATACATATAGTAGGTATACCTACTTCTACTTCAATTTTATAACGATTTATTTTCTTATGATTTCTCTGAGCAATTTAATTCACAGCCTCACACTTAAAAATTGTTTTGGCAAAAAATGTTTATAAAATGGCAAGAAATTTAACAAAATGAAATAGAAAAAGAAGAAAAAATAGAGTTATTATCACAGTTCTGTTACGTTTTGGAAATGTTCATTTTACTCGTATTATATACCTAGACAATTAATTGCCTGTGCTTTTTGGCACAGGCACAGGCAATTAATTACATTTTTTTCCTAACAAAAAGTATGTGTGATTTTCTTAAATATTTGTTGAGAAGACGCATCCTAATGTTATTGGAACAGACATACTAGCTACCTAGTATGTCTAGTTCCAAATTCCAATTTTAAAACGCAGCTCTAAATTTAAAAGCTGCTTATTTGTAAGCCCTCAAAATTCTAGGATAGTAAGGCCGGTTACAGTACACGACCGACTGTCCGTGCGCACGATCCGCCCCTCAGTGCGGACGCGCCTAACGTAGCGACCGACGACGTACGGAGCAGGGACCCCGGACGACTAAAACCTATTTATTTGTATTTATATATGTTATAGCGTCCCCGACTATGACCACTTTGGGTATGCAGATAGGGGTCCGCTGTACCGTCAGGCCACGGTCAGGCCACTCCGAGGAGCAACTGTTAGGGATCTGTCAGGTGCAATATCCGCGTACGGCCAATCCAGCACTGTAACGACTTATGAATTTTCATATAAACAACAAGCGCGACTGAAGTACGCACCGACCTGTCAGTCAAACACTATAACCGGCCTAAGAGTATAAAGAAGTTTAACAAACTAGAAACAATTGATTGGCAGTTATCGCTATGACCGCTTGTCTCTGGTCGCTTATCGCACAGCGCTTAGTTTCCACTTAAGGAGAAGGAACGCAACGATCCTGAGTACGAAGAGCGTCACCGTGAGCGCTAACACGTCCCACCAAAACATGTCTGAAGACATGGCTATCTCCTTTAGGAACTGACGGGGGTGTCTGAAACAAGGAATACGTGCAATTTTTTAAACAAATTCAACCTTTCGTGACTTTCATACCAACCTAACGGTTCTGAGGAGCGTTATGCAGAATACTTCCATTTTTTGTTGTTGTATGTATAGGCTAGCGTTTGACCACAATCACACTATCACATAGTAAGCGTTGGTTGATGCGGTCTAACATGAAGCACGCTGACCTATTCAGTCAAGTTTTGAAAACCCCTAAATTGTACTCGCCAGGAAATACGGAAAGTAATTCCGACGTAACCCCCAAGAAAATGTTGGCCCCAATAAACACAAACACCTTAAACACAACTTCTACAAATCTTAGGAACTGAATGGATCACAATGAAACTTTGAATGTAACAGCTAGAGCACTGGAATAACACATAGGCTACTATGAACTATGTGGATGATTTAAAAGATAATGATTTTTAAATACTTACTTGTAATGGCAATACTCCGCTTGGTTACAGTCCAAGACAGGTCTCTCGCGGCCATAAATGGCCCCAATGAACCCTTCTAGACCGTATCTCAAGTAGGACACATAAGACCCCCAGTAAAGGTACGATGGGAGGTCGGCGAGGGTCACACCGAACCCGGCGAACATCATCATTGGCACTGAAAGAGTTGGCCCGAGGAAGGTCCCGTTCTGGAAAATACATTTTATGATTTATTAAAAGATAAATGGACCGGAGCAGTAACTAAGAAACACGGGTCAGGTCTTGTCTCATTTCCGTCTTTATATCTTCTAGATAAGCGTGCTACATCTTTACCTATTACATGCAGGACAAAGCATGTTATAGGTATAGAAGATGTGTTTTTTTTCGGAAAATCTGAAGGACGTATATTACGTTACGGACGTAGATTTGTGAAGGTCTACACCAAGTTTTTTAATTTCAGAGTATAATCTGACGGTTAAATCGTAGCCTATAATTAAAAAACCAAGTTTAGATAAGATAGGTACTCACAACGACATTAAATGCTGCCCCGATCATGAGGCCGAAGCTCTGCGCGACCAGCACTGTGTACAGGGATATCGCAAAGAACATCAGGAATCTGACGATGTCCAGTGGCTGTCCGGACATCGTGTACACTATCACGCTGAATATGAAGCACGATACTATCTGTAAGTCGACACAAGCAAATTCATGTTAATACGTCAATTGTTAGGAAATGGTTCCTAACCATTATAAGGTCATTACATATGAAGTTGGCGTTTTGTAAGGGAGGAACATAAAGTCTTTTTTTTTTATAATAATATATTTATTTAATCAAAGTATGTACCATTGCTATCTATGCACTTTTGCCATCTCATAGGTAGTTCATTGATCCCTTTACTAAAAAAACCATTAGGACGAGAATCAATGAAATCTTTGAAGGCGCTTAGGACTGCCCCATCGGAGTTGAATTTTTTCCCTTGCAAGAAGTTATCCAAATTTCGAAACAAAATGGTAATCTGTTGGAGCCAGGTCCGGGGAGTACGGTGGATGTCTTAGACATTCCAATTGAAGCTCCTCTAATTTGGCAGCCGTCTGTTGTGCAGTGTGTGGTCTAGCGTTGTCCTGAAGCAGCAGTGGCCTAGAGCGATTGACCAACCTCGGTTGTTTAGCAGCTAGCTTTTCCATCATGGTTTGCAGTTGCTGACAATAGATATCTGCTGTAATCGTCTGGCCAGATTTAAGAAAGCTGTAGTGAACGACACCGGCACTAGTCCACCAAACGCTCACAAGTAACTTTTTTTGAGTCAATTTTCGCTTGGGGCAGGATTTGGCTGGTTCGCCAGGATTCAGCCATTGCGATGAGCGTTTCCGATTATCGTACAGGATCCACTTTTCATCACAGGTAATGATCCGATTTAAAATCCCTTCATTATTGTGCCGGTTGAGTAATGTAACGCAGCAGTTGACGCGCGTTTGTCGGTTTGCTGCACTCAATTCATGAGGTACCCACCTTTCAAGCTTTTTCACCTTTCTAATTTGCTTCAATAGGATTAAAACAGTTTTATCACTAACACCGCAGCCTGCAGCTAACTCGGACGTGGTTTGCGATGGATCTGCTTCCACAATAGCTTTCAATTCTTCATTAGCAACTTTAGTCTCCGGCCGTCTACGGGGCTTGTTCTGCAGGTCGAAATTTCCAGAACGAAAACGTTGGAACCAAAAACGCACTGTGTTTTCTTTTGCGACACCGCCGCCATACACATCATTAATCCTTCGAGCCGTTTCTGCAGCACTGGTACCACGGTGGAACTCGTACTCGTAAATAACGCGATATTTCAAGTTTTCCATTTTGTAAACTGCGTGACGCAAAGAAAAAACCAAACAAGGACAAAACAAATGAATTACGGTTTTCGAAATACAAATGTATGAATAAATAGCTGTATACATTTGAAATTGGAATCCCTAACCAAAGAAGAGATATTTGAGATCAAAGTGGCCAGTACGACAAAACGCCAATTTCATATGTAAGGACCTAATAATATAATATATACCTACTGGTTCGAACCATTTCGCTTGGTGCGGTGCAACCAGCCATATCTCACGTGAGATGGCTAGACTGTTGCGTATTTACTGTTTATACTAGCTGCATAAGTTCACCTACATAAGTCCCGATGCCGCGGGAATAGCTATGTCCTTCTCCAATATCCGATCTATCTCTGTACCAAAATTTATCATAATCCTTTAATTGTCCCGCACGTGACCCCGTGGTGGTGTTTTGGACCCGGCCTCATACCATCCACCGGCCTTAAGTCGAAGTATTAAGAGGACCCGTCCAGTGCAGCCATTAAGTAAGACGAGTTAGCGGTTAATTGGCACTTGCGAATCGGTGCGATCCGTGCGAATTTATATTATTTATCTTTTATAGAAATCACTTACCGATATTGGTAAATCGACTATGGTGATAGATATGTAGTAGGAGCCCAGTGAATACCATCGATTGAAGTGTTCTTTGGATAATATTGACATCTCCGACGGAACTGAAAAAAAAAAGGTAAATACTTATAATTAATTTTATATGTTGCAAGTTGTATGTATGGCACCTTTAAAACAAGCCAAATTCTTATTTCGGCGGTCAGGTGGCGCTATATTCGATGTTATTCTAATATTAATTTTATAGCACAGATCACACATAGGGGTGATAAAGCTACATTCGTGTTGCGTTGTCGCGATAAAAACTTTGTATTCGATCTACGACGAAGTGCTTGGCCACATCATCGTTACGTCTCGATAATCTAAAACATCGCGATAGGATGAATTCTTTGGCCACACGTGTCGCGACAACGCGAATCTTTGCGTTGTCGCGATAATGTCGCCACAGGGACACCGGAAACAGAATTGTTTGAGTTTCTAGTACCATCACACATAGATTGCTCCCCGGTCCTTTACCGGTATGTGTGTCCTACGCTTAATAAATAGATACACGTGTCCAAACTGCTTTAAAGACGTGCTAATTAAAAGTAAACATTGACTTGTTTATTTGTATGATAGATAACTTATTAATAAACACACAGCTAAACCAGTTTTTCATGCGTCAGTACCTACTATATCATAGGTATCATCAATTTGCGCACATCGAATCTAGTTTGCTAAATGCCCTTCCGTACAATAATTGTGAACATTATAAAAAAAATATGTGTTTAATTAAAACTTAATGTTTTAATACGTTGGAAACGATTGTGTTAAATTTAATCAAAGCTTGTGACCAGGTATCCCAACAGTTTACCTAATAGAAGTATTTAAAAGAATAATGCGCTCCACCGCGCGCCGATCAGTCTGAATGTTACAAGTGGATAATAAAATATTTATTATCAATTTTTCAATTTTATTCTCGTGATGTTTATTACTTTTATGCGTGGATCGTTTGATTGCTCAACCTTTACACTTCTTTTCATCAGGATTGACTCGACCAGTAAAGATCAAAAACATGAATTTAATTTCAATCCAACATCGCGAAAACAAAAGGAAAATTTATATTTATTATCCAATAAATACTTGTATGTATAGGTACTTAATAAATATATGAATATTAATAGAATAGATACTGACATGTAAGAATGGTGAGCATCATAGGTGACATCATATGGTGCATCAGTATGGCGAACAGCAGGTTGTAGTTCTCCAAGACGCGCGACCCTTCGTTCCCGGCGTTGATAAACAAACTGCCCAACATGATGCCGACTAATACGTTCACGATCAGTCGGAGGTGGGTCATTGTCTGAAATCAATACAGATCAAAATTTATATTAGGTAACATGTGCCGGCAAACATTTTGAAAAATAACTGGGGTGGAAGGGGTAAGGGGGCGTCCATAAATTACGTGAGATGTTTAAGGGGGGGAGGGGGTCGAGTCAAATCTCATCTAATCTTACGTTGGTGAGAGGGAGGGTCTAGGCAAATATCACGCAATTTTTTTCTGATTGAAACAAAAAAAAATATACTATTTTGGTTCATTTAATCCAGATTGTACACACTGGAAAAAAAAAACTGCTACCGGAGCTGTATTTTACTGCTCCAGTAACTGAACACACTCTACAGTTTGTTAGTTCGTTATTGCAACGGTCTATTAGATTTTTTTTTCTTTTTACAATAACAATCCAACGCGTAAGAAACCCACATTTTGAAAAATCTCACGTGAGATTGGAGGATGGGGGGAGGGGGTTGAATAAAATCTCACGACATCTCACCAGGGGGGGGAGGGAGTTACAGAAAATTTCAAAAAACACCACGTAATTTATGGACGCCCCCTAAGTTTGAGCATTACATTTTCGTGCGAACTTCTATGACTACGTGAGAACTTCTTAGCATCCGCCGGTTCCAATATTGCATCTAATGAGTACAATGGTTAAGGCCAAAACCTTAATGTCTAACGATCTAGGTAGATATTTATAAAACGAATGAAAATTAATAAATATTGCCGTTGTCGTTCGTCCCATGTACCTACTATGTTTCTTGTGTAGGTCATGTAAGTACCTATTGTTTTATCGAGTGTCGTGCCCACACGCTCGAAGTTAAACATTATAGATTATCCATCACTGTTAAAGATTATAGAAATATATTTGTGTCACGACAGCAGAGCAGCCAACTTACAGAATCACGTTTCGCCTTCAAAAAGCCGCGCTTCATGAGTACCGATCTTTGATTAGATTGCGAGGTCTCCTCAGCGCCGGAGCTCCGCGGCTCCTGTTCTCTCATCACGCTCAGCGGATACTGTTTCCTCAGAGCTTCCATTGTTGCGATCGTTTCTGGACTGTCGAACCATTCGAGTGCTCGTCCGTTCTCGGCCTTTGTACAAAGGAGATCTATTTTGTCTTCACCGTACTCTCCACAGGCGACTTCGATTACTGTTAACAAATGTATAAGTGTTAGTGTGTATCTACCTATAACTAGATTTTTTTCGAAGAAAGTCACAACCCACCATAAGATTTGATTGGCTGTTCTAATATTTTACAATTTTGAACTAGAACTACGAGTACGCAGCTCTTTATTTTACAATTTTGAACTAGAACTACGAGTACGCAGCTCTTGCAACTCCATTACCATTTTATGAGAAGAATCTTCTGCGCCTATTTAAACTTGTTTAATTTTATGTATGTTTTTAACTCCATGGACGTAACCGATTGCCATGAAACTTGATTATGTAGCTACCTAAACAGCTGGAGCTGGCATAGCTTAACATTAACATGGGCAACTTAGGGATTGGTAAGAGTTGGAAACGGTCTCTTTAGTGTATATAGAGTCTAAAAGGTAGATAATTGCCTATACCTACAATCATCGTAGCACACCTACCAGAAGTCATAAGAATATTAACTCAACCACAGTCTGTGCACTGTGATGAAGTCACAAAATTTAGACCATTTGACAACCCAGGACCGTACGACCTGGCGCAAAAATACGAGGAGACCCGAACCAGGGTAAACGGGAAGGAAGAAGAAGAGGAGTCTACACGGTAGAATTTCCAGAAGACTTTGAGTACTTACTATAATCAGCAGGATTGTGGTATATTGGGCAAGGAATACCAGCTTGTTCCAAATACGGCACCAGGTTTTGCGTCGTCCCCTGATAAAGGCATTGGCCTGCAGCAAGCACGTACACCTGGTCGAACAACGCGAACAGCGACGCGGACGGTTGGTGGACTGTACACACTATAGTACGACCCTGGTGAGCCAAGCTTCGACAAAGCTGGACCACTTGAGTGCAAGATGAACTGTCTAGACCTCTGGAATTTGGAAAAGAAGAGAAGTTAGCAACTGCTTACGGTCTGGCTTTTATCATGGATTAGTCGTCGACTAAGTATGAATAAGTTTAGATATAAGTACCTACCTACAATACATACAAGTCGAATTGATATTCAACTATTTGAGGATAGGAATCCTCTCTTATAGCCCAGCCAAATGCTCTCATAAGGCGTGGGAAACAGCGTGGCCAAAAGGGTTGTGGGGCCACGTTATTCATTTTTAAATACCTGCCTTGTTATATTGTTTTCCTCAAATTAAACACCCTGACATGCAAGTAAAGCGCTAAAGCTACGCGAGGAGTTTCCTTAACTTACGTTGTAGGTTCATCCAGGAACATGATAAGCGGGTTGTTAATGAGCTCCAGCGCGATTGACAGTCTCTTCTTCTGTCCTCCAGACAGCTGGGCCGCTCTTGTATTCATGTGCTCGTACAGACCCAGGTTCGTCAGGATATCTTCTATCTGAAAGGATAAATTTAAACGTCACATAGTTAATTTATACGTACACCGGCACGGAAAGTGGCCCAAAGATGAGAGTTTGCGACTTTAGCTATATTATCGTTTTTTTTTCAGGAACAGATCGTATAAATGTTTTGGACATTTGTAAATTAATATATTGGCTACGTTTTGCAACATTAATCGTTTTAATTTTTTATTTATTTTAGAGATTAGGCTGGATCAAAGTTTGTTGGTAAAATTTTCGTAAGAACTCTCAAAAAACGCATTAGTTAAAAAGTCGATAATCTAAATGTCATGCAACTAATCGTTATTTCTTTAATTATTTTTTATTAACTGACATCATTTTCGGTTCCCAAAAGCGAAACAAAGTGTCCTAACTGCAGTTTAACTTAATTTTCAGGACCTTTGCATAGTTTGGTTGGTAACTTAAATTGGTAGCCCTTCTGCGAACTATTCCAAGGGCTCGTTAAACAAAATTCTCAATTTACGAGTTTTTTGGTACAGTTTACCTTACTATCACGTTTATGTAACGTTCACGCCAAAATTTTATAGAAAGTTGGAAACGCCCTGGCGGACGTAGTGCAAAGCTTTAACTTCTCACACCACCACGTCTTCGCTAACCACGAGTACTGTACCTACCTATCAATTTTATGTGGAATTTCATTCAATAAACAGGCTCACTCATCCATCACACCATTGCAAGATTCATAAATTCATATCATAACATACCACTTCTCCTTTCGAGTACTTGTCCAAATATGTTGGTAGTTTGAGATCTGCCGCTATCGTCATGTTTTCACCGACAGTCAGTAAGCCTTGAAGTCGCTCGTCTTGTTGAATGTAACACGACATCTGTTTGAATCGCTCTGAAAATTAAAAGCGAAACAAAACTTTATCGAAATGAATTGACAAAACCTAAATGAACGAGTATGTTTGTTACTCCTTCATGCAAAATTACTGAACCGATTGCAATGAAATTGGTCCTAGATCACTATGATATGCAGATAGCTCTTGATCTGGATTAACACGCCAACAACAAACCAAGCATGTAAATTATAGTTATGCTATAAAGATAGTGAAACAAAGCTATTTTGTAAATTGTTTGAAAGTTCTAATTATTAGGTTACTGCATTTTCAAGCATTGCTAAAATAAACAATATTAAAATGATTACAATCACGAAAGGTCAATGCATTATGTATTGCTGTATAAACTAACCGGTCTGACTAGCTTCACAACCCTGAACGTAGTTGTTAGGTAGATCTAGTTATAATTGCCTTAAGATCTGCCTAGTCGTATACACCTACGTACCTAGTAACTAGTAGGTACTAGGTAAGCAAGTTATACCTAGTAATTTTGAAAGTTTTTTTTACAATTGTAAAACTGTTACCGAAAAAAAACTGTGTTTTGGTGTTTAGGTTGGGGCTAGATTGCACTGTGTAACGTGTGCAATTTAGCCCCAAACGTGCAATAATCATTTATTTATTCAAAGTAATAAGTAAAATAATTTGTGTAGGTAGGTACAATGCTGTGGTTAAACACTTGTAGGTTATTATGTTGCGGTTAAAGTCTATCACAAAACCACGGAGTGCTCAGTTCACATGTACCTACCAGTAGACAACATAAGTGACATTACGGGCTGGTCGACACATGTCGACCCGTAGTACCTACCTACTTACGTCTTATTAGAATAGACCACTTTTTGCTAAGAAACATGGCAAATTACATTAAATAATTTCCATCGACCACCAGGCTGGCGGTTGGCCTAACTAGTGCCAGCGAGCACCTACTCCAATGCCAAATTTGCCTATACGATAATAGTTAGTCATAGGGAGAAGTCGTTGCTCCGAAACATCTGAGCGTGGGGAGAAATAGCGAAACTGTTCAGCCTCGTGAGAGATCAAATTAAAAATGCTGAACTGACTGCTAACCTACACTAGTTGGAGAGGCACCCTGAGAAGCAGAAGATACAATAAATTGTGGCCTATAGTATAGCTAAACTCACTCATGATCCTGCCTCTTCCATTGATAAAGACCGCACCGCCGACGCCTGTGATTCGGTACCCTGATAGCACATCCAGCAGAGTAGACTTGCCAGCTCCCGAAGGTCCCATGATGGCGATCAGCTGTCGCGGCCTCAGTCTTCCGTTTACTCCATGCAAGATTTGTTTACTTCCTGGAAATTATAATAAGTAAGAAATAAGTAGGTACAAGCAAAGTTTATATAGCTTCTGATGAGAAACATTACTAGAAGCGTCCCAAAGTTTTACTCGCGTAAATCGTGATCCTGCGGGAGTTTAGAAAAACCCTTTCTTATGCTATGGCTACGTCGCGTCGCGTCGTCGCGAAGGTTCGTGTTGCGTTGTCGCGATACTTCGTGTGCGATCTATGACGAAGGGTTGAATGTAAAACATCGCGATGGATGAATTTTTGAGTTACACGTGTTGCCACAAAGCGCGACAACGAAAAATAATGTAGCCACAGGGTTAGTGTATATGTTATAGGCAATGTGTATAATCCGGCATTGTATAGAATGCCTAGGCATTGTATACGTTGCCTAAAACGTTCAGGCAATGTGTATAATACGATTCATTTCATACATTGCCTAGGTATTGTATAAAATGCCCGAAGCGCATCAGGCAATGTGTATAATGAACGACGGCAGCGGTCGCCGAAGCGCCTAATACTATAAATAAAAACATTATTAACATTTATTTCATATACAGTGCGATTTTTATACATCACGCCTTGTTTATTTACATAATAAGGCGCTTATTATGTAAATTATTGTTTATTTATTTTATTTAATATTAGATACCTATTCGAATACGTACCCCCCCAAACCCCCTGCTAATATATAAAAGCTTATTTTAAATGAAAACTGTTGGTTTTTTTTTGTATCATGATCAAATTTCCATAATCATGTGGTAAGTAATGAACAGGCCGACTTTCTGCAGCAATTTTTTGGTACAGTCAAGTGACTTAGACCTTTACACTTGCCATTCGATTTTGTCCTAATATCGCAGAAGATACGAGAGGTGGAAATGTCAAAATGTAAAACTCTACGTGCACTTGACTGTACGTTGTAAATGTAAATGTTTATCCGAAGGGAACTGCTATGTGAGAAACGCTGTCTACGCAAAAAAACACGTTACATACATTACCTATGCGTCAACCGGCATTCTATACAATGCCTAGGTATTCCATACATTTCCTAGGTAAAGTGTAAAATAGTTTGAACATTCAATATCATTTCACACATTGCCTGGACGACCCCGGCATTCTATACAATACCTAGGAAATGTATAGAATGCCTGCATTATACAAATTGCCTATAACATATACATAATCACATAAAGAACACATAATATCCTTCTAATTTCATCCTTCTAGTGCCAGCGGTTTGAGCTGTTAAAGTTTGGTCAGTCATTCATTCAGAACTTTGAATTTTGTAATGATACTGACTGACACATTAATAAGTCCGCTCCGCCGAGGGTATCCTGGCCTTAGATATGAATGCATATGTGTAGTAGGTATCTACGCATCTAAAGATTTGCGTCATTAGATGCGTTGTTATACAGCAACCTATTGCGAAAAATACATTAACGTCATTAGCATTTCCAAAAAATTAGAATAAGCAAAATATAATTGTTGTGTTATTTATTAGAATTACAAAACAATATCACTTTTCTGGCGTACCTACTATCAGTGCTGTGTGTGTCATACATACCATATAATTTTTTTTTATAAATTCGCTTATTTCATTTTTCATTGCTACAAAACTCCTTATTTTTATCATTTTCGGGGTTCCGTACCCAAAGGGTAAAAACGAAACCCTATTACTGAGACTTCGCTGTCTGTCTGTCTGTCCGTCTGTCTGTCTGTCCGTCCGTCTGTCCATCTGTCACCAGGCTGTATCTCATAAACCGCAATAGCTAGACGGTTAAATTTTCACAGAAGATGTATTTAGCGGTAGCCGCTACAATAACAGATACTAAAAACAAAATAAAACAAATATTTAAGAGGGGCTCCCATACAACAAACGGGTTTAAAAAACAACAAGGAATTTTATTACAATGTGAGGTCGCTTCTGTTTGTTCAGGACAAATCGAGTAGGTCATGGAATTCAAAATGGCTGCCTTGTCTGTCAAATATACCAGTCTGCCTTAACTAACCAAAGCGTTTCTTATAAGTTTCAAATTTTCTTTGTCCCATTTTTTTTTTGAGTGGGATGGTCGTATAATGGGAGTAATAATCGAAGCTTAATATTTCACATTTTCTTATCAAATATAAAAATTGGTTGTTGTAAACCATTTTAGGGTTCTGTACCCAAATGTGATAGTGGTACGAAACCCTGCGTGCGCGAGTTTCGCACTTGCCCGGGTTTTTTAACAACCGACGACGTCGTCGTATGCTTTACGACATTTAGTTTTATTGATAGTTACTCGTTTCGAGGACTTGCAGAACCTACCTCCTGATCACGGGTAGCAACGCGATTAAAACCGAAAAAAATGAGTTTTATTTCATATCAGCATCGCGAAAACCGAAGGAAATTCTATGTCTCTATACTGATATTCATTGTGTTAATTGAAAATATTTATTACACGTCAATTCCATTATTTGACAAAAAATATTATAAAAACACATAAGAACAAAACTGTACACTTTGAAAACGAACTATATGAGCATTATATTTATATTTTGTTGTTTTGGTAGATTTAATTGGTATACAAATTACACAATAAAAATAAAATGTATGTAATCGAGGTATAAGACGGACGGACGCCCTTTGATCGCGCGGTGCGCAATTTCCGCGCTTGCTCTGCGCCACCTCTACTAAGATAACCTCTGTTGACGTCAGAGATGGTGCCCTCAACATGCACTTGACAAGACCAGGTCGTGTACCATTTGTCTAACTTGTACCTCACGTTACTACCTAATCATAAAAAATAACCCCGGGCTCACGACAGGGATGCAGCTGGGAACATCGGATGGTGATGATACAACCCAACAGTAATTCTAATTAGTATTTAGACAAATCTTTTTTCTGTCTGTGACCTATTTTTGGTAGATGATTAAAACATTTGTTTTACGGCGGAAATCGACTCCGCAATCTCCTGCAACGCAGCCGGAAGCTTATCCAAAACGCCAATTTTCTTTCACTTGAATATTACCTACTTGTTTTTCGACATGCATTTTTCTCAGCGAGTGTACATATATCTAGATATCTAAAAAGCTGAGTGCTAGAACAGTTTTCGTACTAAAAATAAATAAAATACTTACCACCGTATTTATAGACGAATCTGAGGTATAACTTTGGCTAAGTAATGCCTTATTGTCTCGCTCTTTTTAGTGATTTAACGAAAATGTGACAGACACATTACTTAGACAAGTAGTTACTTAGAATTGACTATAAATATAAGTGTTAGATTATTACATCAAACAATGTACTTTGTTATTTGATTTAATGCAAATTAAATAGTTAGGTGCCTACTTACATGTTTTTTTATGGCATACCATGCCATGACACACGAGGTATACGAAAATATTGACAATTGGTTAGCATTTGGTTAGCGACTTTTAGGAAACGACTTTGTTACAGCGAACAAGGCCAGAGATCAAGTCATACCTGTCTGTCTAATTTGTATTGAAGTTGGCTGTATCTTAATACATTCAAATAAATTATGTAGTCGCATAAATCTACATAATTTCCGCAGTCCGCCCGCTCTCCGTTTGTTTATATTTTGACCAGAGGTCACGTGCGCGTGTGGTGGCATAGATTATATTTAACCTAATATTGCAATATTATAAAGGTTCCCAGTAACTTAGGTGCGCCCGTGGATCTTGTATATTTATGTGGGATAACTAACGCCTGGCGCTGTCATGACTTAGATGGGTGACCGATAATGTGTGTAATTGTATTATTTCCGCCGTCGCCATCGATTTGAACTGTCATTTAGACTTTAGACCGGGCGGCGGCATTTCTTAAGCTGCAGGTTTACAGTATTTAATACCGACGTATTTCGGGTACCAATTTCGATCTCATTTAGAGCAAGCATCGCGATATGCTTGCCTAGCACGATATCGTGCTCCAAATTACCAAAATTAAATATGGTTACATAGACGACTTAATTAAAAATAAAGAAGATGACTTGTGTGGCTTGTGTGCAATATCGAGAGAACTAACTAAATAATTTTGACGATACCAATTTTTTTATGTAATTTATTAAATTCACATGATTTTTATTCACCGTTATGACTATGTGACAATAGTTTGATCTCGAGGAGAATCGCAAGAAATACGAGTATGGTTAGGTACCTATTACTTACTTACCTAATTAAGTAAATAAATACCCACAACGCCTAAATACTCATAATTACTTAATTAGCATGTACGAAGCCGTAAGTAGTTAGTAGGTATACAATACCCTACATAACTACCAAACTAAAACAATGGCGTGTGTTTGTAAACAACGTTATCTAGTGACATGCATAAAACATGTCTTATTATAAGAACATTGTGTCAACCAATGCTACATACATAATAATAACGTACATAGATATGTGTACATAGTGGAATATAATGAGCATAGTATCCATAAACCACAAATGTTGTATCGACTATATCCGGAAATAAGTAGGTATTTGTAAAATTTCCGGGACTACCAGCGGCGGAGTTAAGTTCATTTATAAATTACTAGCTGCGTCACGCGTAGGGCATGCAATATCGGAAGGTTTTCAATCTCGGGACGATATCGATATTAAGAGCTCAATCCCGGGATCCCGGGATTGATACTGAGATTTTAGATATCGTTAATAAGGCGAATTTAATACAATAAAAATGTGTTAAATTTAAAATATTTAATATATTTAAGACTCTAGTGGTTTCATTACGTAAATAAGTTACCCCGAGGGCCGTCCACCCTATCATTTTGGAAATATGGCGGACAAATACCCTAAACCCGAAAGTGTCTAAACTTTCGCGCCAAATTCTAGGCGCACCACTAAAATGATGTTAGCAGAAAAAAATTGCATGCGAGCTTGTATAAAAAATAATTGTCTTAAAAATTGCAATGAATCACGTTACTTTTATTGTTTTAAACATTATACCAATTCCCTACGCTTCTAAATCTTTACAGATCTCTTCCTCAGGGGTAGACTAATTTGGGTTTAATTTTAATAGTTCTATTCAATCATTCCATGAGAAAAAATATAGCTAAAAACCTTTATTTATACCCAAATAGTAAATTGCTCAAATCTCGATATCGGATCACTCAATCCCGGGATTGTAATATCGAACTTTTGCGTCCGAGATCCCGGGATTACGATATCCCGGGATCCCGGGATTCATGCCCTAGTCACGCGGTTTCGCCCGCTTAAGTCCTGATCCCATGGGAATATCGGGATCAAAAGTAGCCTATGTTACTCAGAGTGAATGTAGTTTTTCAATGGTAAAAGATTTTTTGAAAGCGGTTCAGTAGTTTTCGAGTTTATTCATAACAAACATACAACGCACATACACACACACACACACAAAATACAAATCTTTCCTCTTTATAATATTAGTATAGATATAGATAATACACGATGACACTTACACTTTATCTAAAACAAAGCATACCTAGTTATAAAGAAATTCGTGGTGTCGTCCGTTTTAGGTAAAGTGTCAGTGTCATCGTGTATTTTGAGCTTTAGACTGTTGCATAAAACAAAAAGCTAAGTTAAAGGCCATAAACTGATAAAATGAGAAAATTGGCTTATGCATGCATGACATGACTTTGAAATGTGACACTTCTAAAACATCGTGTAGTTTGATGGAATATATTATTTTTATTATCTCTATTATCAACTATCCAAATAAATAAAGGTACCTACTCACATTGAAAATAAAAAACAAGATGTAGAGCATTGACTACATGACAGCATGTCCTTTTACAAAGGTGATATTTTCTTACTCCTTATTAAAAGATAAGTTATTTAAATTATAATTATGTTTACTTTGGCTTATAGATAGTTCCAAAAACAATCTGAAAGGTAATGAAATAACAAGGTCTGCTATAATTTTGGAAAAGGTCTGAAAACTGAAAGAAAAACAAAGGATAAAAAAGAAAGGCCTGAAATAGTGTTATTTCCGCAAGTTGAATCAAATGTCTGCGTCACGTCCTTTTTCCCGATATGACCTAACGGCACAGGGCTCAACTGTCAGCTGTGATTACGTCACTAGTTCATCGACCTTAATTTCGATAAAACACGTCAAATAAGCCATTGTCCTCAATGAGTTTTTGTATTGTTTTGTTCTGCTTTATCGAATCATTCCTAGTAGGTACCATACCTATCTGCTACATACATAGATACCGTTTATTTTATTTGAAAGTTCTGAACCTGCGTGACTTAGCGCGGGGCAGGCGCCCCGGCGCCCCAGACTTTCGTATGCCTCCGGCCCCGGACTCCTGAAGCATACCTACAAAAGTATTTTGAAGGGGTCAATCGACGCGACGCTTGAGTCGAAGGATTTTAAACTTCAGGTCCGCTTCAGATTTAGTTGTAAACAATTTGAAATTAAAGACATTTTTCGGTTTTAATCGCGTGGTGTTTATTACTTTTTGCATTGTTTTAACGCTCAACGTTTCGAGACCTTTGATAAGGACCTGAAAAGAGAGCGAGAAAGTTGAAAGTTTTGGTGGATATCGGTAAAAGGCCTTTAACTTAAATTAACTTGTTTAAGTACCTATAAACCTCATTATGATTACTATTGTCACAGTATTATATTCAAGCGTGATTCAAGGTTTCCTGCTAAACGTGTTAATAATCGTTATATTATAATTATAAGTGACAGAGGTCGGATACGACCTTTGTACTCGCTCTCCTTTGAACCATGACTAATCTCACCGAACGACCTATATCCTCAGTATCCGAAGCCACGAAAGTATAAATATTACGAAGCACCAAGGCTGCTACAATACAAGATCATACATGCCCTAAGACGGGTACCTACTCACTAGCGAGATGTAACCGCCATCCACCTCGTTACTGTATCACGGATACGTTCGCAAACACCCTTTGGCGTTACGAGCACAATGTTTTTTTGACTTGTGCTTTAAGTCTGGTAGGTTTTTTTTTTCTTCTTATGTCAGTATGTTGCTGCTCCTCTGCTTGTCGTATTTCACTGATATTCACGGAACTTGGTGGGTATTTCGCTCACTAAGGGGGCTTAGTGCTGGCGAGGTCAACTGTTCGTAGAATTTCTAGTGGTTACAGTACATGCAACGGTTACGGTTACTGCCCGCTTGTGAGTACATTAGTTGAATTTTCTTTAAAACGTATCTCTTCCTGATCTTATTCCAAATTATTCGGGGTCGGCCACCGCGCGGGGAGAACTCTAAGTTCGCTAGTCTCCCCCAAATCCCTTAGTCGCCTTTTACGAAATCCACGGGAAGAGATAGGGTTGCTATTATGTGCCAGGTTTGAACGGCTTAGATTTTTTTTAAAAACGTATGTAGTTGACAAATCAGTATTATGGATTAAAACTACACAATTTCTAACACCCGTTTTTATAGACGAATCTGAGTGATTATTTGGCTGTCTCGCTCTTATTAGTGATTATTAACGTCAACGAAAACGTGACAGACACATTACTTAGACAAGTAATTACTTCGAATTGACTATAAATACGAGTGTAAGTGTCATGAAAACATACGGTTTGCAAATGATAGATTCTATAAATTACATATAACTCTAATAAACGTTTAGCATCATGTTTAATTGATTAACATGGACGAGGTAACTATATAATATAGAAGTAGGTACCTACTCTGACGTCCGGCACGTACTTTGAACTGTGATTAAATGTTTTGTTAAATAGGTCCGTTTGGGTAGGTAATAATAAGAAGATTGCAGTATTATCGCTGTGATAATTTTACGCAAAAACTACTGAACCGTGCGGTTAAACCGCGTTCCGGGTTCCCACCGCGAGTGTAGCGGGGTTATAAATGACTTCTTTTGCCTCGGAACACAAAACTGTTTAATTTAACATTTATGAGTTGTACAGCCGAATACAGAAACGCTACTCAAAATTAGAGTTGAACTTAAACAATTAAGCAGCTCTCAAACTCCAATAATAATCTTAAATTTGGAACCTACTCAATTATTTAAGTAGACCTCAAATTTTAAGTGGCGTTTCTGTATGTGGCGTATTCGGCTGGTTGTTACCTACTTATTAATTTTTAGTATTCAGTTATTTATTAAGTGCTTAGGTATAGTTTTTTTAATTGAATTTTTGAAGGTTTATTACTTCATTAATTTACATAATCATTCAAAATGCTTTAGCATAGCTATGCTTTTTTAATGTAGATGTATTTTTTTGTTACGCCTGCCTGATATTATTGTGAGTAGCAGAAGATTAGCATTATCTCCAACCAGGCTTGAGATAATACCAACTTGGTTTTAAATTTTGTTCGTCTAAATTTACCGATCTTTCCTTCGTTTGTAAAAAGCTGGTAGGCCTCCAGTACTAGCATTTCCTAGGTAATGTATTTATACTAGAGATGGGCCGACTAGGGGTTCTGCCGACTAGCAGACTAGCCGACTAGTCGGTTCCAAAATTGCCGACTAGTCGGCCGACTAGTCGGCAATGCAGATCATTATAATTCCTAGATATTTGGGTTAATCATGACCACTCGGCGATTGTTGTTATTTTTGGATAAATTTGCACTTCGAAAGCTGTAACAAACTTCCAAAAAATGTTGAAATAAAAATAAAAGTTGGAAAAAAAATATTCATGGAGCTGAGGCATAGTTATGACATTTTAGATGTTTGTGTTAAGATGATTTATGTAGGCTATGACGTGTTTTATATACGTTTTTCTGGCTATCCACCTTCTTACTGTACTATTAATTCAATTAAATATTGGTTTTATTGCATAATTGTTAGATGACGACTAGTCGGCATAATTTGCCGACTAGTCGGCACCTGCCGACTAGTCGGTTGAACTGCCGACTAGTCGCCTTTCCCGACTAGTCGGCGACTAGTCGGCCCATCTTTAATTTATACTTATAGACCTAAACCCAAACTACTAATATAATAAGTAACAATAGAAATATATTTATTTATTATTTCACACTACCTACGTTATTTGCAAAAAATAACAAATTAACAAGTTTTCAATGACGGAATCTCCGGTATCGATTGGATTCCGGAACTCGAATCAATCGAATTACTTAGGTACTCGTAAAATGACGTCAATTCACTTCGACTGTAGAGTAAAATGTAGTACAGTAAAGCGAGTGATAGCGAGAGCTATGCTCGGGGTTTCTCTACGGAATCGAATCAGAAATGAGGAGATACGTAGAAGAACGAGGGTCACCGACATAGCCAAACGGATTAGCTCTTTGAAGTGGCAGTGGGCAGGACATAATAGCACGGAGAGCAGATGGTCGTTGGGGCCGAAAAGTTCTCCAATGGAGACCGCGGATCGGAAAGCGCAGCGTTGGACGTCCACCAACGAGATGGACGGACGACTTGGTTAAGGCCGCGGGTTCACGGTGGATGCAGGCCACTTATGACCGAAGCATCTGGAGATCTATGAGGGAGGCTTATGTCCAGCAATGGACTTCTTACAGCTGAAATGAATGAAAAGCGAGTGACAGAAATATTTCTATGAAAATAAAATCAAATAGGTACCTGGTCTACCTATACATACTTATTTATATTAGGTATTCAAATGTATGGATCGTTTTGACTTAAGAGGATAGTCTCCATTCTCTTTCTCCATACAAACGTAGTTTAAATTTTCCTCCCTGGATAAAGACATTAGAGCAAATATGTTTATGCCATAAAACTTATATCTGTCATGAGTCATGACTATGCATCTACCTTTTTATTTTTTATTATTATTTTAATTAGAAAAAAAAAAAAAAAGGTAGATGCATTGTCATGACAGATATAGGTTTTATGGCATAAACATATTTGCTCTAATGTCTTTATCCAGGGAGGAAAATTTAAACTACGTTTGTATGGAGAAAGAGAATGGAGACTATCCTCTGAAATTTACGACAAATGTATGGATTTATTAACTTTGGTTCCGAATTCCAGCATCCTTCCTTGCTGAATAATATTAGACCCCGTTTAATTATAAAAATCTAATTATGATAAGATGAGGTTACAATCGACTAAGTAGTTCCTAGGTATGTTGTTTTTTACCTGATTGCGCGACGCAAAAAAGGTTTATTATTTATTTATCTGTAATCTGATGTGTTTTGTAATTTTAAAAGGTTTAATTATACTTTATAGATTTTATTTCAAAGTTTTCCCACTTTCCGCTATAATAAAATACTAAAAACAAAATAAAACAGTTTTATTCAATAAATATATTAATTTGTAAAAAAAAAACAAATATTTATGTATTAATATTTAAGGGGGCTCCCATACAACAAATGTGATTTTTGACAAAAAACGCATCAATATAAACGTATTTTATCGATGGAGTGATAGACTTAACGTCTACGTTGCGTTCACGGATTGGTGTTCATTTAAGGGTTCCGTTCCCAAATGTGATAGTGGTACGGAACCCTTCGTGCGCTAGTCCGACTCGCACTTGTTAATTTTAAAATGATTTCTCAATAGTTTTGTTATGATAATAAACGTCTTTCTTTTACGATAACTACAAATAAATAGTGATTAGTAATATAGCTTACCTATCTTCAGTTTACTACCTAACTACAAAATACTACGTTTTATCGACACGACGTCGTCGTTGGCCACGTGTACCTATCTTGTTAAGAGGACAGTCTACCTACTCCTTCTCAATACAAACGTAGTCGACTATTTCCTCCCTAGATAAAGACTAATGTCTTTATCCAGGGAGGAAATAGTCGACTAATAATAGTCGAGCTAATATGTTTATGCCTTAGAACCTATATCTGGCATGACCCTACGTTTTAGTTTTTTTTTTCATTTTTTAATTAGAATAGAAATAAAATTCATAAAAATTTAAAAAATCAAAACATGCCATGGCATGGTCATGTCATGGCTAATATTAGACTTATGAAGTAAACATATTTTTTCTAAAACCTTTATCCAGGGAGGAAACAGTCGACAAAGTCGAAAAAAAAGAGTAGGTAGACTGTCCCATTAACAACAATTAAAATATAGGTATTAGGTAAGTAGGTAGGTATCAGTAACATAGTTTCATTCCCAAGGGCGTGTTACGACAACCAACGACACTGTAGGTAGGTATTGACAACGGTTTCGTGCTCTACTTAGATATCTACAGTTTCTCCTGTTGCGACAATTGACTGCATCATAGTTATTCTATTGAATGTTTTAATTAAACTCTATTATTAGCCTTATTAATAAACGTGTAGTGAAGTAAGAGTAGTAGGTAATAGAGAACATGCTTTACCGACTTCCAAAAAAGGAGGATGTGGTATGTTTTTTTTTCTGACAGACAGTTGACAGACAGAAACAAAAAGTGGTAAAATTATTATTATTCTGACCTTGCTCCACGTTTATTACTCGTAATAAGGCTACTGTGTTATAAAATTAAATTTTGATCAAAATCGGATGAGTCGTTAAATTAATTATGGTTTTGCACTGCTTGTACTTTTTTCCCTTCTTTGAAATAAAATAAAAACCTTACGGCCCTTACGTTACAGCACCTTATGTTACGTTACCTTCCTTGAAAAACAAAGTATAGAGGCGACACACAAACCTACATACCGCAGTATATAGATAATGCCAGTTCTCTACCGAGCAAGCTTAACATATTAAAGGATTAACTACAGAATCTAATATAATTAAAGAAACCGCCTATATCAGGCCATTTTATATCAATATTTACGATGGGTTAGTATCGAATCGTCTAAATCTCTAGATTAAAATACCTTACCTTGAGGTTGTCATTTTATAAACGCCATTGGTACTTCCATTTATTTTTAACCCCCGACGGAAAAAGAGGGGTGTTATAAGTTTGACGTGTCTGTCTGTCTGTCTGTCTGTCTGTCTGTCTGTCTGTCTGTGTATCTGTCTGTGGCATCGTAGCTCACGAACGGATGAACCGATTTGAATGTAGTTTTTTTAAATTGAATTTATAATAGAATTCCTTCTATTATTAAATTGAGTAAATTATGTATAGTTTTTTTATTAGTTAGAAATCCGACCCTATGGACTGTCCCATCGCTCCGTGGGGAGCAGTGGGAATATGTAGGGTTAGATACTGGCCTAAGGTGGTAGGCGGCCAGAGGTATATCCACTAAAACTCCTCGATGTCCCTTTCTTCACCGTTTTTCAGTGGGTGGCAGGCACTGTTTTCACATACAACTATAACTAACGCCCGGGGTTATAGATCTCGCTGATAGACCTCTTCTCAAAAACCCTATCAACAGGAAAAATCCCTCATGATAGGCAACACGTAGGACATCACCGCCATCTCGGGCAATTTAACTGGTGGAGAACCCCCCGGGTGCGCTACACCTAACCTAACCAACGAAGAACTATAAATACGGGATGTGGTCTACGGAATTGTGCTACGCCGGCGCCGTAGACATGTAGCCCGTAGCCCGTAGGTGACAAACTTTCCAACGCAGAGAATCTTCGACATTTTAATAGGTATCTCTTATATGTTTTAAGTTATTTATTATGTTCTTTCGGAAAATCAAAGGCTCTTACCTAGTTATATATACTTGCCTAAATGCTTTGAGCAATAAAACATGAGAAACATTAAAAGCATAGGTAGCTAAATGTTATCTAAGTACTTGTTCAATAAACATGAATTTGAACAATTGAAAATGTGCTACTTGTATTGAGCAACTGCCTACCTGTCACATTTTTTTTTCGAAAAACAAGTATTTTTGACGTCAATGAAATCTATTAAACTTTGCATATGTAAGGTCCTTTATGAGTAGGCAGTATATAAAACACTTAGAAACTATTTTATTCGCAAAAAATAAAGTTTAATGTTTTTTTTAGTTCTATTCGTTTGTCAATTTTAATGCGTATGTAAAACTGGCTGTGCCCCGCGGTTTCATCAGTAAATAAATAGTGTTCCCACCGCAAAAAAAGGAATGGGACATAAAAAAAACATACAACGTTTTCATATCGCGAAAGAGTCGTACATGACTATCGTACTGTCCTTTAAGACCCCACTTATTGCAAGCGCTTCAAAATTATAGTTTAGAAGAGACCGCTCGCACTCCCGTTTGTATGGAGAAAAAGGTAGGTAGACTTTCTCCTTAAGAGGAGTATATACGCCAACGACCTTGAAACTGAAAATCCCTGTCGGCCTCATCGAAAATTGTTGATTATTTCATGACGGAATGTCGTAGAACTTTTTTTTGTGCACAGATTGTAGGTGACATTGTTTCCTATATTTTGGTGTAGTTTTAAGACAAGAACCTCCTATTGGTGCAAAGCCTTTCCAAATTTTAGACAAAAAAAATCTGATTTGGCTAAAATGTCGATAGGCTTTAATACGTTTCGACATATTTGTATGGAAACTGCACTAAAATATCGGAAACAATGTCGCCTACAATCTGTACACAAAAAAAAGTTCTACGACATTCCGTCATGAAATAATCAACAATTTTCGATGCGCCCGACATGGATTTTCAGTTTTTCAGAATAGGGCCCTTAAGAGGAATAACAACGCCAACGACCTTGAAACTGAAAATCCCTGTCGGGCTCATCGAAAATTGTTAATTATTTCATGACGGAATGTCGTAGAACTTTTTTTTGTGCACAGATTGTAGGTGACATTGTTTCCTATATTTTGGTGTAGTTTTAAGACAAGAACCTCCTATTGGTGCAAAGCCTTTCCAAATTTTAGACAAAAAAAATCTGATTTGGCTAAAATGTCGATAGGCTTTAATACGTTTCGACATATTTGTATGGAAACTGCACTAAAATATCGGAAACAATGTCGCCTACAATCTGTACACAAAAAAAAGTTCTACGACATTCCGTCATGAAATAATCAACAATTTTCGATGCGCCCGACATGGATTTTCAGTTTTTCAGAATAGGGCCCTTAAGAGGAATAACAACGCCAACGACCTTGAAACTGAAAATCCCTGTCGGGCTCATCGAAAATTGTTAATTATTTCATGACGGAATGTCGTAGAACTTTTTTTTGTGCACAGATTGTAGGTGACATTGTTTCCTACATTTTGGTGTAGTTTTAAGACAAGAACCTCCTATCGGTGCAAAGCCTATCCAAATTTTAGACAAAAAATGTCTGACGACATATTTGTATGGAAACTGCACTAAAATATCGGAAACAATGTCGCCTACAATCTGTACACAAAAAAAGTTCTACGACATTCCGTCAAGAAATAATCAACAATTTTCGATGCGCCCGACATGGATTTTCAGTTTTTCAGTAAGACCGAGACGAATATAAGTCATAAGTATATTATATAGATATAATATAAACAACGGTAGTGTGCTGCTCGGGTAGGTAGGTACGTAGGTAGCTAAGCAGGCAGGTTCAACAAAAGGTTACAGCTAATGATCAAATCTAATTGCATCCGTATAAATGACCTTTCTAGATTACTAGAAGGTTTTTCATATGTAGGCATGTACTGTACGTGTGTATTACCTAACCTAGGTAGTTATAGTTAGGTTCGAAGATGTTATTCATTCAATACATATGTGAATGAATTAACGACTTTGTAATAATAAGGAAAATAAATATTGCAAGACGTTGCACATAGCGCCATGTCGCCCCAAGATAAGCAAATAGGCTTCTGCTATGGGTACTTACTATACCTACGTATTAATATTATTATTTTTGAAATACTTATACATAAAGAAATATCCATAACCAGAAACTACAATTCCACGATAATAGAATAAAAATAAAAATTAAGCACTAATATTCCTATTGTGTTCTTAACTCGTCCGTCGTCGTCCGATTCGCAAGCCGGTGCCACCACTACGGAAGCCGACTTTAAAAACTCGTTTCACTGCAACTCAACTGGTTATATTGGAACGTTCCGTTATGTGTTCGGTATTTGCGCCCTTTCGTACACATTAACCCTCTTATTATAAACGGTGATTAGAATCTGCATAAACTATGTATGGAATGTCTTTCACTGTAACATTAAGTTTCAAAATTGACAGACAGAGACAAACGTTACATAACTTAGTCATCTGTTAATCATCGTTTATAAGTAAGGGTGTAAGTGTACAATTTTGCACACAAATTGTTTTTATAGAGACACCAAGTATAGAGATATAAATAATAATAATAGAGACCCACTTTTCGAAATCCCATATTTTTGTTAGTGTTTTGTGTTTTGCCAACCATTTCGGCGTTACTAATATTCTTTATGGAATCTTTTGTTTACAATGAAGAGATTCGCTCTATTTGGTAAAGGAAACATCTACGTCACTGATCCTGTCTACAATCAACCTATAGACCCTAGGAAAACTTCGTAAGGAAACCGACATGTCCTAGGACTCACCACGGTCTGAAGGAATGGGATATTCGCCAATTCGGAGTAGGATCCCGTGGCGTCTTACTGCTTAACTCCTCTAAGAAATCAATGGCCTAATTGTGAGGCTAAGTGCGCAAAAGGTACAGCGAAACTTAACTTTACTTTAACCTATAGGTCCTTATTCTATTTCAAGTCGGTCGGTAGCTACATCTTCACATCAATATTAATTAACTGGTTCCTGCGCGTAGATATCGATTGGGTCATAATAACATTTTCTATTTGCGTTTGATAATATCGACAAACATCTGTTTATCGCGGTTCTAAGTTCAATAACGATAGATACCTACTCTAGCCGGCTCTAATGAGAAAACTCATCAACACTGTCTTAAAAAGTACTTAAGTTGATACCTAGGTAAATGTAATCGTGGGTACTATGATGTACTTAATTATGAATGTGAAAGATTGTGTATAAGTAGTAAACAAGAATGTTTGTTTCTTCATCTTCAAGTAAAGACTACTGAATCGATTGCGATAAAACTTTGTATGCAGTTGGAGATCTGGATTAATACATAAGCTCTTCAACGAACTTTATATCGTTTTACTATTAATACTATCTCGAACAGATGGTAAATGAAGAATCGGTGTGAGATGTAGCACGCTAATCTACATTACCTTTACTTTAATACATTTTTTATTGACTGTAAAAAAAAATATAAAGTAATCCGGTTCGTTTTTAGTAGGTAGATATTTTATTTTCCTTAAAATGTTTCTAGTTACTTACTACAGTCATAAGTACCTTGAAATATTGAATTTAACTAAGTAAATACCTATTACTATTAACACATTGCATCATTTCGGTATTACCTATTTCATAGTGATATTCTTTATCACTTTAAATTGTTAAGAAATATTTTTATGATTCGATAATCCCATAGATAACGTAAACAAGATTGTATCAAACGGCACGTGGCCCCTAGTTCTCACATTCATTTGCTGCATTTATGTGATTGGGCACAAAGGATGTGATGACGAGATCACATCCTTTTGTTTCGAGCGGCTTGGTTCGGTAAACCCACCGATGAACTAACCATTTAGATACCGCAATAGTTCATTGTCCCGCGGGACGCATTTCACCAAATTTGAAAGTAGGGTCGGGTAGCGGGGGGCGTAACGACAGCGGTCATAGTGATGGTCATATATAATTACTAAATATCGATACCATATATTTTATCGATGTTTTGTGTTATAAAATTATTGAAAAAAAAACGCAACGGATGTAATATATTTTTTATTTAAAAACCTAACACAAATAACGTAAAACCCTGTCATTATAATTACAAATCCAAGAATACGCGTCTAGGCTCCCATGCTATGCTATGCTTATGCAGCAATGGATAATTATTTCGTAGTATTTTGTGACATGTGCACCAAAATTGTAGGTAGCGTTTATTATTCCAAGTTGACACAATACTTGTGTATTATGGGACAATAATAACAAATGACATAATTTAATTATTGAAAACGAAAAATGAAACGCTACATTGATCATCTCATAAAAAGGATAAATAAAAAGAAGAAGTATGTGAAGAGATATCAAGACAAAACAACGAAATTAAAAAATAAATTCACAAGTTTACAAGAAATTTTAGATACGTTAACTAAAAAATCCCTAGAGCACTCTAGAGATGCAATTCTGTTCACCACTCCGAAGATCCTCATCCGATCTTTACTATTTTTTTATGCGACCTATCTATAGTTAGTACCTTTCAAATGAAAAAAGAATGACTGCGGTCGGACCTCAAACGGCGGAGTTATGAGGTAACAAACATTTACAAAAAATACATCCGAATCGAGAACCTCCTCTTTTTTTGAAGTCGGTTAAAAAATGGGATAAATGAAGAACCGCTCGACCGATTTTGTGCAAACTACACATAAAACAACTACTAAATAGTCCGAACAAAGCCTAAACATTTGTTTTGGATAGGTGAGCCGGTTCTTGATATAATTTAAAATTACAACGAAAAGTGGCATTGATTTTTATATATTTAGATTATTTTTAGTTAGGATTTTACATAGACCAACAGGTAATTACCATCACTGTTTTCATCATCATTTAATATTAGCATAAATATCTAAATGAAACGATTAATAATGATGATTCGATTTGAGTCCATTATTGAAATACCCTTAGCAGTCAGGACCAACTTTTAGACCTCAGCACAAATCTTGCCAATAATGTCCCAACTGCTAAAGTTATTTTAATGGTTTTGTCAAACTTACTTTTTACTTTTACGCATCTGAATAGGAAAAATGTTTGAGTTTTTACGGGCAGTCAAATAAATAATTAACGACTGAACCGACTTATATAATTTATTTATGGCCCCAACTTGACCTCACTCAAGCTGGGCCAATAAGCAAAATACGCAAGTAATCGAAACACTTTCTTTTTAAGTCGGTTAAAATAGTTTTTTAAATTCACAACAAGTTTGAAAAATAAAATTAATGTTAAATATAAAACATCTCAGTTCTACATTTTATCGAATCGATATTTTTCAATTAATTTCCAGTCACTACTTACACGTGCTTTATAATTTCAATGTCTTTAAGAAAATAACACAATTATTTTTCCATTCAGCCCTCAGTTAGTATCGACATTTCAACCAAATTTGTTCCTGAGCAATTAGTTCCTCTGTCTACCACAAGATAAAAATAAGATGGTTTTGAAACCAACGATAACCAACTTATTTGTACAGTTGAGTGAAGGCGCTAGTGTCTATATAAAACCGAACTTCCGTACTGCAATTAAATAATTTTTGTTTTGGTACACGCAAAAAAATCTTGGTTTATTGCAAAAAGACTTCAACGCGTGCCCTTTTTTTCGAGAGGAACCAAGATATACCAAGATATATTGTGTAGTTGGTATAGTCAAAATGAAAATTAAAATCACTTACCGGTGGAAAGTTATCCCGTCTTTCTGGTAGCTTGATGTATTTTTGTTCTTCCCACACCATTTAATTGAGCAGGTCATAGTTTCTATGCCAATTACGGTGAAAAAAACGCATAGAACAAATAAAAAGCTGTGAGCCCCCGTCTGCACCACTCCTTGGCCTTTACACTGAAGTTGTAATCGATACGGCCCTTTGATATAGTCTTGAGTTGGAGTACGAGTTGTGAACGAGAGAGATCAATTGTAAGGCGTCTAGTACTATATGTCAGTGGGTAAACCGAAATGACAGTGGAGCTAAGAGATTGTACCTCATCATCATCCGAGCGATGTTCCCGGTTGCATCCCTCTCGAGAGCCCGGGGTCTACAGTGGAGCTTAGAGATCGTACCTACTTGAGAATATTGAAGTCCTTTTGTTTATATTTAATGTGTGATGGTGGAAAATTGGAAGAATGTCGTACATGAGCCTCTGTCGCTTCTGCTTATAAAAAGTTAGCCGATCTCCCTCATATAGTGATTAGGTAGTATATAAAATACTCGTTCAATCGAATTCGGCCAGCAGTCTTGCATATTTCTAATTACAAACATACTAATGTTTTCCCTGTTACCAATAGACATCAATTAATTGGTAGG
This sequence comes from Idaea biselata, assembly GCA_958496205.1. NCBI lineage: Eukaryota > Metazoa > Arthropoda > Insecta > Lepidoptera > Geometridae > Idaea > Idaea biselata. The sequence continues at coordinate 10,691,158 of OY292397.1, forward strand.
CATTTTAAATTTAGGTATTGACTAGAGTCATAAAAACAGTAAATAATTTGCGTTGCCCTCGGACTTTGGAACTGGGTACCATGTTATATCTTTTATGTTTTCATTCGCAAAGCTTCGGGCATCTATCAAAAAAAAAGTAATAATTGTAGTAGGTAGGTCTACTGAGAAGATGCTTTCCTAAAATTGTATTACGTATCTGATGGCCAATTCGCGTATAAAAATCATTCAAAATTCGTTTCAATATCATTATAGTAAATCTACAATTTCAAATTTGTCGCCTATCATATCAAATAACATTGACTTTTTTCGATTATTGAAATTATTGAAATGAAAATGATGTTGGTTAAAAAACGGGAATCAGGACCCTGAGCATACTCGCTGGGGATCCCATGGGGGACACTGAAATAATTAGTGTAGATTACACACAACCTAAGCCCAATTACAGTAAAATTGTTTAATGAGTAAAACTAAATGACGTAGGTATAATTAAACCGCGCTCTTTATTAAAAGAAGTAGAAGTTATGGGAAGTTAGAAGAATAATTTAGGTATTACCTATCATGTATTAGTATGTATTTTAATTTTTCGTTTGTGTTTGTTTGTTTTGTATTGTTATTTTTTGGTCGAATAAATAAATTGTATTTTAAAGATTAAAAGAAGAAAATTAGTGTAATATTTTGTAAACCGGCCCTTAATGTAAGTATCTATTGTAAACCGATACCGTAGTTCGACGGACTTTCATGTGAAATTGCACACAAAGAAACATCGTTATCTTTCACGGCACGAGTTATATCAACTACATAGGTAGGCATCCGGTAGATATTCATTAATATCTGATAACACTGTCTATCTAGAACTCAAATCCTTCTAGGATATAGATAGGACGCGTCAATGTGAGTAAAGGTTCTTGATAGATTAGCCCAAATTGCCATATTGCCAAATCAATTGTGTGGTCAGGGATGACAGATAGACGTTAGGGTTCCTGTCTACTGTGCCGACCACCAAATAATGGTGATGAGGGCAGAAAGAAGAAGAAAATGGAACAGCTAAAAGACAGAAACTTTCCTCTAGAGGCCTGGAGATGGCATAACCAACCAAGAAGATATGGTCAATTTCGCTACAAAATTTAAGATATTGTTTTCAATACTGGATTGGCTGTCAATCCTGAAGAAGAGACCTGTAAAGATCTTGAAACGTTGAGCATAGAAACAATGCTAAAAGTAATAAACACCATGTAATTAAAACCGAAAAATCAGTTTAATTTTAATCGCTATTTTGTCAAAATCGGCAACAAAAGGGAATCCCCTTCGATTACCAAAAAAAGATCCCTTTTTGTTAATCCACTCTTGCGCAAGCATGGATAGGAATCTATGCTTGCGCAGCAAGTAGGTGTAACCTATTATTAAATCTAATATTTTCAGCAATCAATCATTTGTTAAATAAATTAAATGTTCTTACCTCGGAAGTTATTATCGTGTTGAGGTCATGTACGAGAATTGTCGAAATCGCTTAGATCGGTAACAACGCGTGGTTTATCATGTTTCCATTGAATGATTGTAGATTATCGTGGCACATATCTAAGTCACATTAATAGTGAGCTGGTCGTGGAGATATTGTTTATCAGAAGGATATGCTCATAAATTACAACTTTTTAAACCTTGTGGTTGAAGTAGAGCGTTGTGGAAGGTAAAGGACATTCTACGAGTTCCTACTATCTAATTCAAAAAGAGTTATTCTATAAGCGATTCAAAGAAAAAGTAGCTGACTATGCGGAGCTAAGCTAAACTAACTTAGTTTAGTCGATGGTGGATTAATACGTTGTTGGTCTGGCATCTGATTTATAGGTAAAGAAAAGTTCGTAATGGGAAGGCAACCAAAACAAATAATGAATTGAAATGACAACCACTATTTAAGCACTGAATTGCAAATGAATTTAATATACAAAATACACAATCAGGTACTTGTAACTTCGTGATTGATCGATTACTCTTTATAAATATTTTCTAAACCACGATGTTTCCAAAAACAATTTCTTTGTTAATGTTATGTTGTTTAGCAGATAAATTAAAGTTAGCAACTTTATCTTAGTTGATAACTTCTGAACTTCTTAACAGAGCCACAATAAAACTAGGTCAAATTAGGTGTTTTATTTTGCAAAAACACTTTTGGAATTTCGTAATAGGTAGTCGTTCCTTTTCGGGTTGTTCGTTCAAGGGAATCAACATAATTATCTTTATAAGGAACGTTGCGTGTGAAACAAACTCGCTTACCTTTGTTTATACCAAGTTTGACTGTGCATGTGATGTTGGAGAAATTGATGTCTACGGGATCTGTGGTCGGCACCCTGGTAAGGCCTTGTGCTTGATTATCCTCCGGGACAGGTTTACCCGGGGTAACAGGAGCTGAAGGCATCGCTGTCGGCAAGCTTACGCTCACCGTACTGCCAGAATTTCTCTGGCTATACGCAGCAACAGCTGTTGATCCTTTGTCAACAATTTCTGCGCCTGCGAGCATCATCGTGCTAAAGTCTGTGCACTCGTTTAATATTTTAAAATTCGCGCGTGCGCGTTACCGTTCGATGCGCGGTGGAATGCGCGCGCGCCACCGCTGTCTCAACGCAAACTGGACTATCAGAACCCTTTGTCCGCAGTCCGTACTCGATATATTGTTTGCATTCGCATTTTGCTTGGAACACGTTAATTTGTATACCTATTGTGAGCGGTATGACACTCTCTGCTGAAGGCATGCGCGTACGCACAAAACAATGCCCTTTATTTTGTCACTGTACAAAGAAGCTCCTCGCTGCAGCTAATTGTTTGTAAGTAGGTACTTTACTTAATGATAATGAGTGAAGAAAATGATGACAGACAGTTCTTTTATTGAAATGTGTTTGTTAGTGTGAATAACAACATTCAAAACCCCAATATGTACCTAATGAACTCCTCATTGTTTGGTTTCTAATGGTATTTTAATGCGTTTTTACTGCAATATACATAGTTAAATATTAATTTATTTTAGAGAAAAAAAAACAAAAAAAACAGTAGCTTGCACTACACCGAACGTGTTTTTTAATCTTTTAACACTCGTTGCGCCCCGCGGCTTTAAGGTAAGTACCTAGATGTCTCCTTTATGACCACATCTAATAAAATTAAATATTATGTACATACCTATATTATTATGATCAGTTTGCCTCTTTTAAAACTATTAGGTAGGTATCCAGTTAATATTGCAGATTCGCCGACCTCCTTTCATAAGACTTGTCACAGAAAATAGTAATCCAATTATAGCAAGTTTAGTTCTTTTTTAGGGTTCCGTATCCAGAGAGTAAAAAGGGACCCTATTACCTACTTAGACTGTCACCAGGCTGTATCTCATTGATGGGATTTGAGCCCAGTGAAACACTTTCTATAGTTTAATTGAGTTTATTTAATAAAATAAGCAGAGATTAGCACAGCACGTGTAGCCGGTAAAAAGGAGAAGCGAGCAAGAGAGACAAACTCATGTGGGAAGGAGAAAGCTGACATTTATTATCACTTTGTGATTTTACGTCACTGTCACATATGACAGTGGCTACAATAGGACCTCAACACTCCCACCAAATGTCAACTTTCTTTACACAATGTAAACCTTAGGAACCTTCCTAAGTGCATACTCATTAACATACGTTCCTACGAAATTACATAAAAACAAAAACTGAACCTACTTATACTACTACTTATTTATAATAACATAGGCAGACTAACTGAACCAACATTTATAATAACATAGGCAGACTAACTGAACCAACATTTATAATAACATAGGCAGACTAACTGAACCAACATTTATAATAACATACCTAACTGTGAATACAAGAACAAGAGTAAAAGGCAGACTAACTGAACCAACATTTATAATAACATAGGCAGACTAACTGAACCAACATTTATAATAACATAGGCAGACTAACTGAACCAACATTTATAATAACATACCTAACTGTGAATACAAGAACAAGAGTAAAAGGCAGACTAACTGAACCTATTTACTTATAGTAAGAAGAATAGTTAAATGCACCCCTATTATACCTCTGCACATGATAATGCAGAAGCAAAAGGAAGATTTAACTGAACTTACTAATAAATATTCTAGTATACGGTATACAGTACTATAGGTATACTATAACAAAAAGAATATCATGTAAGAACTAATACATTGAAATTATGTTGCCTATATAATTCAAAGGATTACATAGACTTCTAACTACACGGCTAATCTCTTTTTGCACACATACCTAGTCTATCTCTAAGGAACACAAACTGAAACTTAGGTATAGGTTTAGTAAATATATCAGCTAACTGATCTTTAGTGTTTACATAACACACATTTATGGTTTTATCATTAAACTTATCTCTAACATAATGCAACTTGATATCAAAGTGCTTGCTTCTCTTATGTAAAGTTTCATTCTTAATTACTTTAATAGCACTTTGATTATCAATTAGCAATTGAATAGTTTTATCAAAACCACACAAAGTATTTAATAAAAACTTAAGCCATACAATCTCTTTAGTTGCATTGCAAGCTGAAATGTATTCAGCTTCACAGGTGGACAACGCTACACAGCTTTGCCTTTGACTTGCCCATGTGACAATACTATCATTGATCATAGTCAGGTAGCCACTTGTGGACCTTCGAGTGTCCAAATCAGACCCATAGTCCGAGTCGCTATATGACTTTACAATAAACTGGTTATTATAGGAGTACATGATGCCTACCTCTTTAGTGCCCTTTAGGTATTTTAGTATTCTAATAACAGCATTGTAATGCATATTATTGTGATGCTCCAAGTATCTACTAACATAATTGACTGAAAATGCAATATCAGGTCTACAAACGATAGCTATAAACAATAAACAACCTACTATTTCTCTGAAATATTTGAAATGAATGCAATTGTCAGGTTTTTCTAATTTAACATTGGGATCAAATGGTACTGATACCGGATTACAGTTTTCTAATCTAAATCTTTTTAGTATTGACTCTATATACTTTGTCTGATGAATAAAAATATAACTATTTCTTACTTCAATTTGCATGCCAACAAAACATTTAACATTATCTGTTATTACAATCTGAAATTTATTCTTAAACTCATCTAGGAATTTACTCATTAACTTCTCATCTTTACAGAATAAAAGACCATCGTCTACATACAATAATAGGTACATAATACTATTATACTTTCTGGAAATAAAGGCACATTTATCAAATTGATTCTGTATGAAACCAAATTCACTTAAGGTGTTAGTAATAGTTTCATTCCAACATCTAGGTGCTTGCTTAAGGCCATACAATGATTTGTTTAGTTTACAAACTTTATTTTCTGAATTGGTTAAGCCTGGAGGAGGCCACATATATAATTCTTCAGAGATTTTACCATACAGAAATGCAGTCTTTACATCAAATTGTTTGATTTTAAGTTTAGAATGTACAGACAGAGCTAACATTATTCTTATTGTATCATATCTAACAGTGGGAGAAAATGTCTCAGAGTAATCAATACCTTTTGTTTGAGAGAATCCTTTGGCACAAAGTCTAGATTTGTACCTGACAGTACCATCTGCATTTTCTTTTATCCGGAACACCCATTTGCAGCCGATAGGTCTCTTGTTTACCGGTAGACTGACCAGGTCCCATGTGCTATTTTCTGAATGAGAGTTCAGCTCCTCCTGAATTGCCTCGGTCCATTGTTTTGCATCTGGTGCTTTCAAGGCATCTTCATATGTAACTGGAATGTCACAGGCTACTGTCAGAGCTTCTGCTATGAAACCATCAGCATCCTCGAAGCTATCATCTGTTTGCAGGAACCTTTCCTGCTGCTGGTCACTATAAGTGGAAGGAGACTTACTTCTGTCTTCCTGTTGCTGAACACGGTGTGGGAGCGGACGCAATGCTCTGACCTCACCTTGTTTTGAGCCCTCTGGTATCGACGTAACGTGCCTGTCCATGGGAACACACCCATCCTGCAACCTCGCTGGCGGAGACTCAATCTCGACACCAACATCCACCGGACTGACCGGTAGTTGAGATGAGGTCTTCAGGCTCGGCTTCTTTTCTTTGTCCTCAGTGTACAATGGCAGGGGACACACCTCACTGTCATCATAATCGTCATCTGTGGGAAAAAGAATTAGAATGTCTGTGTCTTCTTTGCAGTTCGAAGAAACCATCTCATCTTCGTTGAAAACTGCATCTCTGGACACTTCCACCTTCATGGTCTTTAGATCTATTAGTCTGTAATTGTCGGAATCACTCTCATAGCCAATGAACGTCCTTTTCTGACTTTTTGCTTGCAACTTGTTACGTTTTTCTTTAGGTACATGTACATAGGCTATACAACCAAACCGTCGTAGATGAGAAAGATTGGGTTTTCGGCCGGTCCACTTTTCAAATGGAGTTACACCATCTCTTTCCTTTCTATTGTACAGGTAGGCCGCTGTGTTCACAGCTTCTGCCCATAGATTGGTTGGTAGCTTACTGTCAAAGAGCATAGAGCGAGCAGACTCCATCAATGTCCTATTCATTCTCTCACTACATCCATTTTGTTGTGGAGTGTAGGGAGCTGTACGACACAATACTATACCATTGTCCGCTGCAAACTCTTTCATTTGACTACTGGTATATTCACAGCCATTATCTGAATGTAGTGCTGCAATTCTTATACCTTTGCTTAACATCATCTTGTAGTATTCTTTGAAATAGTTTAGAACTTCACTCTTTGACTGCAAAAAGTATACTTTACAGTATCTGGAGGCTTGATCAATAAACGTAAGAAAGTATCTTTTTTTACTTACTGACTGGACAGGTAACGGACCACATATGTCACTATATACCTTGGCTCCGACACAATCAGTGTTTCCTTGCGATGACCTGAAGGGAAGACGGTGGTGTTTTCCATATAAACATGGCTCACAGAGAAAACTGGTCAATTCTTCTGTTTTCAAGCCTGGTATCAACCCACTACGCACCATCTCTCTCATTGTTTTCAAATTTGCGTGTCCTAGTCTTTTATGCCAAAGTGTGGATACATTACCACTCACTGTATTTGCTTCTAATTGGATTTTTGTTTGAAATGCTAACTCGTACAAGTTGTTTTGTGGACTTTTGTTTGCAACTCCCACCAGCTCACCACTTTTGTTGTATATTTTGGCATTTGATTTTTCTTTTACAACTTTGTAGCCTTTTGAGGTGACGACGCCTTCTGAAAACAGGTTTCTACACAACTCAGGAACATAGTAAACATCATTTATAGTTGCTTCAAACCAGCATCCTTCAATCGATTTGTGAATCAACACAGTTCCTATTCCGTGTACTTTTAGTTCAGTTCCATTTCCAACACGTACCGTTGACTGAAAAGGAGATAGAGTGACGAAGCATTCTCTGTAACATGACATATGAGTTGAAGCACCACTGTCGAGCGTCCATGTATACTTGCGATTTTCACTAAGGTTCGCCTCGACTGTATTTTCACTTACAAATGCTGATCTCGACTTGTTCATCTGTTCGGTGGGAAACTGAGACTTATTCCTGCAGTCGCGAGCGAAGTGCCCTCGCTTGCCGCACTTAAAACATTTGTAATTTCGTGGCTTTTTCATCGTTTTCGACTGTGATACTAAGGCAGAACTTTCTTCGACGAAACTGGCTTCTTCTTCGAGGAGTCTAGTCGTTAGGTTATTGACTGTTTGCTTCTTCTCGTCCAATGACAACCATGCCTGACGTAGATTACGATACCGATCTGGCAAGGATCCTAATATTTTTGTAATTACGCACAGATCAGATATATTTTCACCTGCGTCTCGAAGTTGTTTTGCTAAGCTCTCTATTTTGGAAATGTGCGTTGCCACATTATCGTTAGCGGCCATCTTGAGTGTATGAAACTTTTCGTGCAACAGCATTTTGGTATTTTCACTTCTTTGATCATAAATAGATTCTAGTTTATCCATAATTTGCTTTGCAGTTTCGGATGTTTCTATGAGACTTATTTGGCCATAATCCATTGAGTTAGTGATTAACATCATGGCTTGCGCGTCTGCTTGCCGCCATTTCTCTTCTTTGTCCGCGTTCTCTTTATCTACGTGATGTAGAAGATTTTTGGCTCTCAGTGCACACCGTACTGTGAATCGCCATTGTCGAAAGTCACTGCCGTTAAAACGACGACACGTAGATGCACCTGGAACTACTTCCATCTTCTTTCATGCAAGTATGCACTTAGGGAGGAACACACCGTGCCCTTTGCACCGAGCAACCACGCCACGCCGCGTGCGTAGATATTTTGAGTAAACGAGAAATAACACCTTTTTCACCTGCACTACTTGCGTTCTGGGCCCATAACCTGATGGGATTTGAGCCCAGTGAAACACTTTCTATAGTTTCTTTGAGTTTATTTAATAAAATAAGCAGAGATTAGCACAGCACGTGTAGCCGGTAAAAAGGAGAAGCGAGCAAGAGAGACAAACTCATGTGGGAAGGAGAAAGCTGACATTTATTATCACTTTGTGATTTTACGTCACTGTCACATATGACAGTGGCTACAATAGGACCTCAACACTCATGAACCGTAAAAGTTAGACGGTTTACATTATCACAGATGATGTATTTCGGTAGCCGCCGTAACAACAAACACTACACACACACTTAAACATACTTATTAACATTTTCGCGGGTCTCAATCGCGTATAATTCTATTCAATAATACGAGATTAAGACCCGGGAAAATGTAACTATAGGTAGTGATGCCAATAGGTTTGAAGATTAAAAAAGAGTTAGTACCTTAGGTAAGGTAATATTCACATTTTTATTTCTTCTGTTTTCGCGATGTTGTATTGAAATTAAAGACATTTTTCGGTTTGAATCGCGTGGTTTTTATTACTTTTAGCATTGTTACAACGCTCAACGTTTCGAGACCTTTCCAGGTCTCTTCTTCAGGATAGACTAAGATGTGATTTGTCATTCTAATGTATTAAAAAGTTACAGTGAGACTATACCGTCTTATTATTAAAAACTATTAAAATGTTATCAAAAACGTTCCTGTCTACGCAGGTTCCAAAATTGCAATGATTATTATTTACTTTATTGTTAAATTGTATTATTAAACTTTATTATTTAATTTTAACTCTATTACTTTTATTTATTTTATTATTATTTTACTTTATTATTTACATTTTATTTAGCCTATCATTACCAACTATGCACAAATCACCTTTCAACGATTAATTTATCACTACGTGACTTCGCAAAGAAGTCACAAGAAACTCCTGGGGGCTGTTTTATGGTGACTCATGCTTACATCAAATTTATTCTAATCAAAAGCTAATATAAAATACTATATTCTACAACCGGCAAAAGTGGCTGACAGTGTCCTGTTGTCTAGCAGCAGTTGTTGGCTGGGCCTGGGACTTAATCAAATGTAGTACTGGGTCCCAGACAGGCGGCACCTTCCAACCGTTGTAACAATGCTAAAAGTAATAAAAACCACGCGATTCAAACCGAAAAATGTCTTTAATTTCACATTTTTATTTTTAAAAGAAATAAAAATGTGAATATTACCTTACCTAAGGTATCAAAGTACAAATAATAGAAGTTTGTGAAAAAATATCAGGACTTTCCTCGTAAATCAGGACGTCTGACGTCTGGCAATAAATTCTACAGTTTCTAAACAAAGCGCTCCACGTGCATTTACAATAATATGGGTTTGTATAAATAGTATGAAAGTAAATATCATTTGTAATGTAAATACATAATCTGTGATTCATGTTCCTCGGTTCATTCTGAAGTACCTACTTAATATTTAAAATAGCAGCAGTTTTACCAGCATAAGCCGATTCTTAGGTATTATAAGTTACAATCTAGGTACCTACTTACCTTTTTTTTGTTTTCGCGATGTTAAAAAGAAATCCATGCTAAATACTCCGTAAAGTTGCGAGCAAACTCAGTCTGCGTAATATTTAGAAATAAAAAAATAACGAAAATCTTATAGGTGTACGAAATAGTAAAAATCTTTTTGAAGTTTTTGTCTTTCTGCCCTTATCCCAAATTATTTGGGGGCGGCACAGTATAGCAACTGCAAATTGATTTGCCTTAATTTTTGCGTGGGGCCACACCTGCGACTTTAATCCTCCTTTTTAACCGACTTCAAAAAAAAAGAGGAGGTTCTCAATAAGTCTGTTTTTTTTTTTGTCTAAATAGTTCACCGCGCGAGGTGCAATTCAGATTCGCTAGTTTTCCCCAGATACTTTAGTTGCTTTTAGGACACCCACGCACGACACTATTCTATCCCGGAGCTACATGGTAACTATATAATATTTTTTGAACTTATTCAGTAGGTACTGCATAAATTCAAATTATATAGTGGATTAATAACAATCCGACTGCCATTTTTGAAGACGGTAAAATCATAAATACCTACTTACTAATATTGATATAGATACGTACATCCAATAATTAGAACCATTTCTAAAGCTAGAAAAATAGTATAATTAGAACTAGTTTTGAAAAAAAAAAGGGAAAATGCTATTATTTTCAATCAGGAACATCGATAACAAAGTTGTGATTAGTGCCATCTATTGGTATAGATCTTTACTAAATTAGATAACTCCAACGTTTGCAAACTAAGTTACGATGTGGTTTATAGTTTAAAGTATAGATGTCGGTACTTATTCAATTATATATTTTTATGCCCTTTTTATGGGTATAAGTTTTATTTAATACTTTCGGTTGTATTCGTTAGCTGAAGTCTTGAACTGAGCCACCTCAATTACCTCAACAAATTATAGCAATGTTTATTATTGTTTCGTAAAACATCGACAATCAAAAACCTTTCCTATTACCTACGTATTATAGGGGTGTTGTCATCATCCGAGCTATGTTCCTGGGTTGCAGTCCTTTCGGGGCCCGGGGTATGCTTTCCTAATTTTAGGTGAGGCCATTTGCACGTATATCAGCCCTTACGACATCAAGCCAGCATTTCTTGGGTCTTCCCAAGCTGTCGCGGCCGGGCCGAGGCGCCATAGCAAGACATTTGTTCTCATACGTAACTACCCGGTTTTCGTAAGACTTAACCATATCACCTTAAGCGGCATTCTTGCAATGTGGGAGTTTTTGACGCGGTCTTTTCACGTCACTCCACACATCCACTGCTGCATCTTCATATCCGTGACACGCAGCCCTTGCTTATGTCGCTCAAGCGTTGTATTTATTTTTTAGATAAATCAACATCTTCCGATAAATTTCTCAAAATAAAAACCAGAAATAAAAATCAATTTTTAAAACTTTTGGTTTGTTTACAAAACTTAGGTGGCCAGTTGGCGAAAAGACAGACGAAAAACAGCGGCTAGCTCTTGCTGTACACAATTCAGAATTAATATTACGTTATTTATAAACAACTTAAATATGTTAATTATTAAATAATATTTAATAATAAATAATAAGTCATGTTATTTAACATACCTAATTATGTTGTTATTGTCAATAAATAGCTGTAGTAAGTACCCCAGACATTTATCATGTTGTTGTTCTGTGGAAGACATGCGACGATATCCTTAGGCGCGATTAGTTCAATTTGCATTCAGTCCAATGCATTTAACGGTTAGTCCAATTGGTGGTTCACGAAATTCTCGGTTAGTCCTTTTCGTGGGTTGTGACCTGTGTGGTCTAGCGGTTTGAATGGTCTACACTAAGCACATCGTATCGTGCTACACTAAACACATCGTGCTACACTAAGTTCATCGTGCTACACTAAGTTCATCGTGCTACGCTAAGCACATCGTGCTAAACTAAGCACATCGTGCTACACTAAGCACATCGTGTTACACTAAGCCATCGTGCTACACTAAGCACATCGTGCTACACTAAGTTCATCGTGCTACACTAAGTTCATCGTGCTACGCTAAGCACATCGTGCTAAACTAAGCACATCGTGCTACACTAAGCACATCGTGTTACACTAAGTTCATCGTGCTACACTAAGCACATCTTGCTACACTAAGCAAATCGTGCTACACTAAGTTCATCGTGCTACACTAAGTTCATCGTGCTACACTAAGTTCATCGTCCTACACTAAGTTCATCGTGCTACACTAATTTCATCATTCTACGCTAAGCACATCGTGCTACACTAAGTTCATCGTGCTACGCTAAGCACATCGTGCTACACTAAGCACATCGTGCTACACTAAGTTCATCGTGCTACACTAAGTTCATCGTGCTACGCTAAGCACATCGTGCTACACTAAGCACATCGTGCTACACTAAGCACATCGTGCTACACTAAGCACATTGCGCTACACTATTGTATCGCAGTTCAAGTCAGAGTCAAAATCTAGATTCAAAACTGACTGTTATATAAAGATTTCTACAAAAATAATGCATAGTAGGTAGGTCTAGGTGTCTAGGTACGTTAAGTCAATCTTCTATTTTTTTAAGTATATACTGTGGTAGGTAGCTGATCTAACTTAGGAAATGATGTTAACACGTTGTTTGCAATGTTTGCAAGCGCAATGTTTTTAACATAACTTCGTTCGGTTATAAAATACTACCTATTTCAACAAAATTAAATATTCATGCACAAAGTGTGCGTTTCGAGATGCTGCGATTATGTAGCACATATCAGTTATGCGGTTTTCCAGTTTGTTTGTAATCATTGCTCGTTTGACGAGTTGGTAAAGACGGAGCACTCGCTCCGCTCGCGGTGGAAACCCGTCTTTGCGAAACGATGTAACATACGACCATCGTTTTTATAGTCCAAAAGAGTCGTATAATAATTAAATCAATCGAAGTTAAATATGTTTGATTAATAATTACTGACCTCGCCAATCTTTAACGTTAATAGTGGCCCGTTAGGGAGTTTTGGTGGGACGCGTTCACGAAATTTGGTGGTGAATTTGTATTATCGTGTAACCTAGTTAAAATGCGTCTACATAGGTAAATTTTGACTCATTTTAAACAATGGATAGGTAAGCATTTTAACTTAATTATAAGGATCCTATTTTTTTTTATGCTAAGAAAAGCAAAAAGATAATAAAATAAATATATTTTTATTAGGTCCCTACAACTAACAAGCGCCGAGACGCACAAGTCCGCACAACTACTAGGTAAACTGTAGTATGACCAGGAAACTATCATATATATCTATTTCTATTTAATATTATAAAGCGGAAGAGTTTGTTTTTTTGTTTGTTTGTTTGAACGCGCTAATCTCAAGAACCACTAGTCCAATAATTCTTTCGGCGTTGGATAGTCCATTTATTGAGGAAGGCTGTAGGCTACTTTTGATCCCGATATTCCCACGGGATCGGGACTTACGCGGGTGAAACCGCGGGACGCAGCTAGTAGATAATATAATGAAGCGGTATGTGACCCGAATTGTACACTTCTATTGTTAAGAGCCGAGATTACACTTATCGTGTGCAGTAACTGTTACATCCGTTAGATTTTTAGGGTGCCGTATGTATTTAACAAAGGAAAGAACCTCTAGATAATTCCGCCTTGTACCTACCTACGTCTGTCTGTCCCACGTTCGAACTCTGTAGCTACCGAGGTATCGAGGAGCTACTCGAATTCTGTAGTTCGTAGAAGCTACGGAACCCTGCACTGCGCGTGATACGTTTTTTATTTACCTAAGTTTTTAAGCTATTGCATAGCTTTTATCGCGTGCTTTTCCGTTCAGAAATTCCGTAACGAAAATAAAACCTAACCCCCTCTACTCCGCCTACCATGTAGCCTAAGAAAAAAAAATGCTATGCAATGGCTTAACCGCGGCAGTGCCCGAGTGTCACACGTTTTTTTTTTCATAGAACATTTTTAACTAAATTGTTCTATTGTAAGCGAACATAATAACATAATTTACTGCAATGACAAAGATAACAGCCTGAACGGGCACGTTTTGCACTTGGCCGGGTTTATATTACATTTTACATTTAATTGTAATATACATACTAGTAAACTAGTGACTCTTTAGATAATAATGTTACACATAATGATTATATTAGAACACGAGTTAGATAATCATTGTTATTAATTACCTCGACGTTTCGGCGAACGGGTTACACCGGCCGTGGCCGTGTGCATGTCTTCTTGCGACCACGGTCGGTGTAACCCGTTTGCCGTAACATCGAGGTAATTAATAACAATTATATTATTAATAGCTGTGCCCGCGACTTCGTCAGCGTTTTTCGGACTACCAACCCATCGCTGAGCAAAAGTCTACACTTGAACGGACGACCAGGGAAGTCTGTTGCTGAACAGAAGAGAATCATAGCAGAGTCTATTTAAGTGTAGATTTTGCACAGCGCAGCGGTAGGTAACGTGTTGCATGCTTATACGCATTACTTATAATAAGAAGTAGCCTTTATCGAAAATTCAAAAAAATCAAAACCCGACTTCGAATTAAGGACAAAACAATAAAAATAAGCTCTCTCAGAAAGTCAGTTGCACTGTATGTTGACAGTGCAACTGACTTTCTGTTATGTAAGCTGAAGTTGGGTAGCTTAACTAAATGATATCTTTTTTTTACGTGGGTACTGCACCTTATGCACTGTCAGGCCACTCTCGTTGGGCTCCCTACCATAGGTTTACCCGACAACGGCGGCCTTTCCAAGCCTCATCTCTACCTCTGCCCGATAGACAATCCCTCTCCGTTTCCCCTCCCTCAGCACGGTCACGCCACCGTCTCGAGGTCCCCAAAGCCGGTGATAAAGCCCCCCCTCCCTCACCGAGTTCACCACCAGAGGCTGAGGTGATTTTTTATAGTGGTTATCTTCCATGCGGCCCCTTTCTTGCGGAAAGGACCCCCGAGCCCGCTCACGCGGGATTACGGATTAGAAGCCAGGCAAGCCCGGTTTCCCACCTCGTGCGCCTCTTAGCTTTCAGCTACTGAGTCCCCTCACAACGGCAAGGTGGACGACCATCTGGAAGGTAAAACGTAACGTCGTGTCCGGGACTCGTGACTCGAACGCGCAGCCGTCGAATCGGAAGCCATCACTCGGCTCGGTAGGCCACCGTTCCTTAAAAAGGGAATGCGCCGGTCTGTGATTCGAACGCGGAACCCTCGAATCGGAATCCACAGCTGCCATCGTGCCACGTAAACTACATGCAATCAGCATCTACTCAGTAAAACTGCCCCATTACAGCTATATTTTTTAAATCCTTTTTATTGAATTTTCGACTGCCACTAAAAATGATCAAAATTGTAACCGTAACTTTAATCACTGAAGAATTTTTGAGAAGGTGGTTTCAGGTGGTCCATCAATTTATACCTTGTTCTTAATAAGCCGATTCTATTGATGGAAGTCCAAAAATTAGTAATTTACAGCATTGCGGGATGCTATTTTGCTCATCATTCCGAAGGTTCTCATCAGATCTTCACCAACAATTTATGGGACCAACTCGGGACTCTCACTTTCCAAATAAAAAAAGAATGATCGAAATCGGACTTTATATGCCGGAGTACGGTTTGAACATATTCACATACAAACAATATGCGGGTAGAATTGAGCAGATCCTCTTTTTTTTAAAGTCGGTTAAAAACAACCATTATCGAGAGTTCGTGCTGCGATGCCGAACACTCCGGTGTACATCTCCCGCCTGCACTACACCGTCGGGGAGAAGAACATCGTTGAGTACGTGCGCCAGAAGTTGGGCTATACGCTGAGGGTGCATATGCTGGAGTCGCATCGGAACGTCAATTTCAAGGCGTTTGTGGTGCGAGTTCCTACATGCTACCTGCCTCGCGTCATGACCGAAGACTTCTGGCCGAACGGCGTGGTGTTCCGTCGCTTCCGCGGACAAATACCAGAAGTGTGCACTAAGACTAAGTAGTGTAGTATTAAGGAAGTGCTACTTACATAGTTTTAAGCTACTATTAATAACACATTTCTCTTTTTATAAAATATGTATGTTAGTTTATAAGGTATGTATCTATGGGCCTTAGTAGCCTGAAATAAATGTTTTATTTATTTATTTATTATTTATTATAAAGAATTTCCGTATGTCCGAAGGATCCGGATATATGGAGAGACAAAGGTATACGGTATTTTAGGAATTTCCTGAAAAAAACTGGATATCCGGTTTTTTTTATTTTCGACCGGATATCCGGTTAGTCATGTATTGATTCCACACAACATACTTCTTCAATACAACATTCAAACTAACTAAGTAAAAGCAGAAAAATCACTTTATCCGGATAACCGGACAAAATATCCGGATAAAAAATAGCCTATATGTTAATCGGGACCTAAAGCTATCTGCATACCAAATTTGGTTAAAATCGGATAAGCCGTTTCTGAGATTAGCGGGCACAAAGGCACACACAAACAGACAAACAGATAAACAGACAAACAGACAACCAGAAAAACAGAAAAATAGGTTCTACTGCGTTCATAGATACCCATACAATTTATATTTTTTTTATATCTTCCAAAAACAGAGACCGCTGAGTTACGATTTTATTATATGTATAGATGATTGATTATCTATAAAGCGATCTTGACCCGTGTACTTCTAATAATAATGATGGACGGAAATCGTGTAAGTTTAAAAAGAATGTTAAATCTACCTATCTTCTAATATATAAAATTTCCATGTCACAGTGTTAGTTACCGTACTCCTTCGAAACGGCTTGACCGATTTTTTTGAAATTTTGTATACGTATTCAGTAGGTCTGAGAATCGGCTACTATCTATAATTTATAAGGCAAAACAACGTTTGCCGGGTTAGCTAGTAATCTTATAAAGAGGAATGATTTGTATTTGTGGATGTGTGTGCGTCTGTATGTTTGTCATGAATAAACGCTAACTACTGGACCGATTTCAAAAATTCTTGCACCATTAAAAAGCTACATTCAGCCTAAGTAAAATAGGTTACTTTTGATCCCGATATTCCTACTGGATCGGGATATTATATAAATAATTCAGATACAGCGACGAACCACTACAACGTCGCCATCTGGAACACCATCGATTTGATGCCGGAGTATAAAAAATCAATATATATAAAAAAATGCACGACGTTATACACAGCGCAATCTAGCTCCAAACTAAGCACTAGGCTTATACTATGAGTACCTACTAGACAACGGATATACTACACATTATACCTTTTTTTTGTAAATACATAGGTACATACATAACATACATTAAAAACAACCACTTACTTTACTTTTAAAAGCATAAATACTTGCACCCGGCAGGAATCGAACCCGCAACCTCCTGCATTGCAGTCGGGCCTTCCCCCGACGCGCCGCAGAGGTCGTCGAGGTATGGTTAATAGAGTTAACTTAGTACTGATTGTTAATTTAATTTATAATTATGTAAGTGTACTTAGTCTAATCTAGACAAGGGATATGTGTGGGGCCCACTAAGACCATCGGGCCAAGTCTACTACACCTGCAAGCTGGTGGACCTGCTTATAATTGGACAAGTCTATTTTTAAATCTTCCTCTGGGGTTGGGAGGATTTTAGGGACAATTCCACCTTTCCATCCCCTGCCCGCCTTTCGGCATAACGAGGCGAAACGGTAACGACAAATGCCATATTTATTTACAACACTTGCCATTTATTTTAGGCTAAATAGGGTCATTTTTGAATGTATGAAATAGTCTATAAGGTAGCTTATAGACTATTTCATACATTACATACCTACCTTGTAAATACATACCTTGTACATACATACCTTGTAAATTATAAAAGTAAAAAATAATCAAGCATCTAATCCGATACCTAATGATTTAAACTTTTAACCGAATTCCAAAAAAAAGGAGGAAGTTAATTTAACTTGCTTTGTTAGTTTTGTAAGATGCACAGTTCACACATAGTATACCTAAGTATCTGTAGATAATTAGGTAGGTACGTAAATACATAAACAGGCTACTCAGTCAACAAATAAGCTATTCACGTGAGCCGTCACGTTTTACATGTAACTGCATTTATGATAAACTGCTCGTACCTACTTTAGTTAAGTGACAATTTGTAGGAATATCATACATGAATGTAAACTGTAGTAGTTTATATGCAATATTACTAGATAAACGCATTCACTTATTCTTGGAGGTAAGCTGATATCTTCTTTGCAAATCTTTAAGACCGAAGACTAGCATCAGCCCTTTTTTCATGTAACGCGGTACGGAATCCTAAAAGCCCTCCAGACTCACGGCGAGAACCCCCGTGAACATCCGAGATGCTTGAAATAATAATAATTCGTTTATTTCAGACTTTTACATCCATAGTTTTGTTAGTATACTTAAAAAACTACTACCTAGTCAATTAAAATAAAATTAAAACACAAAAACACACGTAATAAATAAAAATAATTAGTAAATTAGTTGGCCCTGAATGTGAGGAGTTTCAAGGGAGTTTCTCGCTTGTCGTCCCCGCGGTGTCGGTATTATTGGCCGAGACAAAGGATCGCTCTCATCACAGCTGAGAAAAATGAGAGTGTGGATAACTTGCTTGATCTTACGAGAAGTCTCGGCGAACTACTTGCCGAGCCTTCTCGCTGTGAGTCTGGCCCCTCCAGACTCACGGCGAGAAAGCTCGGCAAGTAGTTCCATAATAACTCTTTAAAATACCATAATAACTCTTAACATTAAGTGAGCCACACTACAAAACGAATTACCATATTTCATAATGTTGACCAACAAAAAGTAACTGCATTTGATGCATTGAAACAGAATTAAAACTGAAAAAAAAACTAGTCCAGTAATCACGGAACATAGCGTCTTTAACAGTCGGGGAATCTAGACTTTGAAGAATTTGCCATAAAAGTTATTAAAATTCATTCATTATAATAACTTTCATTGACGCGAGAATTATCAAAATCGGTCCGTCCGTACATACATACGTACACTGATAATCACATAACCCTTCTCTGCTTCGCGTAGTCGGGTAAAGAAATCAAGAATGTGAAGCAGTCAAACATCTAGATTTAAAACGCCACAGAGGTCGTCCTCGTACATTTATCGTGTTGCAATCATAACTGTGTTTATACTAAGTAGTTAGGTAGGTATGTATAGGTACTAATTAAATAACAATCCGAGATACTTGTAGTAATGGCCACGATCAATATGCAATTATAGTAACAAGTGTCGATCGATAATAATAATTATGATAGCTACTGTAGAGCTTAAAGGCCAAGGGCGATACAATAGGGCTTACTATACTTTGTAATAATAACGCCTATCAGTATCGCCTAAATATTATGCGCCTAATCAGAGCATTAGTATTCTGTATTTTCCTATACGGATTGGAAACCTGTACCATACTGGCTCGAGACAGAGCAAAGATCAATGCGCTCGAGATGTGGTGCTGGAGGTGAATGCTGAGAATACCATGGACTGCCAAACGCACCAAGTTGTCATTCCCCTTACAGCTCACAGCTCAGGAGGGTTACTTTGGTTTACGATAATTTGCAAATATCGGTCGATCGACCGATATTAGCTACCATGGTTCACGACTATCGTACGATAGTCGATTGTATGACGTAAACATCATCGAAGCCTACTATAATTCTCGAGTGTCAAGAAAATTTCATTTTGACAACGAAGATCGTTGTCAAAATGAAATTTTCTATAAGTGATAGTGAGGCGAATTGTCGATTGTTTGACTATCGATAGTTAATGACTGACATCATAATCCTGGGCGGTTACTTTGGATAGTTTGGTTACTTTGCTTCGGATAGTACCCCCAAAAACAATAACAAAATCTCTTTGAATCAATTCCCATAGAAACTTACATCCCCAATTAAACATTATTAAGGGTTGAATTTCTGAAAAAATTTTTTAGAGATTAACTACTACCCCATATCAATCTCTATATCAAATTTCAAGTTTCTAGGTCAAGCCGTTACGAAGTTGCATACAAACCTTTTTTCCCATTTTTACCCCCTTCCAAAAATCGGTATTCCAAAATTCTTAGTGCTCACTTTCAACCCCCAAAGAACCTTTGTTCCAAATTTCAAGTCTCTACACCCAGCCGTTTAGCATGTACGTTGTCCATCAGTCAGTCAGTTACACTTGCGTTTTATTAAGTATGATGATGATTAAAATATTTACTCAGTTATACGCAAAGATTTTAATCTTAGAAGAAGAAGAGTTACGAGGTTATTTTTTATTGTTTAAAATGTAAAGTTTTATGTTTTTACTTTGAAGTGGACAGTTAGAGTATAATTATTATCTATAAATATATAAAAAAACATTATTTGTGGCTTGTTTCAACGTGAAAAAATTGTTTCTAAGATTGTCATTTCACATAGGTCGCGCCCTTAACTGCTGTCAAATGAATTAAAACACCACTAGCATACAAACGCACGGCAGTCAGATACGCTTTCAAATTATTATTATTTTATTATTATTATTATTATCGGGTTATAACCAGCGGCACTGTAATCGGGCGACAGCAGTCCGACACGAACGTCTAAATTGAAAGCATCCTTAGTCTAGTTTCGATAATCTATCGATAGACTATCGACAATGTATCGATAGCCTAGCGACAGTAACTAGTGTCAAATTTTAAATTGATCTATCGCTACCTATTGTTGATATAATATAAAATTAAATAATAAAATAATGGATAATTGATTGTATTAGGCGTTACTTTTCGGAACTCCATAACTACTCTGTAAAAGAATAATATTTAGTTTTTAGTCCCGACACCCGACTAGTGTTATAACACAGCGTGCAGTGTGCAGCTTGCAAAGAGCACCACCCTCCCACCGCTCTTTGCATGCGGCAGAAATATGCTTTAGTGTTAGTGACACCAATCATTAACCATGCTTCGACGCGTTTCGGCTTTAAAAAGCCATCATCAGGAACGTAGACTCTGACCGAACTGTGAGGGCGACAAAAATTAGTAAAGACGCCGCTCGCACGACACTGTTGACTTGCCGACAGCTGGAACAAGACTCTTGTTGCACTGCACGCTGTGTTATAATAACACTAGTCGGGTGTCGGGACTAAAAACTAAATATTATTCTTTTACAGAGTAATAAAATAATATAAATCCATTGTTGTATAATAATATGTATTGGCAAGCAGGGAAGATCCTTCTGTTTCTGTTCTGTTCGCCACATTGCGAAAAGAGTGTTTGAGGCGCAAAAGGAGCCGTCGCCAGCTGCACAACCAAATTACCATCTACAATATTCCCGACTCCAAATTTCAGAAGAATTACAGATTGAGTATAAGTTATTTGAAGGATTGAGCCAGGAGCAGTGCACCTTCTACCTCCAAAGCTCGCGGCGTTATTGAACCCACTGTTTTAAGGTAGGAAAACCAATGCAATATTTATAATATATTTATATGTCAATGCTCAGCCTGATTTATGTTTTTCAGATCCTTACAGCCTTGCAATTTTACGCAACTGGTAGTCCAAGGGGCTGTGGGGCAGAGTACCGAACCGAAGATATAATTTGCTTGCGTCTGTCAGTGTGTATGTTTGTATTTCGACTTCTACATATACGAGTAAATTCGGCCTTTTACCTACACGGTAGGTACATACTATGTTGATGACACTCTTCTGGAACCACCTGGTCAGTAGACCAGGTATACACTGTAGTTCGCAGAACTACTAGTTTAATAGGGATATCAATTGTAGTTTTAATGTTTAAATAAATGAATGAGAATAATAAATCATATTAGTTTTATTGAAAGAGTACCCTGTATTAATCTAGACATGATAGTTTATAAGTGGGTAAGAGAAGCTACACACTAGTAACTGTTACTTAGAACTCTTACTGAGGAAATATATTATTATGTAGATAACAGAAATCATTTAGGCGCAAAATGTCCCATTCTCAAAATGTCCTGGGTAAAACTTGTTTTAATAAACTTCTTGAAACAGTAGATATTTTGCTTTGTATAAACCCGGTCCAGTGATTAAGACCTTAAACAGAAATTTTAATATGACAACAAAAAAATAAAATTTCACATAACAGTAGTGAATGCACAGTAAATCGGGGTGTTTTTATGTTTCCATACCCAATTTTGATAATTTGGCCGTTTTTTTTATTACCTACCTGTAATTTTTCATTCAAAGGGACAATTTGAGAAAGGGAAGTTTTGCGAACACTATTTTTGTCAGAGGAGCATTTTGCGAACGGGACGCTGTGCGCCTAAATGACAGAAATCAATGTAGACCGCCTTGCACTGAAATGACACTATACAAGTACGCTGGAATGAGGTTGAGGTGAGCAACTACCAGTTGCTCACTTCAGATGGCGCTACTATTCCACGATTCCTACTATTTTAAAAATTCATAGTTTTTCGTAAACAAACTAAGTTATTTTGAGATAATTTTACAAAATGAAGCTTTGTTTAGCTGTGGATTACAAAAACATAAAAAATTATGTATTCTCCAAATATGCGAAATGAAAAAAACAATGTACCTACCTTTTGATCTAAGAAATAATAGTGTACCATTGTAAACTGATAACCTGTGTAAGTATGTATATCTATTCTCTTAGTGTCGGCGCACACGGGCCACCGGCCACAACCACAAAACGCCGCTACCGACATATTTCCTGTAGTTTTCATACATTTTATATGGACTCGCCGCACACGGTTGACGCCAGTGGCCGCCACACGCTTCTAATCGTCGCTGCTCGCTTCTTGTGGCCCGTACCGGCCGCTAAACGCCGACACAAAACGTCGCCACATGCCACTCGCGCGATTCCGCACCCCTCTCTCTCTTCCCCAGTTAACCTGTTCTAGTCGGAGGCAACGCACGCACGTAGTCTTGTCTCGTGTTGTTAAAAATATGGATGTCAGCCACCGACCAAAAGTGGCGACCACCGGCCACAAGTGGCTGTCGCGCGCTTCAGCTACTTTTGTAGCTGCATCTAGCTTCTCGTGGCGGCGTTTGTGGCTGTGGCCGGTGGCTCGTGTCGGGCCCTTAGGTTTAGTAGTTTACTTGTAGTTTTAAGAAGGGAAACGTCTTACCTGTGTAGAAATTTTTCTGATAATAATATTCAGGTTTAAAATGGGCAGTACATAACCTCGAATAGTTAGCTAGGTCGCTAAACCAGCCATTTTTACTCCTCACAGCTTTTATCCACTGTTTTTTTTCTTTTAGCATCTTTAGGAAATACATAATTTGTTATGTTTTTGCAATCCACAGCTATACAAAGCGTCATTTTGTAAATTTATCTAAAAATTACTTAGTTTGTTTACGAAAAAACTATGAAGTTGTCAAAAACTTTGTATCACGCCAAAATAGCGCCGGCTGTTTTGACCTTTTAGTTTTTAACCCCATTGGTATACCATACTAAATGACATTAGATCTTGTTGCGCTGTTGTCGCGCGTTTATTCTATTGAAAGTGCTGGTGACTGCCGTCGATGGAACTATTACTTCTACGGACGGCGCAGATCAAATAGGCACAAAATTCAGTGCGCTATGACCAGTCCAGTGACTTGTACCATGGAGGTCAGTGCCGCCTCGAGTTTGGTTAGCCGACCTCCGTCTATCAGCAGCGGCCTTCTTGGTTAACTATTTCTTTCTGTCCTACACATTTCTGTCATTCCATAATCATCCACGATTGACAACGATAATCATACGATAATTGTCTATGGGTTCGATGTAAATGGTTCGATCCGATAAAGAACTAAAGTAGGGTGACAGTAGAGTCATCGTATGACATATATTGTATCGTATCGTTGTCGTATCGAAAGAACCGCAGTAACCCTCCAGGGTGAGGACGCGCTTGTCCATCAATTTGTCATTTTGTCATCAACGCATACTAGCGTATTTTGGTCACGTAATCAGGAAAGGTGATGAGAACCTAGAAAAACTCATCGTGGTTGGGAACACGGACGGGAAGCGTTTGAGAGGTCGATCCCCAACCAGATGGTCTGATCAAATTAAGGGCTCATCAGCCGTCAAGTTCCAAAAAAATCCGAGATGCAATGAACAAAAGCCGATGGAAAGAGATCGTCAAGGGCAAGTCCAGACCTCTATCTATGGGATGACCACGATCCTCAGTCATGAGGGGCCGACTACAGAGAGAGAGAGGGAATATCAGTGAGCAGGGCAGCTTCATGTCCAAGACATTGCAGACAAATTTTAAGAATGCCGCTTACGGTGGTACGGTCACGTTCTACGAAAACCGGCTAGTTACGTGGGGAACAAATGTCTTGCTATTGCTATGGTGTGTTTTTTGTATGATGTAGTGTAGACATTCAATTAAATAGAGTTACTTATTAGGGTTGCGTACCCAGGATAAAAACAAGATCCTTTTTTAAAGACTTCACTATAGCTGGCTTGATCTCATGAACCGTGGTAGCTAGACAGTTGAAAATTTCACAGATGGTGTATTTCTGTTGCCGCTAAAACAACAAATAACAGCCTTGATTTTATTTTTAAAGTGTTTCCTACACTTGGATAATTGATTTAATTGAAGAAATGTTTTTCAAAAATTGCACCCGACAGGACTTGAACCCGCAACCTCGACATCCGTGTTTCAAAAAACAAACTGCAAAGTGACCGGTAGATGTCGCTACGTGCCTTAGTCGTAAGAAAAACGAAGAGATGTGGTTCATAATTTCATCACGGCAGAACAAGCACCCGTAGCGCAATTGGTAAGCGCGCGACACTGATGTCGAGGTTGCGGGTTCAAGTCCTGTCGGGTGCAATTTTTGAAAAACATTTCTTCAATTAAATCAATTATCCAAGTGTAGGAAACACTTTAAAAATAAAATCAAGGTAAAATGGAAGTCACATCTCAATGTTGTGTTTATTTCCATGTAAATGGGAAAACGCAAGCCGGTAAACTGCAAAGTGACCGGTAGATGTCGCTACGTGCCTTAGTCGTAAGAAAAACGAAGAGATGTGGTTCATAATTTCATCACGGCAGAACAAGCACCCGTAGCGCAATTGGTAAGCGCGCGACACGGATGTCGAGGTTGCGGGTTCAAGTCCTGTCGGGTGCAATTTTTGAAAAACATTTCTTCAATTAAATCAATTATCCAAGTGTAGGAAACACTTTAAAAATAAAATCAAGGTAAAATGGAAGTCACATCTCAATGTTGTGTTTATTTCCATGTAAATGGGAAAACGCAAGCCGGTAAACTGCAAAGTGACCGGTAGATGTCGCTACGTGCCTTAGTCGTAAGAAAAACGAAAAGATGTGGTTCATAATTTCATCACGGCAGAACAAGCACCCGTAGCGCAATTGGTAAGCGCGCGACACGGATGTCGAGGTTGCGGGTTCAAGTCCTGTCGGGTGCAATTTTTGAAAAACATTTCTTCAATTAAATCAACAAATAACAGATTTAAATAAATATTATAGTTGGGCTCGCATACAACAAACTCGACTTTTTTGTGATAATGGTAAGTACGGAACCCTTTGTGCACGAGTCCGGCTCGCACTTGTTACTATTGTTTTTGTCTAAAGGACAATTAATTTCATTTCGTAGGTACTCGCTGAGTAATTTTTTGTTACTCTTTATCAATTTTAATGGTTCGTTAAATACAAAACACAGTCTAGGTAGTGCAACCTTAGTATGCGTTTATTAATAGCCCCAAGATCTAGACTTCTTCGGACGTGCTTAATAAAATAATATGACGTATTTTATCATAATAAATACCAAGCACAGTCTGGGTAATGCGACCTTAGTAGCCACTTATTAATAGCCCCAAGATCTAGACTTCTTCGGGACGCGCTTAGTAAAATAATGTGACATTTTTTATCATAATAAATACAAAACCCAGTCTAGGTAGTGCAACCTTAGTACGCGTTTATTAATAGCCCCAAGATCTAGACTTCTTCGGGACGCGCTTAGTAAAATAATGTGACGTTTTTTATCATAATAAATACAAAACCCAGTCTATGTAGTGCAACCTTAGTACGCGTTTATTAATAGCCCCAAGATCTAGACTTCTTCGGGACGCGCTTAGTAAAATAATGTGACGTTTTTTATCATAATAAATACAAAACACGGTCTAGGTAGTGCGACCTTAGTACGCGTTTATTATTTACCCTGAGATCTAGACTTCCTCGGGACGAGCGTAGTTAAATAATATGACGAAGTATTAGGTATGTTTGTACGAATATACCTACCACCGAATTAAACTAGGGCAAGT
This sequence comes from Idaea biselata, assembly GCA_958496205.1. Taxonomy (NCBI): domain Eukaryota; kingdom Metazoa; phylum Arthropoda; class Insecta; order Lepidoptera; family Geometridae; genus Idaea; species Idaea biselata. The sequence continues at coordinate 10,717,256 of OY292397.1, forward strand.
TAACTTTGATGATAGCAAAAATGCGACACACGTTATAGATACCAACTATGTAATAATCTATTCGTTAGTTATACTTACCACATAATAAACATAATGAATTGAATCAGTAACTATTACTGAAATAATTAATAATTAGTAAGGATACTAACCTACTTATTTTACAAACTATCGTTTGTTAATTTGTTATTTAAAAGGGAGGAAATAGTCGACTACGCCTACTTTTAGGGCTATATTTCACCGGAACACCATGGCGGCGCAACCAGTCGCCGCTACCAACTAAATGTATACAGCTCTGCGCCACCAAACAGACACCAAGTGAGTAACTCTCTATAGAGCTGTATACATTTTGTTGGTAGCGGCGACTGGTTGCGCCGCCATGGTGTCCGTAAGCTACCAAACCAGACACCATACAGACACCAGAGTCGCCACACCACACTGAGACAGTACTGCTGCATGCAATGAGGTGGGGACGTCACTGGCTGGCGGCCGGACTGGCGGCGGCCGAGTGAGTGAGACACCATACAGCGCTATAGTAATTGGTGGTGGCGCGACCAGCGTGGCGGCGCAACCACTAACATTCTGTGCACGCGTCCGAGTTGGTCGCGCCGCCAAATTGGTTGCGCCACCAAACGGACACCAAGTGAGTAACTCTCTATAGAGCTGTATACATTTTGTTGGTAGCGGCGACTGGTTGCGCCGCCATGGTGTCCCGGTGAAATATAGCCCTTAAACGAAGTCGACTGTTTCCTCCATGGATAAAGACATTAGAGAAAAATGGTTTCGCCATATTCCTACATTAGGTACCCATGACCCCAATTGACCGTGCCCCCTACATTTTGATTTTTATCATATTCTAACTTTTCTAATTCCATTTCTATTCTAATTAGAAAAAGAAAAAAAACGTAGGGTCATGGCAGATCTATTAAAAGATCTTTGTGGCAGATTTTACGGCATCTAGGTATCTATTTTATCTATAGATTTTATGGCATTAACATATTTACTTAGGTTTGTAAAGAAAACGAGTAGATTAAGTATCATTTCTTAACAATTAAAAATAATTAACTTTACGATTTTAAACTGACATGGTTGTTTTCCCTACAAATATTATTTATTTTGGGGTATTACCATGTTTTGATTTGTTTATTTTTTCTGAGCTCATCACCTACCTACCCGCACTAACTAGTCTCGTAATATCGAACTCGAAAGAAATAAAAACAGTAGGTAAAGTTTTTAAAGGGGACATTCCGAAACCTACACATTAACCGTTGAATATTTCTAAATAATTGCTTGATTTTCGAGAAAATCAGTCTTCAACTCTGATGAAAATCATAGAAATCGACATTTCTTATTACACTGTTATTTATTTCTTTTTTATGAATATTGATAAGTAGGCTGTGGTACTATTACCACAGCCTACTTACCCAATATTTTGATTGAATTTAATTAAGCAACGTTCATTAACTGTAATAGATAAAACAATGACATAATAATTTAATAATTACATTGATTAGTTGCTCAATAAAATAATATTTTTATAAATTTCTTTGTTGTCATAATCATAAAAGGTCATTTTCAAAGGGGCTATCTGATGTTTAATTTTTTTAATGTTTATAAGTAGGTATATGGACCGTGCGTTTGATTGTAGGCAAGACAGACATTCACAAAATAAAATTGAGTACCTACTTATGTAATTTATTTGTATGTGAACCAACATGGCCAATCAGAAAGTCCAGTGAAGTTTAATATAATTTATTTAAATTTTATAAAGTATTTATAATTCATTTATTTATCCAACTGGAAGGGGAGCGGGTCGAGTCAGTTAGTCTTCTTATCATAAGACTTTTTGGGACCCTTTCGGGCTATGGAAACGATCGTTGGATGACACCACAGGATGACACGTTGTGAGGAAAGGGTACCGTTCGCCATACAAACGTAGTCGACTGTTTCCTTCCTGGATAAAGACATTAGAGTAAATATGTTAATGTCATAAGACCTATTTCTGCTATGACCTATATCTGCTATGAGACTAACAGTGCCCGCGAATTCGTAGCGTAATTAGCGTAGCGTAATTTTTTGAAAATATAATAATATATCCTATTTAGCTTTCCTCCATAAATGGACTATCCAACTCTGAAATAATTTTTCAAATCGGACTAGCGGTTCCTGAGATTAGCGCGTTCAAACAAACAAAATATTCACCTTTATAATATTGTAAGATAAGATGTTAGATATTATATGGATTGGATATAACTATTAAGAGGAGTATATACGCCAACGACCTTGAAACTGAAAATCCCTGTCGGGCTCATCGAAAATTATTGATTATTTCATGACGGAATGTCGTAGAACTTTTTTTTGTGCACAGATTGTAGGTAACATTGTTTCCTACATTTTGGTGTAGTTTTAAGACAAGAACCTCCTATTGGTGCAAAGCCTATCCAAATTTTAGACAAAAAATGTCTGATTTGGCTAAAATGTCGATAGGCTTCAATACGTTTAGACATATTTGTATGGAAACTGCACTAAAATATCGGAAACAATGTCGCCTACATCTGTACACAAAAAAAAGTTCTACGACATACCGTCATGAAGTAATCAACAATTTTCGATGCGCCCGACATGGATTTTCAGTTTTTCAGAACAGGGCCCTTAAATTCATAAAAAACCCGTAGATGTCTCAATGGTTCCATCCGATCCAGTGATTGTCCCTGGCTGCATTTTATAGTCTAGACAGGGATAATCGCCGGCTTAGTTTTCAATTCATAGTTTGCTAACTAAAATGTTATTCAAAAGGGCCTCTACGTGTTGGCTTCGGCTCCATGCACCCTTTCCAAAGGTCCGGGGCTCCATAACCCCGTGATACTGGACGTATAACAAACAATTATATATTATAGTATAGTTGTAAAATAATATTATATGTTTGTATTACGTAATAAAATGCTTTAGTGTCAATTATTATTTAAATTACTTATTGTGGGAATGCAATAAAATATTTGATTATTAATTTAATATTTTAATATACTGGTTTGAGGATCAGTGAATTGATAAATAACAGTTTTTTATATTTTTTTGGTGTTGTTTTAAAATAGATAAATTTATTAAATACATTCGGTGAACATCACACAGCGTCATTTAGCCACTAAGTGTAATTAATTAATTAACCTCCTTTGATCTTAGATCAAAAATGTAAAAAATAAAAATATTTATTTTCTTTTAGTCAAGACATTTTTACTAGAAATATTACAAGGCGAAATCCATCATCAAAATATCTCCCGTGACATAGAACTCGCTTTCAAATAAATGTATGGTTTATTGTTTACATTTTTGATCTACGATTCTGAAACATAGTATTTGAGACATTGTTGTTAATATCTTACCAAATGCGATATAAAAACACCTTATCTGATTGTATTTTTTTCAAATCGATAGGTATACTGCTAGGGAAGGGTAATTTAGTTTACCTTTGATTAGGTATTATTGCAGACAAAGTGAATACAACGCAACAAAAATCGATAACAGTCGACGCGCGACCACGCGGGGTCTCGTACACGTACCTATCGCTTAGCGGACAAAACTTTACGTAAACGAAAACAAACTGATCGAAATTAAATATTAACCAAACCATAACATTTTCATATTTTACAATAATCAATAGGTATCTCCTTCTAAAAATATTTCAATGTTTGATTCGTTTTAAAATGAAATTAAAATGAAGACATTTAATTAATAATCGAAGTTTATGCGACATATTTCAAAAAGTGATAATGACAAAATTACCTACATAAACCTGTGTAAACAATGCAAGCATGCATTATTGTGAAAGTTTAAATTCTTACAATTAAATAGCTACCTATATGGATACTGTGACTTTAGTTGGTTTATTGTAAAAGTAAAGATATCAAGTGTATAAAATGTCGAAGTCGTCGTTTCTGCTGACGCAGACGAAGTCTAAAATGAAGGAGGGGTCGGAGAACTGTCGGATAGTCCAAATGAAGATACCCCCTCGACCTTCCATAGACATAGAGTTCACGAACATCACCATGACGGTCACCGAAGGATTTACCAGACGAAGTAAGTTAACGATTCAGCAACTGGGTTTAGAAGTTAATTGATGAAGCATTTTGGTCAGTCTGTTTAGATTTAGTACCTAGTGTTTTTGTTTTTAGTCTTAGGCATTGGCTAATATGGTGCTTAACTTAACTTTTTTTTATTATCACCAAGTACATGAGTTTGTATCAGAACTGTTTTAAGAACTTTAAAATGTACCTACCTTACTTTTATAGTAACGTTGTGTATCATCAACATCATACTTACTAAATCATCATCATCATACTTAATAAAACGCAAGTGTAACTCACTGACTGACTGACGGATTTTTGGAAATTCCACCCCTAAGGGGGTTAAAATGGGCATAAACGTTTGTATGCAACTTTGTAACGGCTTTACCTAGAGACTTGAAATTTGACATAGAGATTGATATGGGGTCGTAGGTGAACCATCAAAAGTATTTTTTCAAAATTCAACATCTAAGGGTGTTAAATAGGGGATGAAAGTTTGTATGGGAATTGGTTCTACCGATTTCAAATATTGCTATCATATTTAAAAATTGGATGATGTAAAACACGGAACCGGGTGGAATCAGAACTATCCGAAGCCCGACAGGTTTCGGGTTCCCATCTTGTACTATAATAATAGGTAAGCTAGAGATGGGCCGACTAGTCGCCGACTAGTCGGGAAAGCCGACTAGTCGGCAGTTCAACCGACTAGTCGGCAGGTGCCGACTAGTCGGCAAATTATGCCGACTAGTCGTCAACTAAGAATTATACAATTAAACCAATATTTATTTAATTAGTAATACAGTTTAAAGGGAGGTTTCAGAAAAACGTAAACAAAACACGTCATAGCTAACATACATCATCTAAACATCTAAAGTGTCATAACTATGCCTCAGCTCCATTTTTTTTTTCCAACTTTTATTTTTATTTCATCCATTTTTTGTGTGTGCAAACTTATCCAAAAATAGCAACAATCGCCGAGTGATCACGATTAACCCAAATATCTCGGAATTATAATGATCTGCATTGCCGACTAGTCGGTCGACTAGTCGGCAATTTTGGAACCGACTAGTCGGCTAGTCTGCTAGTCGGCAGAACCCCTAGTCGGCCCATCTCTAGTAAGCACACTTGTCCATCTTTCAAAAAATGTGTTTTTCTGTATTAGCTATAGTGTACTTTAGTGTTAGTGTTGTACCTTATAAATAAATAAACAAATAACAATTCAATTCTTTTCAACAATTCTTGGTTATCTTTGGGTTTTTTTTTAAGAAAACAAAAATGAAAATGATTTATTGTTTGTGGATCTAGGAACAAATAGATGATATACATAATGAAAGTATCTCTAACCCTTCCACGAAGGCATACAAACTGGTCCTCAAAAATAATCGTCATTTTTAAATCACATTTTTTATAGTGCGGGTAGGCTTCACTTTGCAGTAGGTACGTCTTCGGCAGATAGGTGCTTTGCTACCTTCCAATATATAATCAAATTGCACCATTACTTCATAATTAATAGTTTATCTTTATTTTTATTAAAAAAAAAAAAAAAAGTAACTAAACATTCTCACTTGTAGACAATACTTGGCAGGAACTTACTTGGCTAATAATACAATCATTTCTGGATTAGAGCCAATAAGCCTTTAAGCCGCGTTCCTACCGCCAAAGAGAAATGACTCTTTCGACTCTTTTAAACATATTACCTACCTATACATCGTAGGCTATGATTTTTGACACACTTTCCTGAAGAAAAAATGTCAAATACAATGAACCAAAACGTCAGATCATCTGAAATTAAAAATCGATGTACCTATACATCGATTGTTTTCACAGCCACGACTATTAGCGCTATGAAAATGTTCGTTGTATGTTTTTTCCAATCACGAAAAAGCTAACGAGTTATTTCTCTTTGGCATGTCGGTCGGAACACGGCCATATATCTAGGTTGGTAATTTCTATGTGCAATTGATTTACATATTTCCAAAATGAGAACTAAATACAAATGAATTTCATAGCGGATAATAGATACATTTGACATCTTAGGAACACTGTGGTGTAGAACTAGGCACGTATTCTATAACTAAACCGTCTTAACAATGTCTCAGCATTGTTACATTCAACAATTTTGCAGTTTCGCTTATGCTTTTGAAGTGTTAGTTATTTCTTGAATACTAACAATTGCGGAACATTTAAAAAATATATCTAACAACTAGCAACGTCCCGCGGGTTCAGCCGCGTAAGTCCTGAACCCGCTGGAATATCGGCATAAAAAATAGCCCAAATATTAATCCTGATTCCCAGCTACCTAATACCGAGTTTCATCATAACCGGTTCAGTAGTTTTTACGTGAGGGAGTAACAAACATACATACTCGTTTACTTACACACAAATTTTCAAATTTTATAATATCAAGTAGGGTAGTAGATGATGCTGCGGCATTGTTGATACATTAAAGTTATAGAATACATGCCCTGATGATAGGACAGAGTGGAATTGATATTATTTTTCCGGGTCTCAATTCACACTTCCTTTCTTATCTCGTCGTTTCAAATAGGTTACTAGTCTTTGTTACGATGACACTTGGTAGGTACTAAGTAGATAATCCAGACATTAGCATGGTTATAAATAAACACGTACTAAAGTTGCACTAGCGGGAATATGTTTTGGAAGTTCTTGACACAGTAGTAGGCTTTAGTAAATTTATTTTGTAAGGAAAGTATTAAACCTAGAATAACCTATTATTTGGGATTATTAAATCCCAAAAGTAACTGGATTCCTACCTACGTAGATACCTCTAATATATAAAGGACTAGCTGTGTCCGGCGGTTTTACCCGCGCCGCGTGTAAGTTTCGATCCCGTAGGAATTTTGATAAACCCGTTCTCGGATCGGATGCACTTTTATCGTGTTTTGTTTCTGTTTCGGTCGCCTTTGTAGTCTAGGATCCCTGGTACTTACATTTTTGCAAATTGATTACTATCAAGCTAGTTTTCCGTGAGTAGCTTCATTTTGATGAGACGCCCAACAATTTCCTATACGAAACTGTCGATTGTGGTAGATACCAGAGGTAAGATCTGTACTACTACTTTTTTAAGCGTAGGACCGAGATAACGTACCACACAACAATTTTTAGGACAATATGACTGTTAAATTATATAAATAAATAACTAACTAATACGAAAAAATATTTGTCTTGTAGGTACATAGAGTTATGTTATGTTAGTAAACGACGACATTATTGTTATTAGGTAAATGCAGATAGGTAGTAGGTAATAATGGCAATTATTTACAATGTAGGAAGGAATATCGATTCAACTTGTGTCCAAGTGTGGCAATATCGTTTCCGTTATTTGCTAACAGTTATCGTTTTAAATGAATGTCTCGCAAGTATAAAACGAGTTAAGGCAACATAGAATTTTAACTAACACGGTTATATTACTAAAATTATTTGACGATTTGTGGCGCGTTGGTCTAATACCCGGCTGCCGCGCAGATGGTTGCGGGTTCGGTCCATAAATATTTGTTTCTGGGTATTTACTAATATTTTTAAATATTTATTGCACCTGTACTCATAGTTCTAACGTAATTGCTTAGTTTAGGGCTAGTTTTGCTCTCTGTGCAACGTCCTGCAATATTCATTTTATTTATTTAAAGACTGGGTGAAAATAAACCGTGTTTTATAGTTTTGATAGCTGCTAATAAAGCCTAATGTTTCGGCATAATTCTGAATAATAACCCGCGAATACAATACAATACAATATTTATTTATTATTATGAAACTTATTAAACATTTCCCAAATTACTTTATAAATCAGTTCCACACTAAGCACAGCTTGTATCGCAGTAACCGAGATACCAATATAAAAATGAAGATGACATTTAATAATTATTCATATAAATATTATACCTTATAGACTAAGATACATACAGATAATATAAACTACAATTAGGGTTTAATATCTCCTTATAATATATTATTTTTATTTTTTTATTTTATTTTTTTATTATTCAAGAAACATACAGCTTATTATATTACAAAAAAGATATGAAACAATAGATATTACTTTAGCCAAAAACAGTTTCCAATGGTAGCAATTACTTAAAGCAAGATGACCAATACAATCAGCGACACAAAACTTAATGTTATTATGGAAAAAATATTTTTTTTTAATATTAAATAATTAAGATTATCTATAACAGTTTGAGAAAAGAAAGTTGATAAAGCACATAACACTATTTCAATCTTAAATCAACACTTATTGTGTGAATAAATCAATCAATATTATAGGACAATGCACTATAGACCACCAAGTAATCTGTACTGTACCCTATATACCCTGTATACCTTCTGGACCCGGGCTTAAGTCGTATATAGTCTGTATTCCTATACCTACGTAGATTTCACATTCATATCATAGTGCGAAACAAACCTAACCTAACCAACTAAAAACCAGTAGACAAACGCTCTTCTATTGTTAAAAAAATAAAGTAAAAACGTTCCTACAATTAATTGTTATCGAATTGTAACATTATTAGGTAGGTAATGGTGACACTATAACGTGTTTTTTAATTAAGTATCATCCGAAATAGTCCAAAATTCAAATATAAAGGTTCCATTAATGATAATTAAAAGTTAAGTACTTAATTCATAAACTGCACTTTCATTTAAAATTGGTAATATTATTTGTAAATCAAATAAACATTTTTTGTAGTTGGAATTACATTCCAATTATACAAACCAATTATACTGTAATTAATAGTTGAATTTGCCAAAAAATACATAAATCTAACTAATACGTACTAAAACTAACAAATACGTAAGTAAAAAATATGAACATGTACTTAAAATAAAAGCAATTAACATTACAAAAAAAGAAGATACCTACAACCATTTGATGTCTAACTGAATGATCATACTCGTCATATCATACACCCTATGTAGCCTGTGTATGTAGCTAATCGTTTTTTCGCAAATAGACCTCAAATTGGGTCCTTTTTACGCGACTGCGCGACGCAAAGAAGAGTTATGTGTTTATGTGCTATGTATGTATGTATGTTTGTTTATTTGTATGTTCCTGCGTGATTGTTTCTTTTGTCAAAGGGAGAACCAGCCCAGCTCTTCCACTCCAAATCTTTTGGGACTGTTGGGTGCGGGCCGTAGTTAGTAGTTTCCGCCCACTGTGTGCCAGTATTTGGGTATACTACATTCAGAATTTCGAGATAACGATCTCTTCTACCTCCTAATGAGAAGTGTCTCATAGTGAGCAACGTCCCACGTAAATCCCGATCTCGTGGGAATTTGAAAAGAATCTTAGTGGATATCGACACGTTACAAAGAACACACCCTCGAAATTTCACGTTTCTAGGACCAGCCAGCTGTTTAGGATGTGTGTTGCTATATATTAGTTCAGCCTATCAGTCAGTCAGGACTTTGAATTTTATATGTATATAGTGACGGCATGCCATGGTCATAATCTGCCCATATATGAAGGTTAGTAAATCAGAAGATCAAAAAAATCCTTAGAAGCAAAAAATAATTACTTGCACAAAACGGATATAAATTTTATTTCCGTAGATAAGCTTCCTTCTGATTTATCTGCCTTGTTTTGTAAGAACGAAGGCAAGAAATATTTTAATGAGAATATATTTAGAGAATTCATGCATAATGCATGAATTATCTTAAATAACATAAATACCTGGGGTGATTAGTTCTAAGAATATTAAGAATTTTGAATGTAAGGTTAATCGAACCTTTTATCTTAATCAAGCAACAAAGTAAGAAATCAATTTATGTAGGTACTAGTAGAGCCCCGTGGGTTTACCCGCGTAAGTCCCGATCCTACAGGAATATCGGGATAAAAAGTAGGTATATGTGTAATCCAGGACTCCTGCTATGCGACCATTGCAACCAAATACACATGGCCTAAATCAGGGCTTTTTAAAGTGGGCGATAACGCCCGCCCCTTGTGGGCTGCAGGCTTGAAGGTAAGAGACCCAGAAAAAAATGGGGCGTTATGTAATTTCATCCAGGAGGACTCTTAGACACCGACTGAGCTCTACTCAAATAATATTAATCTTTGGTAATATTAGTTGAGTTGAGAATCTCCTAAGATTATTCAAACTAACTCGGTTCGATATTTCTTTTCGAGTAGTTTTATCTGTCTTGTTTTATTGAATAAATAAAATAAAAAATCATTTGCAGAGCTGTCGCTCTGTATTTCTAGATATGTAATATTAATATTAAGATGTAATATAATATTTCGTAGGTAGATACTTTCATATGCCTACTTACTTACACACAAACGTTTACACTTATAATAGTAGAATATTTCTATATAGCTGCGCCTCGCGGCTTTTCCTACGTAAGGCCCTATCTCGTTGGAATATCGGAGTAGAAAGTAGCCTATGGATTATTTTAATCTCCATTTATCTATATACCAATCGGTTCGGCAATCGGTTTAGTAGTTTGTATAAAAGAGGTAATAGACCTCCTCACAAACTTTCGCGTTTATAATATTAGTAAAATGTTTGGTATTTAATTATAACAAATTCCGATCCCGTGGGAATATCGGGATCAAAAGTAGCCTATGTTACTCAGGGTGAATGTAGCTTTCTAATGGTTAAGGAATTTTTGAAATCGGTCCAGTAGTTTCGGAGATTACTCCCAATATACATACATACATACATGTTACCAACGTTACCTTTTTATAATATTAGTATAGATAAAACAATATAAATTGCCCTTTTTCATCTTACTTTTAGATGATTGAAGCAGCCCATTAAAACCAAGGTGCATGGCGACATTAAAACCGGTTAATTTTAGTTCGAATGCGACATCTATTCTATATTCTGAGGGTTTACTAGTTTTACTAGTACCTACTTGAGTGAAGGAGTTACAACATCCGAATATTACTACATACAACGTCACATTTGCATTTATATAATAGTAGTTCGATAGGACAAGTGAGATAACGCCAGATAAGGGGAGTGGAAAGTCACGATACCGTGCGAAGGGCCTGTGTCTAACTCCCGTTAGAAAATAAAACCTTAAGTTGCAGTAAAGAGAGTTGAAAGTCGCCTAAATCTCTATATGAAATATTGTTTCCGGAGGAAATGTGTTATCCACCCCTATACCATTACGAAATTAGACAATTTTGGTCTCAATATGCCAAATAATATTATGAACTTTAATTTAAATTCCTATGAAGAAAATCATAGAACAAGAGTTGGTTTCTACACTCTTGTTTCATCCTGGGGTTTTTGAAGTCTAGAATAGAAGAAGAATGGCCCTTGAACCTTAATTAATCACCATTTTCGCGACTTAGTTAATGTTAAAAAAACTTACAACACCAAATAAATGAAATCCAAAAACGGAACCTGATTTTTTATTTCATAAAACTAAGTAAGTGAATGAAAAAATCCGTAGAATATAATACCTACCTAGGTATAATATTTTGGATATTTTTAAATTTAAAATCTTTAGGTAGGTACATTTTGAAACTTCCAAGTTATCGCGAAAATCGATAGATTTGCCCAATTATCATTCGTGTTTATTCAGTAGATATAGCACTTTATTTTTTACTTACACCTAACATAATTATAATAGTCCTCAATATCTAGTATTTTAATTTCAACTTGCTAATTATGTTTTTATCTCCATATCTTTTAACCACCAGTTTTTTTTAATAAATTTTCTATTATGCAATTAGGAGGTAGCATAATGAACATTTTACAATATTTTTCAGGTACCTATGTAATAAAATTTGTTGTGCAAGTAATTTTTGACCATTGTTCTTTCAGTATTCAACCCCATGGGTTACACAGGTAGTAACGTCGTATACGTTTATTTAGACGTCAACTAAATCCAAATGACGTCAAATTACAGGATGTAGGCAATTTACTAAAGGATTGCGGATAAACTGCCGTTCAATAATAAAATAACTGATAAATTTCTATACCTAGCCAGAAACTAGTTTTAAGATTGTTTTTTGATTAGATCAAACGACGGACCTCCTAATTAGTGTTTGAAAAATGTTATATCATTATTGCAAGAAAAATAATACGTATTTTTTGTTCTTTGGGTGATTAAACCACAAAGGTCGGGTGTGCCGGAAGACCTAGGTATTTATTGCAGGATAAAACAAACAGAGCTGAGGCACAGTTGGAACATTTTAGTTGTAAAATAGGTGCCCAGCGGTGCTGTAACTAATCCGCCTTTTAACAAACTTCAGACCTCCAGATATTCTCGAACACAACATAGGTAGATACATTTAATTTACAGTTATCAAACCGATTCAGTAATTTGAAACTATAGATGAAATAGAAACAGAAGAGCAGAATGAAGCAATAGTTTCAGCAATTCAGAAAAGCAATAGGTAGTTATAATAAAAACCAAAGAAAAAAAACACATTTATTGAGGGATAGATGTAAACAACGCTGTATGTCGTCCTTCGTGGATGCGCAAGACTATAGCTATTCCGAACTAGTTAGTTAACTAGTTAGTTCGGAATAGCTAATTCGATCTTATAATTGCAAGTGAGCCTTAGGGAAAAGTTCCTCCTCAAACCGTGTTCCACACGTGTGCATAGGCGACTTTTAACTCTCTAACCCACAAGATAAGGTTAAATTTCCTATACCTACTCGAACAGCGTATCACTGTGATATCAGCCATTTCCTATACTATCCTCTTAAAATAACGCACGCCCAATTTAGGCCACAGATATCTATATACTAGTCAGAGACAGATAGGCCATTCCATGGTTTTTAAAATTAGTTCCGTAAAATTCCACCTGTTGGTGGCGAGCGCTGTGATATATTATATATATATATATTATATATATATTATACAATGACATATTATTCAAAATGGCAACGAGGCGGAAAATGGCAACCTAACAAAAAAAAAGCTCACTAGCGCTTCCCACCATCGGGAACTAATGAGTGACATAGGCCTGATTTAGGCTACATACGTAGGTATAGATAACGCCCAGCTTAGATAGAATGTTTTTTTAAATTTAAAAATCTGACGTTTTTATTATAGTTGTATTTGACATTTTTTTCTTCACAAAGATGTGTCAAATCATAGTCTACAATAAAAAAACCAAGTCTGTATTATTATTAGGTTCTCCTTTGATTAAAAGTGATTCTAATAAAGACAGACTCTCAAAAAGACAGACAGACATGGTACGGGTCACACAACAGGGTTACTGTAGATTGCCAAAGGGTGTGTTTTACTCGCAGCTCTCTAGTGGAAAGCGCAACAGTGGCGGGCAGTATTTTCGTTATAAGGATGTACTTAAGCGCAATCTCGTGGCATGTGGCATATCGACGGAAAAGTGGAAGGAGGATGCTGAGACTAGGTCAGTTTGGCGTTCGAAAGTCAGGGCAGGCATCTCGAATTTTGAAAAGACTCGCCTGTCCGACCTGGACCTGAAACGCCAAATCCGTAAAAATCGACCGAGGCCCGCATACAACTATACCTACAATAACATCGGACAACTCTATTGTGCGGACTGTGACCGGATGTTCAAGACGAAGTTCGGTTTTGCCAGCCACATACGAGCACACTCCAGGAGATAGCCCAAGGTCGCCATCGTCGGACACGACGTGGACGACATCATTCATGTCTTCCTTCCTACCTTAACGTAGAAATAAAAGACGATGATCCAACTAAAGAGGGCTAGTGGAGTAAAATAACCCGTAGACAAATAGGGAGACATTTATCAATAGGTATATATTAATCACCTGATTAATATGTTTTAGGTACATGATTATCTGTAGGTACATATCATAATCAATTAATTATAATACCAAATTAATTATTAATGTCTTTTCTATGAATCTGTATTGCCTATTTTTGTAAAGTAGCTGAGGTATCGTATTAATCGACTAACTAAATTAGCATTATGGTTCCGTACCTCATTCATAAGAATGATAAAAATAATTAATAAAAATAAAAACCTCATTCATAAGAACCATAAAAACTTAATAGATTGTCTATCTGTCCTCATCTTCTTATCCGAACGATGTCCCCGGTTGCACCCTCTCTGGAACCCGCGGGATCCGCTATACCCCAAACTATTCGGGGTCAGCACAGTACGTAAGTCATCATTGACCATACTTCTACAAATACGCTTAGCTATATTTTTACGGCTGGCCGCCTGCCTGACACCAACCAACCGTCGTGAGTTTAAGGTCCGCAGGGAGCTTAGAATTTTGGAACAAAGAGATCTATTTTTCAAAAGTGCATACTTACCTCATTTTCTCTAGAACAGGTAGAGATGACTAATCCTAATAATTCAACTATAAATTAAATCTATTAAAAGACGTGTGTACTTTTAATAGATTTAATTTAGTTTTTGTGCACTAGACATTAAACTAATCCTTATATCAAATACAAAGGCCCTTGTGAAATAGACGATAGATAACTGCTTTATTGTAATTCGAATACAGATAAACAAAATAGATACAACAAACACTGGTACAAAAGACATCCTTATCGCCCGAAGTCGACCTCTTCAAGGCAACCAATCATAAAAAAAGACAATTTGATACCATATAGAATGGAAAACTTCCTAGTCTAAAGCTTTAAAAGGATTTACCTAGAAGTAAATAAGTGTGTTCCACGGTTTCACCCGCAATGCACCTATCCATCCCGTGGATATTTCGAAAACCCCTTTTTTATCTGATGCCGCAACCTAATAAAGAACACACTCTCTCTCAGGCTGTGCGTTGATTCATCATCATCAGTCAGTCAATCAGGACAAATCATTTTATTGATTTGTGTAAGATATAGGTATGATAGGTACTAGGTACATCTTAAATTGGTGACGACTCTCTTCTCGATTCTCTTCAGACTTTGGTTTTTGTTTTCTAAATTGATATTTTAAAAGGACTGTAGGTAATATCTCGCTTTTACATAGAGGATTGGCCAATATTTCATGGTTATTTTACAACCACGGAACCCTCCGTTCGCTAGTCCGATTCACACTTGATACTCGTGTTTTGTTATGAATCGAACTTGGGTAGGAAGGTACATAGGTTAGCACTGACGAGCGCCCGCTTTTGAATTTCCATGTATGCACACTTTAGGTAGTGTCAGTGTGTCATCGTGTAGTCTTAGATGAAAACAAAGATAGTAGATACGGTATATTCCAAAATTGTGTATTCGAAAAATGAGCTAGAAACACCTATATGTATTTTCATAAAATTATTGTATTCAAAAACATTTCTCTTTAAGAATTTGGCATTTGTAAATAAGCAAAAATGCATTCTTATGAATTTCAAAAAGATAATCGCAGTGTGACAGCACGTGCTAACGCGGCAACGGTTCGACATACGACTAAGGCTAGTGCAGCTAGACGCAGTTTTATCCTCTCATTTTCAGAGACTAGGTAACGTATCTGGTGTTTTTTTTATTTTCATCTAAAGCGTGTAGTATGATCTTGAGACATTATAATTGTAGATTCCGGGCCTTGGTCGATATTTGCCGGTGAATTAGAAGCCTTTATGATGAGGATGATGAAACATAAACGCCGGCCACGATATCTGCTGCTGCTAATTATGTAATCTAGGTTATCAATCAGCCAGACCTTTGGATATCGGCTCTGAGTGGACTGAACGGCTCATTGGTCGCCTGCTTTAGTGGTCGAATGTGGGTTTGACCTAATATTATTCATTTTAAGTATACTAAAGAGGTCTACTATCTATCCCTGAAGGGTATATAATTTTTTTGATTATTTAATGACGATAACATTGTTTCATAAATTTTGGTGTAGTTTTGAAGACAAAAACTTGTTATTGGTTCAAAGCCTATCCCCATTTTAGACAAAAAATGTCAGTTTTACCTACAATCTGGATATGCTTCAACATATTTGTCTGGAAACTACACTTAAACGTAAAGACCAATGTCACCTAGGTAAAATCCATACACAAAAAAACATTCCATCATAAAAAAAAATCGATGAACCCGACACGGATTTTGAGTTTAGCAGCTAGGTAGATGCCCAATACAATAGATATACAGAAGTCAAAACAATACACCTATGAGGAAATAAGCGGACCCCGGGCGCTCGAGAGGGATGCAACCGGGAACATCGCTCGGATGATGATGAGTAAATAAGTAGGTAATTGTATAAAATATTACATAAAAAATAATGATAAATAGTGTTTAGTACACTATTTATCATTATTTTGTTGATGTTGATAATTACTTGGTTAATTTTGGTTTATTTAACAAGGCTGACATAATAAATATACAAGGTACTAATAGAGATACTGAAATGTACTTATAGATACAGCATGAGTCACTTAGACTGGCCTTCAGGGGGATTTCCTAAACTATGATAGATAATGATACATGCTGAAATAAACAAAATGCAATACTATCGTAATTTTTTGTCAAAATGGGGTACTCGGTAGTGTATCCCATTTTGACAAAAAATGCTCATTGAAAAATAATACTTTATCCAGGAATCGAACACAGTTATTTCCTTTGCTGAACAAAGGAAATAAACATTCTAGCAATCAATACGATAGTGTTCACTAACCCATATAGGTACCTATCTACATCTACATCTACAAGAATATTATAAAGAGGAAAGATTTTTGTGTGTGTGTGTGTGTGTGTGTGTATGTGTATGTTTGTAATGAATAAACTCAAATACTACTGTGCCGATTTTAAAAATTCTTCCAAAATTAGAAAGCTACTTTTGATTCCGATATTCCGACGGGATCTGGACTTACGCGGGTGAAACTGCGGGACGCAGCTAGTGTAAAACAAAGTTGTGTATAGAAATGCAAGACTCGAGAAACGCTGGGCCGACTTTTTAGGATTTCTTGATGTTTCATTTGTTAAGTTCATCATCGCACCGACTAAATCCTATTACAATTTGGGAAACAGTAAAAGAAAAAAAATACTTAATTAGGATTAATTTATTTTCTCGAAGGTTTTTTTATTTTCAAAGATATGAAACTCACAAAAAGTTTTTTTTGTAACAATGGCAATACTATTATAAGTTCGCTGGATCTGCTCTCTTAGATTTTGGCCACTTTCTGTATAAACCTTGATCCTTTTTATTAGTGTGTAACCGGAGTATTGCCCCTTGCAAAACTGGCTTACCGATTTTAACTGGTTCACAAAACCCAGTTTTGTAAACAAGTTTACTTCGAGCGAAGTTTCTAGAAAATGTTGTAACATACATTGCACAAACCCCTACAAAAAATGATCTGCTTGATTGCTAAGACCGGGATTTTATTATTCCTTTTTAAGAACTAACAAATTGCAAACAAAACTATAGCTTCAAATAGACGCCTTTTACCTAAAACAGACAACACCTATAGAAATTCGTGCATGTGAGCTGTAGGTGTGGTCTGTTTTAGGTAAAGTGTCAGTGTCATTGTGTATTTCTAAACTTTACAACTGGACTGCGATCGAAACTTTATTGATTCAAAACTGTTTTTCCTATTTATTTTATTTTTTATTTTATAATATAAATATAAATAAATATTGAACGACGTTACACACAGCGCAATCTTGCCCCAAACTAAGCACTAGGCTTGTACTATGGGTACTAGACAACGGATATACTACATACCTATTATACTTTTTTTTTTTTGTAAATACATACATATGATATAGAAAACACTGAATATCCCATGTCTTCGGACCGTGGATATTATAAAGCTAAAGAGTTTGTTTGTTTAAACGCGTTAATCTCAGGAACCGCTGCTGGTCCGATTTGAAAAATTCTTTCACCATTAGAAAGCTACTTTATCGAGGAGTAACTTTTGGCAACTTTTGATCCCGATATTCCCACGAAATCAGGACTTATGGGAGTGAAACCGCGGGACGCAGCTAGTTATATTATAAATCATATTACGTATTGTATTTTGCAATGCTTCATTTACAACTGCACTCTGATAACAAGCTACCTACGATACCAAATCAATTACAAGGTCTCATAGAACATGCAACCGAACAAAAATTACTGTGTTTGTTTTTCTTAAAAGATTTTTAATTAACTCGTTTATTAATTATGTAATAAATAAATCCCATCCCCCTAATATTATAAATGATAAAATTAGCCCGCTTACTTATAAACAATGACTAACTTCATGTTACGTTTGTCTTTTACTGTGACATGCTTAAAGTTTCAAAGTTAACAGATCAGAGACAAACATTACTTAAAGTTAGACCTCGTTTATAAGTAAGGGGTAAAATGTTTATTTGTTTGTTTGTGTTTCAATCACGTAAACACTACTGAACCGATTCGCGACGCTACGGCGACGGGCCTTTTCTACACGCTTATAGCTTTCTTTACGTACCTACAGTGGCCGGGAGATAAGTTGAAAAATTTTGAAGTGGAAGGGGAAAGTTCGCGCAGTAAATTTACATGCGGCTTCTACTTCAAAATCGACTTTTGCGCATCCGGCATTTTTTTCAACTAATCTGCCGGCCAATGTACACCTGCTGTCAAATATAAAACAAAGTAGGTAGGTACTAACAAAAAAATCAAGTAAAAAGGTCGTACCTACCTGCTCACAAGATATCTAGGTATGAATTGATGTAATTATTGTATGACCACATAGGTAGATAAGTGCCCAAATTATTTCTCTAAAATACTAGATTCACCTTTTTGATATGTAAGTATACATCATGCCCAATGTCAGAAGTTTATAATAGGTATGTTAGCTAGTGCAGTAACCGTGACTTGATCAATGTCAAAGTTTTACCATCCCATGCCACAACGAGTACCTACTTATAGGTAACTAAGCACTGCGTCTAACTATCTACTTATCTAGACGATCGATGTCTGCCTGCTTATCCGCTAATCAACTCCTCCACAAAACGGATAACGTTTATGCTTCGGAAGCCACGTTAAGCAGTTGGTCCCGGTTGTTATCTTAGATAGAAGTCGTTAGGTCAAGTTAAAAATCGCCTTAGGGCGATCTGAAAACTCTAAATGAGTCCCACCACCTCACGTAAAGAAGGAGAAGAACGGATATTGACGCGGTTTTCATTATAATTTTTAGGAGAAATAAAGCTTTTATACGTGCACTGATATATTGTGCGGATTCAAAAATTTTCAGTTGCGGCGAGGCTAGAACTCGCGTATTTTGGTCTTTACCTCAACGTCTATCTATTCCAACTGGACTTGTGTGGTCTAGTTGGAATAGACATTCAATTTTGAGAATTTCTTTGACTTAACCACAGAATAGGCGATAGTCACAGAGGAATTCCCGACGCGACGACAACACGCCTCCGACGCAACTTATTAGAGCATGTATAGCCAGGGGCGATTCGCTAATGGGTATACTTATATAGGCAAAGATAATCTATATCCAATAAATGGCATTTGATAAGAAAGGATCTTTCAAAATCACCACGAGATTGGAACTACGCCGGTGAAATGACGGGCCCCAGCTAGTAACTAATATAATTAAATTAATTTAAGTCTAATAACTAATTATTATTTAGTAATTATATAGACCTTTTTGACCTTTTTGACTAATTTTTTGTGTTTGGTTATTGTTTATTGTTATTGTTAGATTTCTTTTGTATTCATTTGTGTTTGTTTATTCTGTGTTTTGTGTTTTGATGTTTATGTAATTTTTTGACTTACTTATATTTGTAATTTGACAATAAACTTGGTTTACTTTAGTAAGTAAGTACCTAATTATATAGATAATTAGTATCATAATTAAAGTTAATTAATGTAAACAATTAATAATAATAATAATAAAGCCCGCAGGGCACCTTGAGGCGAGGTGTCGGGGAGTAGCGACCCCGCGGCTACCCGAGTGCTCCAGGGGGAAATCACCGTTCCTCACCTCCGGCTTGCCTTAGTTGGCTGGTCGGAGTGAACACTGACGAGGAAGCGGTCCCCCGCCTCTGGCTTGCCTTCACCGGCTGGTCAGAGTGGAGTCGCGAGAGCAGAAATGCTCGGAGGATGGACACATCACGTCAGTGATGAGTTGGCCCGCTCCACAGGATTACCTAGGATGGTTTAAAATCCGGTGAGGTTGCTCCATCCTTCAGCCACTCACGCCCCTGTTGCCCCCTGGCTGTAATTTGCTCGGCTTCATTTAGGGTAGCCCAGTTTGTGAGTTGGCGAGTCTCCGCCTGCCATTTTTACGTGTATTTTTACATTGTTACGGCAGGCGCCATAGTCCCAATAGTTCCCCCCAGTATCCAATCCACTACCAACCCATTTTCATAGCCCAAGTAGTTTTCATCTGTAGTTTACACAATAGTACTATCCAAACCGGGGGTTGTCCTTTGCTGCATTTTATAATGTAGACAGGGATAACCGCCGGTTTGATGTCCATTTCATACTTTGCGATTAAAATTGTGACTGAAGCGGGCCTCTACGTGTTGGCTTCGGCCCCACGCACGCCTTCCAAATGTCCGGGGCTCCATAGCCCCGTGAAACGGAGACGTTACAAACAATAATAATAATAAATATTATAATTATATTATATTATAATAAATATTATAATTCAATAATTAACAATTTTTGAAGTTGAGAGTAGATTAATTTTCAATTTAATTTCTTTCCGGGAAATTGTTAACATTAATGTAAATCAGGGGTCCCTACCTTACTAACTAACTGGCCTAACTGATGTAAATATTTAAAAATATAAAATTTAAGTTCAAACTCTTTGACATTCCCTGAACTGAATGGAAACAAGGAAATCGATATGGCTATGTTTGAATTAGGTATATAATTTCAAAGTCAAAACAATTAATGTACATATATATACAGTAAATATATACCAAATAAATAACTACGTAATACATACCAAATCCGAAATTCTGAAATGAATTCCAATCTACATCTACACTAATATTATAAAGAGGAAAGAATTGTTTTTGTGCGTGTGTGTATTTTTGTAATGAATAAAGTCAAAAACTACTGTGCCGATTTCAAAAATTCTTTCACAAAACGAAAGCTACATTATCGCAGAGTAAATAGGCTACTTTTGATCCCGATATTCCTACAGGATCGGGACTTACGCGGGTATAATAAATTACGTATTAAAATGAGCTTTTAGCGGTGCACGCACATAGCTATCAACTACGATGTTTGTTTTGATACACGTGTAAGATAATGACGTACCTAAACGAGATATACCTTTTGATGTGATACATCTTTAGGCGAGGGTAAACCTCATTGTTGGCGTGGCGATACAGGCCGTGGGGACGCATCACCACGCTATAATGATGGAATATATGGAATTGTTTTGTATAAGTTACTTATAATTTCTATGTTTCACAAAGGTTTCACCTCTGCTAGGCCTCCCGTGACAGCTCACATTTTGTTTGCTTATAAAATAGGTCCGGGTCGCTCAATAGGTGACGCTGGATTCTATTTCCTAAATATCTCTGACATTATTCTGCTGATCACTCGTAGTTCAATAATCTCAAACAACTATTAAATGCTTAGAATATCCCTGTATTAAATAAAGTACAAGTAATTAGCAGAATTAGGCCCCTTGGCGATTGTTGCGGACCAGAAGTGGTATTTTTGAACCGTTAGAAAACTCTTTCGTATGCGAAATAAGTCGAAGTGTATGTGGAGATTAGTAAACATAGAACTAAATCGCGGAAACCGAGGAAATAATGAGGGCAATCCGTTCCCATCCAAAAGTCAGTTGGTGAACGCGCTGAATGCCGAGTTCGCGGTCGCAGCATATCGATGCGGAGCGCCGGCTGCCGACACATCCAGCGCTGTCGCTATACTGAGCTCTGAGATGCCCGCGTGCGATAGGTCGCTTAGACTGGTTCGATTTACACCTTACGATGTAGTAGTGATTCTTAAAAAATACATAGCACCTAAAAACAGCACCGACCTGTACGGCATATCTGCAGCACAGCTCAGAACTGTTGCAGAATCGATAGCTTACATTATAGCGTACTTGTTTAACGAGTGCACCAGACAGGGAATATATCCAGCAGAGCTTAAGCGCGTAAAAATATGCCCCCTATACAAAGGGAAAAGGAAAAAAGATAGCATGAGCTCGTACCGCCCGATTTCGCTAGTCCCAGCTGTAAGTAAATAGGCAACTTGTATCATTTGTAAATAGCTGTGAAGTACTAACCGATAGGCAATACGCGTACAGGCCGGGTCGATCCACTGCAGACCTGGTCCGTGAGGTCGTGTGGAGAGTGCTTTGTGCTCGTGAGGCCGGTCAGCAAGTTGCCCTGCTCTGCTCAGGGTTCCCAACTTAGCACTTTCGGTGCTAGATTTGGCACTATTTTCGCAATTCTAGCACTGTAATTTAACATTCAGCACCTAGCACTTAATCTAGCACTATACAGCCATCATTCTGATTTTTTTCTGGTCACTGTAGAAGCGAACTGCGAATGTTTTTAATTGTGGATTTATCAATTTAGTGTTTCGTGAACTATAAAACCTACTAAAATGGATATTTCTTTAAGCAAAAAAGTGAGTTAAGTTCAAAATTACAGAAACGAGTGGGAGAACGATCCAAAATACAAAAAGTAGCTTAGACCTGTGCTTGGAGATATATATCAGATTAGGCTGCGTTGATAGATCAGTCAGTCAGTCAGGACAAAGCATTTTATAGATGTAGATAATGTTTAAATGTTAATAACTACTTGAGCGGCAGGTTTCTTTGTCAAACTTTTTATAGGAACTTTTAATATTCATAGTTGTTCCACCTCTGCAATAAATACTTATCTACCCAATTATCTAGGTATATACCGGTTTAGATGTTTATCAGGTGAACTAATTTATGGCACTAGGTATTCTAACGAACGACTGTCTGCAATTTCCTGTTATAAAATCTGCTTAGTTAGAGTGTTTCAGGGACGGGCAAGTATCAAGATTTTACGACAAAGCTGCGTCCCGCGGTTTTACCCGCGTAAGTCCAGATCCCGTTGGAATATCGGGATCAAAATTAGCCTATGTTACTCCTCGATAATGTAGCTTTTTATACGTGAAGTATTTTATTGAAATCGGTTCAGTAGTTTCGGAGCCTATTCGTTACAAACAATAGTTATTTGTTATGCATTGTTATGTTGTTGTTATGCGAGCTAACGAAGGTTTCAAAGGTACGAGATGCAAAAAACTTTGCTGCCGAGTGAAACACAATTTTTCACCTCACTTCAGCGAGGAAAACGCTAGGTGCATTTTTCTGGTTGAAAACTCAATTCGGCATTATGTACCGCTTGCACTAACTCTGCAGTTATTAAATTAATATCTTCTTCGCTGCTGGACTCGCTCATATTTAATGAAATTACGATTTTCAAAACAAAGTATGGAAGGGGAATTACTAGAGAAGATTTTTTTATTTAGTCCAGTGCTGCCATCTGTGGTTGGCCAGTGCATTTATAAAAAAAAAACAGATATATATTTACCTCTCTCCTCAACTTATATACTATTATTTTGATTCGTAAATTAGTAGGCACGCAGTTATATTTTTGTACGTATACACGGTGCTCCGAGGAGGGGGTATTAAGCGAAAAGGGGGTTATTCTAGAGGTCTGGGCGAACAACTTTTGTTCTACAAGTTTTGGAAATTCGAAGTAGTTTTCGAAAATTTTGAGTTTAAAGTTTGTATGAAAATCAGCTGTTTTTTAGAGGTTGAGGTCATTTTTTTTTAAATTCTGTGATAACACACAGCGCCATCTAGCCCCGTAGTAAGCGACTAAGCTTGTGTTACGGTGACTAGACAACGGATATAATACTTATATTTATTTTCTTTTGTAAACACATACATATTATATTATACATAGAGGGACACCCAGACCAGACACAAATATTTGTAAATATAAATGGTCTTGGCCTTAAGTGCCCTTTTATTTAGTTTGGACCACTACAATCTAAACATTAATTGCCTTTTTTTTTAAATATCATTTATTCAAAACACAATAACATAGTTAGGTACAAGAAACATAAACAAAATTAAAGAAAAGAAAACAGAGAATAAATAAACACAAATAAAAAAAATCATACAAAAGAAATCTAAAAATTACAACAATAAACAAACACAAAAATTTTTTCAAAAAGGCCCCCCCGGATTGCTCCCGAAGCAAAGGATACCATCGCACTAGCAGCGTTCCCACGCTGCACCGCGATGGAAAGCCGTTGCAACAGGAACAACCCTGAACGACCGTCCAAATCCCTCTCCCTGAGACGATTACCCACCGCCCGAACAAACTCCAACCCCTCACACCAACACCCCATAACCTCCACCGCCAAAGGAACAAATACGCCCTCTCCAATTCAGCGTACTTCACCCGCTTGCCCACAGCCGCTGCCTCAGCAGCCGCCGCTGCCACACGCACTGTACGGGCCAAGTGACTTGCCGCAAAGGTACTGACGCAGGTGGCATCCCAGATAAGGCACTTCCCCCTCTCCCAGGGAACCAACGTCAGCCCATCCGGCCTCTTCCCGCCCGTACGACTAAGGCCAGGCGGCTCCAAGACACACGGGATATTCGCCGAAACAAGGGCCCTCCGAATTACGTCATTGAGTGCGTGGTGACGAGGAAATCTCCCAGCACATCGACGACAACTCAAAGCATGGTGGCCACTAGCCTCCACCATAGAACCACAAACGCATAAATGAGGCTCACATACGTCGGATCCCAGGCGAAGAGCCACAGCCACCCGCAGTGAACTGTCATCCAACAGAGTGCCAAGATGAGGCGATGGTAGTGCCTGCAATCACGCACCCGAATCCGGCCTTGACACAGCCCTTAATCTAAGTCTACCCCCACCGCACGGTCCATGAGATCCCTCATCAGCCTAACAGCCCCGATATCATCCCACATGCGCTGCACATCAGGCAACTCAGGGATATCCGCCCCAGGATTAAGAGCCAACCAAGCCTCCCGTGCCTCACGCGCATAGGGAACGTCTACCTGGCCTTTTTTTTTTACAACAAACAGCTATTTTTTTTTAGTGATACAACTTTAAAATGTTCGATAGAAAAGTTCGAATTTCTAAAGTCGTAGAATAAAAGTGGTTCGCCTAGACCTCTAGAACAACCTCCTTTCGGCTTAATACCCCCTCGTCGAAACACCCTGTATATAGCGAAAAAAACATATAAGATTCCTCGTTTTTGTAAATAATAATAATAAGCAAACAATCTCTAAATCGAATAATTCATAAAATAACACGACATTGGTAGATGTGTTACAAGACTTCGTGGTTCGATGCCATGAACAAAAAAAAAAGAATTGAGGTTCCGGTTGGCGCATTTTTAAAGGACTTGCTTTAGAGAAATGTATAGACAAGATTGATTCGAATTTTAAAAACACTTTCCACGCTAGCGCGCAAAATGCGATTTTGCACGCAGACATTTGCGTGCAAAACGTTTGTTTCCGAGGTTGTGATGTGAAAACATAATTATAAATCATACCTCTTTATAATATAAGTATAAATAAAGATAAACGGTCATACTTAGGTACAAAAATCTCGTTATTATATAAAGCCGCTTGTTAACTATGTCGATAATAGCTCTTATTCACTACATCAAAAAAACTTAACTTGCAAACGCTACATACCTAATGCAATGCTAACTGTACGAACGTTTTCATATTTTATTCTAGCAAGACTGCAGTTTCGGATGATATTTGAACGAAATCGTTCATTATTTTTGTCCTTTTTTCATATTTTTCATTTATCTGTCAAGATAAAGATTTTTTCACCTCACAACCTCGGAAAGGATCGTTTTGCACGCTGATTTCTGCGTGCAAAATCGCATTTTGCGCCCTAGCGTGGAAAGAGATTTTAAAATTCGAATCTGTCTTCTCGATACTTTTATATAGAGCAAGTCCTTTAAAAATGCGCTAACCGGAACCTCATTTCTTTTTTTTTTGTTCATGGCATCGAACCACGAAGTATTGTTGCACATTGCCAATGTAGTATTTATTGTTTATTATTATTATCATTAGTATCAAGCAGGATTTTTCATGAATTATTCAATTTAGAGATTGTTTGCTTATTTTTATTATTTACGGTACAATAAGCGGTATATAATGCCAAATTGAGTTTTCTACCGGAAAAATGCACCTAGCGTTTTCCTCGCTGTAGTGAGGTGAAAAATTGTGTGTTTCACTCGGCAGCAAAGTTTTTTGCATCTCGTACCTTTGAAACCCTTGCGACGCTCAGCATTCTATATTTGAACCACTCGCTTCTACAATGCTTCGCTAGTTCAGGTTTCAATACAAGTACCTACTCGCTGCAAAAACCAACTTTGCAACCTTGCATAACAAATAACTATTGTCATTGTCAATGTCAAATTTCTTACTTTTGACAAGAAGACAGGCCGATCCAAGTGCCCAATCATCCCCTTAACTCAATTTTATTGCTTCTGTTAACGAAGCGCGAGGGCCTTAGGGGGGCTAAGGGGATGATTGGCCCATTGGATCAGTCTGTCTTCTTGTTAAAGGTTTTAAAATAGTTGCCTGATGGACATATATAAAAATAGAGCATCAGAATTCACGTGAAGATAGGTAAGTCATTATTTTGGGAACTTTAAGCGTCTGCAAAGCAATAGGTACGGCCTACGAAAAGTGTCTGGGAGTATTGGCGACTTATTATTAAGTATATTACCTAAAATATACGTAAAAATCAGCTTGGAGAATTAACGTGAGTTAAGAATTTTTTTAATACCTTAATGACCTGATATCTGAGAATTGGATATCGCAAGTAGGCATGCGTTCTTAGTACATACTAACACTACTCAATCGACTACATTTCGTTCGTCAGAAAATATGTGATGTCTGCCGGCCCTGGGATCTTGGACTATAAGATGACCTTGTCAGATGAAGACGAACACAAAAGGCTTGCGTGTCATTCTTTGTCAGGACAATCAGTCAGACAAGATAATAATGACTTAGACGTACTAATTACACGCAATTCGTGCATGTCGGCTACAACAATGGACTAAGCTACAACCACTGAAATGAAAACTATACAAGCACGCTGGAATTGGTATACCATAAAAAATGACATTAGATCTTTGTGCCGATTTGATTAGCGCCATGTTGCGAAAGTGATGGTGACCGTCTACGAAACCATTAGTTCCACGGACGGTCACCGTCACTTTCAATAGAAAACGCGCGACAACAGCGCAACATGGCACAGATCAAATAGGCACAAAATTCAGTGCGCTATGACCTGTCCAGCGACTTGTACCATAGAAGTCAGTGGCTACAACCAACTGCAAAACGAATGACGTTGAACTTGCTACCACTAAGCTTGAATCTGACGCCCGTCACACACGTAGCTATAATATATATTAATATGCCGTGCTATTATATATATTACTAGCTGACCCGGCAAACGTTGTTGTGCCTTATAAATTATAGATAGTAGCCGATTCTCAGACCTACTGAATACGTATACAAAATTTCATAAAAATCGGTTAAGCCGTTTCGGAGGAGTACGGTAACTAACACTGTGACATGGAAATTTTATATATTAGAAGAAGAAGATAAAGAATGATTAGTAGGTAAGCTACAACTCACGGAGACGATGCTTTAATATTATATTTTTGCATTATGTTCAATTCTTTGTAGCAATAATATATAATTTAATTACTATGTATTAATATTAAGGTATGAGTTGGTGACGTCATAGAAATATTTTTATTGGAGCGGCGCGGGCATGTGCGGTACTGCGGTCACTTAAATATTTTTTTGTATTGAAAAATTACGATATCGTAATATGCCTTGCTATAATTTATATTAATAACTAGCTGACCCGGCAAACGTTGTTTTGCCTTATAAATTATAGATAGTAGCCGATTCTCAGATCTACTGAATACGCATATAAAATTTGGTAAAAATCGGTAAAGCCGTTTCGGAGGAGTACGGTAACTAACATTGTGACATGGAAATTTTATATATTAGAATATATTATAGCTACATGTGTAACTGCCCTTAATTGAAGTCAATTATATTTAATAAGAGCGACATTATAAATACCCGATCGTTTATTTCAAGTCGGTTTTTTTCTTCATTTTGAAATTATATTAAAATAGCTCTGGCCCGCGGTTTTACCTGCGTAGTATATTTATTTATTTAATTTCAGCCAAATCGGTTCAGCCGTTTTTGCGTTATTGACAGACACACCAAACATGTAACCTGCTTACTTATAAACGATGATTAATAGCTGATCTTGTACTATTTGTGTATTCTGTGGCTGCATTAACTATGTATCGTTTGTCATTTACTGTGACATGAAGTTTTAAAGTTGACAGACAGAGACAAACGTTAGTTAACAAACTTGTTATGTTATGTTAACTAATGTCGTTATGTCGTGTGTTATCATTGTTTATGTATAAGTAAGGTAAGGGGGATATTTCTTCTGTTTTCGCGATGTTGTATTGAAATTAAACACATTTTTCTGTTTGAATCGCGTGGTGTTTATTACTTTTAGCATTGTTACAACGTCCAACGTTTCGAGACCTTTCCAGGTCCCTTCTTCAGGATTAAAAAGCTAAAAGTAATAAACACCACGCGATTCAAACCGAAAAATGTCTTTAATTTCAAGGTAAGGGCATTAATCTCAACCTAATAATAACTCAATGGGGGTAAATATTTTTACATTTATAGGTACCCCTAGTGTCTTCTACTCCGTACTTTTATCTTTCCATACGAACGGGAACCACAACTAAGCCCACGGTAAACCCATGGGGCACCTGTTAGTTTTTATAATCTTTGTTGAATGAAAATCGAATTGAAATCTTACCATCAGGTGTGATAGTAGTGGTCAGACGCTCATCTACTGTTTATTAAAAAAAATCTGGTGCAAAATATACTTCGAATAATTCCATTGAATTCTATAAACTTTTCTAATGGGGTGGCACACGCAAAGCTGTGAGCAGATGGCGCTGGCATCGGATGATCTTTTTTTTTTGTTGATGGTCCCCCACGAATGAAAACGCCGAGTTTTTTTGTCTTTCGGTCTGAGACTGATATGGCCAATTTGACGTCGAGAGTTGTAAAAAACACCTGTTTGACAGTTCTTAATTAAAACCTAAGATCATTCAACTAACGCCCTCTGCCGGGATAAAAAGTAAGTGTTCCTCCTCATTGTTTCCAAATCTTCAGCAAAGTTATGATAGGTAAATGGTTTTGACGAACTGTAATGGTTTTGGCTCTTTATAAGACTTTGGGCCCCACATCTATAAATCTTGCCAGAACCTGATTCAAAACAAAAACTTTACATCTAGGTACTAGCTGTATTCCAAAGTTGCAAAACCATTATATTTTTTAGAAATAAAAAGAAAAAAGAACATGATAGTCAGGGTTACGTTCATAAAATATACTCAAAAAGTGATTATCATTCTGCAAGTGATTGAGAATGGTCAAGGATGTTCTCTTATAGCCACCCATATTTTTTGGCCACCCGTGCCACCATTGCGGCAGGGGGCTCTTATTTTTTTTAATTTTTAAGTGGCTACTTGATGAAAGAACAATGGCAGGTCGCCAAACAACGTTTTTATCAATTTAAAACTTAGGCGTCTAGATATAAAAAAAATACTAGAAGAATCTACAGAAGTCCCAGAATACATAAAACTAACTAAAACACCGTAAATCACCGAAGTTAAAAAGATAAGAGTATTTTAAAATAGCCTTCTCGGCCGTTGCCGCCATGTTGGATTAATGAGGAATTAAAAAAACAGTTGCGTGTTTTTTGATATTAGAAAATAAAATACATACGTGATTAAAATATAGACGTTACACGCAATTACAATAACAGCATTACATAATTAAGTTGTTTTGACATTAAGTTTCAGTATCTCGACAAATGGCATCTCGAGAGTCCGGGGCCAAAAAAGAAAAAAAAAAAGTTTCAGTCTAAATATGGTGCATCGGAAGTTGAAGTAATAGTAATAATAACTTATTTTTTTATTTTAAAAACGTTCGTCCTTTTGAATAAACTAATAGTGTCAAAAATCACAAAAAAAATATTGAAATTCATTCGTTATACACTCATTTTTAGACGTTTTTGTTGGGTGATATCAAGACCGCCTATGTTCTTTGATAATTTGGGAAATAACCTCGGAAATGATCCTGAAAATTTGAGAGGCTGAACACCCTTGACCATTTCCATCACTTGCAGACCGATAGTCGCTTTTTGAGTTTTTTGAAATTCGTGAATCGGCCATACCTACCTAATACCTATTTAGCCGCAACAACTTATTAAAAAAACTCAATATACTTTAGGGCCCCCTACCGCCATGGTGTGTGTGACAGAGCGCGGAGACAAATGTGCGGCTAACGGGAAATCGTGAACCATTTTCATCACTTGCAGATCACTAGTCACTAACTAAATATTTTGTATTTCGTATCCCTAACTTATTAACAAAAAGTTCTCAAATAATTTTGAAAATTTTGTACCTACCTACATGTAATTGGTCGATGATTTGCGTTTTTCTTGTTGCAAAAATATGCCCACATAGGTATGTATACTCTAGAGAGCTCACGTGTTAATAAAATTAGTGTAGGTACCTACCTAGTTAGATTTTTAGAGATATGATAGACATTTGACGGCAATAGAAAAAACTGAGGTCTCTACGAATGAGTGTTTTTTTTTTAAATCCCGGATACGCTAAAATCAAATAAAATTGAGAATTGTTATGTTATTTGAAGTTTTTTCTGACTTGGAATAGATCTCTACCTCTCTTTCGAGTTATAGATGATTTAAATACCTCAGAGAAGTCAGAGATGATTATTTCGTGCTCAGAAAACAACCGTTGTATGTTTTATCAAAACGTAAAAGAAGTGAAGGAGTCATTTCTCTCTGGGGAGAAATTCATCTGTCATTTCTCTTTACTTAAGTACTGATAAGTAGTTAGATATGATATTTGATATGATAGTTCTCAATCTTACTTTAATAAGTAAGGTTTTTGCAAAAAAAAAAACTCATTGCTCTAGTAACATATTGCAGAAAACCCTAGGATTTTCGTAAAAAAACTGTTTAACTAATTATCCTACGACATAGATATAATGATTGTTATTCATGTCTTCTTACGACTACGGCCGGTGTGACCCGTTTGCCGAAACGTCGAGGTAATTAATAAATGATTATGATTAAATTACAATGATTATCTAGAACGCGATCTAGACCCGCATTTCTAATAATAATGATGGACCGAAATCGTTTAAGTTCAAAAAGTGTGTTCGTTCATGTCGTATTGAAATCAAATATTAGAATGCCACCTCGCCCTTTTCGACACCGTTTGCTGGCCTGCACCACAGCCGCACAGCGAGCGCCCGCGCCTCGTCTGCACCTCGCCCTCTTCGACACCGTTTGCTGGCCTGCACCACAGCCGCACAGCGAGCGCCCGCGCCTCGTCTGCACCTCGCCCACATCCCGACGCTATTTGTATCTGTTTCACGCCTTATATGAAAAATAAATATCAGTTTTATATAAAGACATTTTTCAGTTTTAATTGCGTGGTGTTTATTACGTTAAGCATTGTTTCAACGCTCAACGATTCGAGACCTATACAGGTCTCTTTCTCAGAATTGACGACCTTTACAGGTCTCTTTCTCAGGATTGACGACCTTTACAGGTCGTAAAGGTAAAGGTCTCTAAACGTTGAGCGTTGGATCAATCTTAAAAGTAATAAACACCACGTGATTAAAATCTGAAAATGTTTTTAATTTCAATACAACATCGCGAAAACAGAAGAAAAATCTACTTTTATATATATTTTTATTATATTTTCAATGCAATGTCATTCGAGCATTCACATTATTTGCATGTTATTGTAACAAGGATACGGAATTATGAAAGAAAACCTACTTCCTGAATGTAAAGGAAACCTTCAAGTTATTTCCAGATATAAAATCCTTGCAAATATTTCAAAGACAAAAATGTGAATGGATTGTTGTTAGTTGAAAAATGTCAAACAAAATTCACTGTCTGTTTTTAACGAAGCTAATTTCCGCTCCGTGAATAGTAAATTCAATTCCCACCGATGAAACTGCAACTCAGAAGGTTGCGGTTTCGATTCTCGCCGGGGACCAGTATTTATGCTTAAAATAAACATTTCTCTGTGATCTCTCTACTATATCTAAACTAATTTTATAAAGAGGTAACGTTGGTAACATGTATGTATGTTGGGGATAATCTCCGAAACCACTGGAACGATTTTTTAATATGAAAGAAAATACATTGCATCTTGGGAGTAGCATTGGCCACATTTTATCCCGTTATTTCACCGGATCGGGACTTGCACGGGTGAAACCGCTATTTACAATGATATGTATTTACAAAAAACCCGGCAAGTGCGAAACTCGCGCACGAAGGGTTCCGTACCACTATCACAATTGGGTACCGAACCCTAAAATCGTTTACCAATTTTAAAATTTGATAGGAAAATGTGACATATTTAACTTCGATCCATACTTCCATCATACGACCACACCACTAAAAAAAAATGAAAAAAAAAAAACTTTGCACAAAGAGAATCTGAAACTTATAATTAAGAAACTCTTTGGTAAGTGAAGGCAGACTGGTATATTTGACAGCTATGGTAGCCATTTTGAATTTCATGACCTACTCGATTCGATGTTTTTAAAACACGTTTGTTGTATGGAAGCCCCTCTTAAATATTTGTTTTATTTTGTTTTTAGTATTTGTTGTTGTAGCGGCAACCGAAATACATCTTCTGTGAAAATTTCAACCGTCTAGCTATTACGGTTCATGAGATACAGCCTGGTGACAGACGGACGGACGGACGGACGGACGGACGGACGGACAGACAGACAGACAGACAGACAGACAGACAGACAGACAGACAGACAGACAGACAGACAGACAGACAGACAGCGAAGTCTCAGTAATAGGGTCCCGTTTTTACCTTTAGGTACGGAACCCTAAAAAGAAATAAGTAGGTACCTTTATTATATCCGTTGTCTACACATTCTCCATAACACAAGCTTATAGTAGCTTACCATAGGGCTAGGTGGCGCTAAGTGATGTTAATGATGTATTTTTAATCAAAAAATGATAAAGAAAACAAAAGTCCGAGAAGGATTCTTCTATTTTTAGGGTTTTGTGGACAACAAGAAACACTTGTTAAACTTACACGATTTCCATTTCATTCATTTCATTTCATTTATTTCTCATAAACATGGGTATACATAAAATGTAGGTGGTATAAAACCATCAGTCAACCATTTTTATTAGACACGTGTCTAGATCGCGTTATATAGATAATCATTTTTATAACGCGATCTAGACCCGTGTCTAATAAAAATGGTTGAAGAAACACTTGATACCATCTTGATACTGACTTGACATTGTGTTCGCTATTTTACACTGAAAACTTACCTTGTATTTTATTGCATAAATAAAACCATGTTGATGTTGATTATAAGTTTATAAGTATACTTATTTATTACTGCGGCTTATTCCTATTTAGCCTTATTAAGTAACGTGGAGTTAAGGTCGGAATGATTTTACCATTTTTAGGGTTCCGTACCCAAAGGGTAAAAACGGGACCCTATAACTGAGAGTTCGCTGTCTGTCCGTCCGTCCGTCTGTCCGTCTGTCACTAGGCTGTATCTCATGAACCGTAATAGCTAGACGCTTAAAATTTTCACAGAAGATGTATTTCGGTTGCCGCTACAACAACAAATACTAAAAACAAAATAAAACAAATATTTTTTCTGTCTGTCAATTTGAAAGTTCTTGTCACGGAAAAAGACAAAGCCAATTCCAACCTTCCTCCAGGTTTATTAATAAGGCGAATTAAGTCCAATTTCTTTTCAACCCATTCCAAATGCTAAGGAGGCTGCGACGGAAACGACTAAATGAGTCATTTCATTCACAGAACAGAAACCAATCTTAAAAGGAGTGGCAGGAGTGTTTAAGTCTGGTCACCTGACAGCCATCATGGGGCCTTCAGGAGCCGGGAAATCTACGCTACTCAACGCACTTACAGGATTCGCGTAAGTTTTGTTACCTACCTTCGTCTTCCGAGCGACGTTTCCGGTCGCATCCCTCTCGGTTTATTAATTAACCCACCCTACCCCTACAACATTTTTGTTCCATTTTAAGGTTGCCTGGAAGACATCGCTTTTAGCGATAAGGCCGCTCATTGTATCTATATATTTGTTAGCTTTAGGTTTAATTTCTGACAAAAATGTGTCAATTCTGTATATTTCTGTCTTATTTTGAAGTTTTTATTTAATTTTTTCTTTATTTTATTTTGTTTTGTATTATTTATTTGGCATAGATAGATTAATGATTTATTTTGCAATAAAGCATTAATCTATCTATCTATCTATCGGTAGCCCGGGGTCTGTTTATTCTGCGCTCCGTTATACGGCGGCGCCCTCCTATCGCAGTGGCAAAATCTTCTACTATATAAAAATAAGTCGGGTTTTCCTTCCTGACGCTATAACTCCAGAACGCACGAACCGATTTCCACGGTTTTGCATTCGTTGGAAAGGTCTCGGGCTCCGTGAGGTTTATAGCAAAGAAAATTCAGGAAAAATTTAATCTACTATATAAAAATAAGTCGAGTTTTCCTTCCTGACGCTATAACTCCAGAACGCACGAACCGATTTCGATAATTCTTTTTTTGTTGTGTTTGCTATTGTCAGGAGAAGGTTCTTATGAAAGAAAAAATGCTGAACCGATTTTGATGAATTTTGGTATGAAGATACTAATACTTTTATACTAAGCGACAGGACAACGTCTGTCGGGTCAGCTAGTGCCTTATATTTCTATATCAATTTGGCAAGTTTCGACTCAAAAAGAAAGGAAATAAACCCCTAAAGGAAAGTTTGCACCAGAGCCTCGTCCGTTCTTCAGCACGTCCACCAAGTTAGCAGGTAAGGTTGGCTTGGGCCCGAAGATCTTACTGGGCAACATCCACATTACACACCATTTTGTTACCTACTTATACAAGGTGAACCATTTAAACCAGCCTTCAGGGGGATTTCATTAACTAAGAGGTCGCTGAACGGATTGACGTTCCCGATTTTGTCAAAACCTAAAATGTATTATTTTCTAAGTAGTAAATAGTGTAAGATCAAGGAAAATACTTACCTAAAATGCAAAATGTTTAAATGGTAAACCGCCTTTTAAGATCAAAATGCAAAACAAGGAAATACCGGAAAGCTGACTTTGTTCTTGATTGACACCGTAGATGGACATAAAATTGAATATCGTTTTTATAATAACTCTAACCTTTCTTATAAAACATCTTTTAAATTGTAATTAATAAACAAGAGCGAGTTGGACTCGCGTACGAAGGGTTCCGTGCATGTTAGGATGTAGGCATGTGGCATTAGGTACATAGTTACATTTTCCCGGGTCTTTATCGCGTATTATTATTTATTTTCTTACCTCGACGATTCAACCATGGTCTTGGTCGCGAGAGGACAAATAAAACGCGAGGGGACGGGGGATAATACGATAAGCAAACTGATGCATTTTGCAGCTGATATGAAACTGGGAAGCACTTTACCTGAGGACCTGAAGAATTCCATGGTAAATAGCCACAACAGAAATACACCATCTGTGAAAATGTCAACTATCTAGCTACAACCAGCACGGTTGATGAGATTCAGCCTGGCGACAGACAGTCAGTGGAGTCTTACTAAAAGAGTTATTTTTACTCTTTGGGTGCGGAACCCTAATAAATGATTTATATTTATGCACCTATTATGATTTCAACATAATATGCATTATTCATATTTATCCATGTTATAAGTTGTTCGTAATGGTAAAATTCAAATTAGCTTTAATATTGGTAATTAAACCATAAATCCATAAAGTTAATGTTGCTAACAGTAACTATTGATTACCTTACCTTACTTAGGTATATAATGTGTTAACTGAACTGTAGCCTTCGCTCAGGGCCTTTACCATAACGTCTTAAGCTTCTGTAGTAGGCCAGAACTGATTTTTATCGGACGGATAACTATAAAATTTATTTGATATATCAGTTTTGAAAACAATGCTTATTACAGTTGAGGATATTAACTAGGTCCTCTATGTTTACAGAAGATTTTCTTGATACAATAAAATCACAAACTTCCATCTAAATTTTATAAATAAATAGAACTAGTCAGTCAATATTTTACTTATACTAATAAAACTTTGTAGATGAACTGATCTTAGTTCAATGCCCTGCAATCTATGATTTGCAATTCAATATTTATGTTTTGTTATCTTGTAATTACAAATTGTTTGATTTTACGTTCTAAAAGGAGATCGGCAACTCTTCATAGAACCTCGGGCGGAAGGTGGACTGAGATGAACAGTAGCAGTTTGGAATCTAGATTTATTACTAATTATACAAAAATCTGTTTTTCTAACTCAAAACTCCGGAATAGTGAGATATTTGGAATTTTACTTGATCAACTAATTTCAATATTAAATTGTCAATTTAATAACCTTAATTAATGTAATAAGTATATCGTTCAAGTTATCCAAATCAAAATCCAGGAATGCCAAGTTTAGTCGTGTGAGCAAGATCAATCAGTCCGTAAACGTAGCACTAGGTTGTCGATTTGAAAAAAAACTCGAAAAACATACAAAAATACACCGAACACAAAATCCCCAAAGCAGAAGCTAAGAGAATGACAGAAAGCGAGCTGTCAATCAAACACTCGAACATCTGCCACAGATACAATATCGATCTGACATCGATTATTAAATCAATTTTTATTAAATTATTAAAACATTTTCTCATAGTTCTCTAGTCATTTATTCATTGAATTATTATTATCGAGTCCAATAAAACGTCGTTCATAAATAGTTACTATAATAATTAAAACCAAAACAAAGAAGACAACGGATTATTTAGGTACATTTTTATTGATTCAAAATCATTCGATTATCGACACAGCAATCGTTTAAATAAATGGTAACTTTTGGAATATTGCCATATCTGAAAGGACCGAAAATGGTAGATTTTTATTGAGTTTTTTACGATTTTATGGTAAAAAATCATTCCGTAGTTGTAGGAAAAATCTAAAATGCTCATAAAACAAAGAAAAATACAAAATATTTTATGAACATATCGAATAACTTGTCTATCTCCGCCCAATTCAGCCGACCTCCTTTTGCGTACGCAAAATGTGTTTGCGTTTAGCATCTTACGTTCTTCATTAACACATCTGAAATTCGCTAGCGCTATCCCTGTCACGCAATTGGGGTTATATGGGCCCTTAATTGCAAGACCTAACTCTTGCAGCTGATAACCTTTATTTATTTTTTCTTTTTATTTAAAACAATTTAAAACTAAATAAAATTTCAAACACCAAAAAATCAGTTTAGTTTGTATATTCAACAGTCAATAAAATTCAAATACAAAAGAACAGAGCACGTATTCTATAATTAAAACGTCTCAAGAATGCTCCATTGTTATATTTTTCTAGGGTTCAGCAATGGTTGGTAATTTTGCAACACATTACTAATACTTAAAACTTTAGCAAACCTTTGCAAAATTTCAAAAAAATGTTAGAAAATTTTAAAAATGCTCGGGCATTATTGAGACATTTTAGTTATAGAATACGTGCAAGTAGTCCGACATTCATTACACGCTTGCTGATGAATAAAATAGAATAGAATTAACTAAATAATTTAAATATCTATTGAATAAGGAATTCTTATAAACATGACATAGAAACCTGTCTATAAGGTCTAAGCATCTTACTTTTTTAACTTACACGATTTCCCTCCATCATTATTATTAGACACGAGTCTAGATCGTATTAACTCGATCTATAACGCGATCTAGACTCGTGTCTAATAATAATGATGGTCTAAACATCTATCCGGTGTCCAGCTATATTGCGATTTAATTTAATTTTAGCGGTGATATTATAATTACGCCAACACGGCTCTATTTGCATGCACTTTCGATATTTACTCTTGTGTCTTACGATTAACTAATTTTGGCTAGTGCAAGTCCAGCTAATAGTTAGGAAAGCAAAGCGGTGATTTGTGAAGTCATTCAAGCGAGTCAAATTAAAATATTTGGGATACCTTAAACCTTGTTAAGTATCCACCACCACCACGAGAAAAGTAAATGCGCCACTCATTCACTTTTCACGTACGTACTGCGACGAAATGGTAGA
Organism: Idaea biselata; assembly: GCA_958496205.1. Classification (NCBI taxonomy): domain Eukaryota; kingdom Metazoa; phylum Arthropoda; class Insecta; order Lepidoptera; family Geometridae; genus Idaea; species Idaea biselata. Next base: position 10,755,402 of record OY292397.1, read on the forward strand.
AACTCTCTACCCTCTTCGTTTTTCCCCATAACTACTTATAACCTTGAAAACTTCAAGTCTAGAGTAAATTGGTTTTTTCTTCCCATTAGGCGAGATGAAGTCAAATGCAAGCCTATCTCCTGTAAAAAAAATCCTCACTAAGTCTTAGCCCTAACCTACATATTGGTGGGTAGGTACATGTAGGAGCGCCAATAAGAATATGTAGTAAAAAAAGATAGTTATATACCATACCTTATTCTGACGATTTGCGCGTGACGCATAATGATGTAGAGCTAATAGTACGAGAGCCCACGACCAAATCCATGTCTCATAGCAATACGGTAAAAACCCTATAAAATCGTTAGATTGTATGATTCTGAACCCGACTAGGTGTGTAGTAACGGTCGAAAGTGTAGCAACCGCGTGGGAGGCCATTTCTGCTGTGTCAAAAAAAAAAGGTAGTCGGTATTATAGCAATACGTCTGATAGTGAAAATGTACATAGATTCTATAATTGTATTACGAAAAAGTTTGTTTTCGGACATTTTGTGCGTAGCACATAGCCTGAGCGCATTTTTGAAAATGTCAACAAATTTAGCCGACCTGTATCATAGCAATACGGATATTTTTTTTTAACTTTTCGTATTGCTGCCATGATTACCAAAAACCTGTTTTCAGACACTTTAAGTGTAGCATATACTCCCAAAAACGAAAATAACGTTTCGGAGTCGCCTGGCCGACGCCTCTGTTAAATGTTTTTTTAAATTTACAGCCTTCATAGATATTCAAGAATCTCCCTTGTCTATTATATGTACTTTGACAGATGACAGATGTCATTACTTATTTCTTTTGTAAAAGTTACTCAGGTGTGCTTTAAAACCAAAACTATCAAATCAATCAGTATTTAATTTCAACAGCCTCAGCGCTTGTTACGCTCCTGCCCCTTTCTTATACTATTACTATTATACAGCTTACTCGGCAGCTGCTCCAAACGTTGGAACGACGCTCACTTACCATAGTTGTTTTACCAAATTACCAAATTCTTTGTTAATTATCATGTAATAAATTCAGGGTCGCAACGTATTCATTGGTTTGTAACAGAGAATTCAAGATGCCTCAATACGATTTTTAAATGATATCTGAGTATCGAAAAGTTGTCTGATAGAGAAGATGCTACACTTAATTTGTCTGATATAAATTTTTTGCACATGTGGACAACTTATTTTATCATGTCCAACAATTTTCAGACATATTGCTATGATACCGACCGGTAAAATTTGTTAACATTTTCAAAACGGTCTCAAAATTTAATGCGTTCACATTTCCGTCTGAAAATTGTTTTGTTCGCATCAAATAACCAAAATTTACTAATAAAAAAGATTTTCAGACGTATTGCTATGAGACATTTTTTTTGTCTCATTTTTATTTTTTTTAAGTGATTTTACAGGTTTGCGCTACACCACTAACGTCTGAAAAATATGTTTCCGGTATCTCAGAACTATCATTCAACTACAGTCTGCAAATCAGACATATTGCTATGATGCAGTTCGGTAAAATTCTTTGACAATTTTGAAAATTCGGTCCGATCAAACGCTACGCGGAAAATGTCTGATATTGGTATTTTCGAGTTCAGGATAATCGTATCTATCGATTTGATGCGGTTTTGGCTGTATTGCTATGAGACAAAAATTTTGGTCGTGGGCTCTCGTACTATAAAATTAGATGACGATCGTCAACATTGCCAAAGTATGCCCCATAATATCTTAATCTGGCGGGCTTGTGACCTTTACAAATCACCGCTTCGTCTCCCCTACTATTAGCTGTGCCAAAATGTGGGGCTAAGATTTTGGATTACGGTTAAATTGACGCCTCTAGTTAATTAAAAGTGCTATTTCTAGGACTGTCTCCTCAATTTGTAACTTTGTTATAGAACGGAAGGTGTCAAAGGCAGGATCCAAGCCGGCAACAACGTCTGCGAGTTCAACAACAGATCGAGCCACACACAGCTGAAGAACTACAGGAAGAAGTCCTGCTACATTCTGCAGGACGACAGACTGAATCCACTCTTTACCGTCAGCGAACTGATGCATTTTGCAGCTGATATGAAACTGGGAAGCACTTTACCTGAGGACCTGAAGAATTCTATGGTAAACCATGAGCTTTTTAAACAACGATTATAATTTACTAGCAGAGTACCGCGGTTTCACCTACGAAAGTTCCGATCCCGCGAGATTTTCCTAAAACCCTTTCTTAGTGGATGCCTCTTGGACCAGCAGTTTGAGCTCTGCGTTAATATTGATAATTTATCGAATGACTAATATCGTATGAACGCATAATATCCGATGTATTTTCTTTGACTATATTTCTAGGCCTAAGTACATCAGTTTCGTAATACCGGATGCAGTGTGCTTGTGTTATTGAATTAGTAAGTAGGTACCTGTAACATAATAATGTATATATTGTACATAATAATGTGTATATTGTATTGTGTATGTATTATCTATTTATAATAATTATTATTATATGTGTCTTTAATAGCAATCATTATTCAAAAATAGTTATTTTCTGTCCAATCTTTCCTATCAAATCAAATAAACATCTTACCCATCCTATTCTTTAAGTTTTGTCCATTCACTGGTTGCCTGGAAGAGATCGCCCTTAGGCGATAAGGCCGCCCATTGTGCCACCTTATTTTAAAATATTCTCTGTATAAAATGTTATTTTGTTTCTTTATGGTACAATAAAGCGTTAATCAATCAATCAATCAATCAATAATTTACCTTAGGGCCAATCATCGAGACACTAAGTACCTACCTAACTACCTACTACCGTACAATGACCTTTTGTGTTAAATCATTGACTAGGTTTTTATAGCTTTTAACGAATCATCAATAAAATTATTGCTTTGTAATGATTTTATGAATTCCCTTTTCATATTTCAACGGTAAAAATTGTGTTGTAAAAAAGTTGTATTGTTAAAATAATGAATTTATGTCTGTTTTATTCATATTTCAACAGTAAAAAGTGTTTTACAAATAAAGTTGTATATTGTTAAGAGGGTTCATTCCATTCTCTTTCTCCATACAAACGTAGTTTACGTTTTCCTCCCTGGATAAAGACATTAGAGCAAATATGTTTATGCCATAAAACCTATATCTGTCATGTCTTGTCAATGTACGAACCTTTTTTTTTCTAATTAAAATAATAATAAAAAATAAAAAAAATAAAAAATGAAAAAAATAATTCGGAAGATGAATAATCATGCCAGATATAAGTTTTATGGCATAAACATATTTGCTCTAATGTCTTTATCCAGGGAGGAAAACGTAAACTACGTTTGTATGGAGAAAGAGAATGGAATAAACGCCCTTAAAATTAATTATAAATTGACTCGGTACCTACTAGCAGGTTTTTAGTTATGTATGATCCGTGACTACTTCAATGCGGCGTAAAAATACAAAAAATAGCGGGAGTACAAAGTACTATTATAATACTATTTTTTGTATTATACGCCGCATTGATAAGTCGCGCCTTAGCATAGCGAAGTATCTTTGTGACTATCGCCTGTGGTGTGGTTATGTCAAAGATATTTACAGGTGCCGGCAAACATCTTGTAAAATATACGGGAAAAATATTCATCACCGCCAAGACGTTTGCCGGCACTTTTACTACGACAACGTCGCGATTTTAAGGCAGTCTGGCAGTAGTAACACACGTCGAAAGAAAAACCTGCCACATATCGACATTTTTCCCCAATGCGTGCTGTATTTACAAATTCCGTTTGAAATCCCGAAACTGAATGGATCGTAATGCAGCGGCTATATACCTACCTCATTGTCCACAGATAAAAGAAGTGTTATACAAGCTAGGGCTGTCGACGACGACGGAGACGAGATGTGGGAACCTGTCCGGGGGGCAGAGGAAGCGGCTCTCGATAGCAGTCGAGCTGATAGACAACCCGTCCATTATGTTCCTGGATGAGCCTACTACGTGAGTTTATAAAAGAAGTGTTATACAAGCTAGGGCTGTCGACGACGACGGAGACGAGATGTGGGAACCTGTCCGGGGGGCAGAGGAAGCGGCTCTCGATAGCAGTCGAGCTGATAGACAACCCGTCCATTATGTTCCTGGATGAGCCTACTACGTGAGTTTATAAAAGAAGTGTTATACAAACTAGGGCTGTCGACGACGACGGAGACGAGATGTGGGAACCTGTCCGGGGGGCAGAGGAAGCGGCTCTCGATAGCAGTCGAGCTGATAGACAACCCGTCCATTATGTTCCTGGATGAGCCTACTACGTGAGTTTATAAAAGAAGTGTTATACAAGCTAGGGCTGTCGACGACGACGGAGACGAGATGTGGGAACCTGTCCGGAGGGCAGAAGAAGCGGCTCTCGATAGCAGTCGAGCTGATAGACAACCCGTCCATTATGTTCCTGGATGAGCCTACTACATGAGTTTACATTTATGATGGCCTTTTTAGCGCAAGCAATTTTATTCGTGGCGTTGTAGTGCCTGGGACCTTTATTAGGTGAAGTATGCTTGCCCAGGTGTATCACCCCCTTAGCCTAGTCAATCTTGTTCAGAGGTCAGAGGTCTTTGAGGAGCTCATTGGCCTAACTGTACCCGATCTTGGGCGGTGGTGCGGGTAAAGCAACGCTTGGCGCGGTGATTACTGGGATGGGTAACCGATAATTTTTGTGGCAAAAAAATCATTTTCTCGAGCTCCTCCGTGCTTCAGAAGACACGTTTAGCAGTTGGTCCCGGTTGTTATCTCGGATAGCAGTCGTTAGGTCAAGTAAGAGGCCTTAGGGCGATCTGAAAACTCTAACACTAGATGAGCCACACCACTACACGAAAAGAAGAAGAGGTCTAGAGTCAACTAAGCCGTGGGCTTCATGGGTACCTAACGATAGCATCCTTCACCGTAAGAGCGATGTTGAGTTAGAAGTTCCATTCCCAAAAATGAAACTCGAGGACAGCCCCCTAATATTGGCGCTCGGTCAGTCGAGATCCGAACCCCCGACCTTCGGAATAAAAGTCCAGTCAAACACCAACACTGCTCTCAAATAATAAGATTAGTTGCGTAAGCATATCAATATTTCGGGTAAATTATTTAAATACTCGTTTGTGTTTATTACAGCTAGTGCTGTATCCCGCGGTTTTACCCGCACATGACCAGATCCAATGGGAGTTCTCAAAAATTATTTCTTATTAGATGCCTACATCACATAAAGAACACACTCTCCAAATTTCAGCTCTCTACCATCAGTGGTTTAGGCTGTGCATTGATCAATCCGTCAGTCAGTCAGGACTTAGCATTTTATAGATATAGATAATAAATAATTTATGAATATGAAATATATGCCGTAAGACATGTGTAAGACGCAATAATAATCCACTGCCGTTCGTTGCGTAAAATATTTCGTTATTTTTTTCAAACAGGGCGTTGTCTGCCTATTTTGTGGTTACTTATGGTGAGGCGCTGTTATCTACTATATAAAAATAAGTCGGGTTTTCCTTCCTGACGCTATAACTCCAGAACGCACGAACCGATTTCCACGGTTTTGCATTCGTTGGAAAGGTCTCGGGCTCCGTGAGGTTTATAGCAAAGAAAATTCAGGAAAAATTTAATTATCTATAATTTATAAGGCAAAACAACGTTTGCCGGGTCAGCTATTTTTCATATAAAAGACTTCAACGCAGTGCTTTTAGTGAATAAGAAATAATTTATCAATCTAAAAATTTTACAACTAGGTTTTACAACTACAACTATAATTTATAGTATTTCGAACTTATATAATAGGTTGGCATTTTAGTATTTTAGTATATATTAGTTAAATTCTATATGTAAACGATTATCATAAATCACTAAAATATTTAAAATTATAAATTCAAAAATGAATACCTAGGTATGATACCCAAAGGGCTGGCTGCATTGCCCCTGTGCATAGCAATACCTATTAGTATTACATAATTATTATTATTATGAATACAGCATTTTAAGTTTTGATTTGATAATTATTTAGATTTTACAAAAAACACATGCACATAATATCAATTATTTATTACATCATTTAAAACCACAAAAACAAATATTCCTTAGTGTTAATCCACACTTAGGAAATACTGCTTCCCTGCTGTCACTACGAGGCCTTACTCGCAAGAACACACGAAGAGGTGCTTTCTTAAATTCGACCAGGGTGGAGGGCTACCCGTGGCGAAGCGGTTAACGCGTTGGTTCGGATTACCAATAGTCGCGGGTTCGAATCCCGCCATGTACTAAAGTTTTTAAAAGATTTTTTTAAAAAAGCAGTATTTCCTAATAGACTAGGGTAGATAATGTTTGAAAAGGAATTAAATTATAGTAGAATGAAACCCATTGAAAAAGGAAGAGAATATAACAAAAATTACAGGAAAAATAAATTACTGGCAATTTGTGGTCGGGAAACCCCACCCGGTGGGTTGTTGAGGGTAAAAATCGGTTTTTCTTGATTTCCAGCAAAACTACAAGTCCTATGGAAAAAAGTTGAATGGTAAAGTTATAGGTAATAAAAAGATCTACAACTTTTGCATACACAATTTTTACATAAAACCTCAAAATGTATGTGAAAAATTCAAAAAACCACGTTTTCAGTTTTTATTGTTTATCTTTCACAAAAAAGGTTATTTTTCCACCAAATTTGGAAAAAACTTGCCTATTTATGCCTTGAACACACTGTAAATTTTTGGATTCTAAATATTAATTTTTTCACCTTAATTTGACTTAATATCGAAAAAAGCACCCTACTTTTTAAGCAAAAAATCTGGCGTCAAAATATCTGATTTTTTAAAAACGTCGGTGGGCTTTTTGTTTGTTGGATTCTCTACTTTCTGATGGTCTAATAAAAATATACATTACAATGGTAATTTTTCTCAGAAAATGCAAACAAATGAAAAAACTCGAATCCGAATTATCAGCTTCAAACTTGGCTGGGTAACGAACTGACAGAAACAGATTGGGGCTGGAAACAATATCAACGTGCCATTATGCCCAAAGAACATCTTAACTCCGTATGTGGACCTTGCATAGTCGACGGCAGACATCTTAATTTTTATTTGATCTCTTGTCGTACTATGAAACCTATATATTTGGATAGAAGAGACCTAAACAAACAGAAAATATTCTATCACATGTTGTTCTAAAGTGACACGTTTCCGAGATATGGGTCAATGAAATTATAACCACCGACGTTTTTAAAAAATCAGATATTTTGACGCCAGATTTTTTACTTGAAAATAGGGTTCTTTTTTCGATATAAAGTCAAATTAAGGTGAAAAAAATAATATTTTGAATCCAAAAATTTACAGTGTGTTCAAGGCATAAATAGGCAAGTTTTTTCCAAATTTGGTGGAAAAATAACCTTTTTTTGTGAAAGATAAACAATAAAAACCAAAAACGTGGTTTTTTGAATTTTTCACATATATTTTGAGGTTATATGTAAAAATTGTGTATGCAAAAGTTGTAGATCTTTTTATTACCTACAACTTTGCCATTAATTTTTTTTTCATAGGGCTTGTAGTTTTGCTAGAAATTAAGAAAAACCGATTTCTATCTTTAACAACCCACCGGGTGGGGTTCCCGACCTCAGATCGCCCGTAATTTATTTTTCCTATAATTTTTGTTATATTCTCTTCCTTTTCCAATAGGTTTCATTCTACTATAATTTAGTTCCACTTTTGACCATTTTTAAAGGCTTCGGCCCTAGCCTATAAGTGTGGATTAACACTAAGAAATAATGTTTACATGTTTGGAATGTGTCATCTTATATTGTAATAATTTCCATGTAATATGGGAAGTTACAAGCCGAGTTGAACTGCAAAGTTCGCCGGTAGATGTCACTACGAGGCCTTACTCGCAAGAACACACGAAGAGGTGCTTTCTTAAAAATTCGACCTGGCTGGAGGGCTACCCGTGGCGAAGCGGTTAACGCGTTGGTTCGGATTACCAATAGTCGCGGGTTCGAATCTCTCCGGGTACTAAAGTTTTTGAAAGCATTTTTTCAAAAAGCAACAAATATTCCATCTAAGATTACCTACCTCAAATTAAATTAAGATACCTGCATCAACTTACCTAGGTACGTTTTTTAAATAACGTCGGTATTTCGAAAAACCTTTCTTTTCGAATGCCTCCATCATATAAACAACACACTTTCCAAAATGTAGATCTCTTCTATCAGCGATTTAGGCTGATCAGTCAGTCAGTCAGGACAAAGCATTTTCTAGCAATAGATTTAGGTAATGTGAAGTAGCTCTTCTGCTATCAGGGTCACTATCACACACATGCATTAGTTCTGTTAATATTTTCCGAATTTAAAAAGAACTTTCGAGATATTTTTAATAGTTTTTGTTATTTTTTATTGTAGAATACGGGGAAATGTACCTATATTCATCTTTAAACTTCTTTTTGGCAGAGGTCTGGACAGCATGACGTCGATGCAGTGTATGCTGATGCTGAAGAGCCTCGCAAGGGACGGACGCACGATAGTGTGCACCGTACACCAGCCCCCGGCTTCTATCTACTCAATGTTTGATAAGGTAACCCTCGATTATGTATGAGATTATAACTTGACTGCACATTATCTCCCTTATTATAAACCTTGCATAACTGTATGTTTAGTTTATAGGCAAAGTCAATAATTAATAGGTAATTTCCTAATTCCTTTTTCAAATCTTGAAGAGGTACCTATAAACCTTAAATAAAGTTAAATATTACATAAACCTTGCATAAAGCAACTATCAAATTAAACAATATTAGATCTAGCATCGTCTCGCGCGGGAAATCGAGATAAAAAGCCTATATTACCTACTCCTCGATAATGTAGCTTTCTATTGGTGAAATAATTTTAAAAATCGGTTCAGTAGTTTCGGAGCCTATTCGTTAAAAACAAATAAATCTTCTCTCTTTGTATAGACAGACATACAACACACTATCAGCACTACTAGTATCTTTGTCATACAATTCGTTATAACTACGCGAACTCGGTGGGCGTGACAATGCGCCTTAAGCAATAAATTATCACACAGGTAACTGTAAACAATTACCTAGAAACCGAAATGTAAACGTAAATATGCAAACATTGCTTATTACTAGTTATTACCTGTTAATTGAAATAGTTAACATCAGACACGACTTCAAACTGTTTATTGTCGTAACAAGGACATTTGCATGTTATGCTCAAACTACACGATGACACTTTACCTAAAACAGCTCACAGCTACAGTACACGTACAAAGAAATTCGTGCATGTGTGCTGTAGGTGTAATGTGTTTTAGGTAAAGTTGTAATCGTAAGTGTCGTCGTGTATTTTGAGCTTTATACCTATCCTATGCTACTATTTAATAAAGGTGAATTTTTGTGTGTGATATTTATGTTACTTCTTTACGTTATAACTTTTGAACCGATTGCGATGAAACTTTGTATGTAGATAGCTTGACATATGCTATTTTCTATCCCGCGGTAAGGTAGGGTGCTCCGTAGCTTTGAAAATCGGAAGAAAAACAAATAATACTTTAACACCCCTAATCTAAAAACCTAATTTTAAAAACTTGTTTAATATTATGTAACTTATTTAAGAACGCGGCGACTGTTACCATTTCCATACAAACTTAATAATAAATTATGAAAAATTTAGTTTTCTACCTTAATATCGATATTATTCGGATTAAGATTTTACTTTTATAGGGTCCCCACCACAAGGTTTTCCAAAATATTCATTCGAAATGAAATAAAACGGAGAAACATTTTTTTCCTTTTTACAGCGTAAATTACTTTTTATTGGGAATAATATAAAACAAATGAGATTTAAATGAGATGTAAACGAGTAATTTACGCTTTTCCATACAAACTTAAATTTAATTTTAAGTTTGTATGGAAATGGTAACTGTCGCCACGTTCTTAAGTAAGTACCTACTTTCCCACCAAAATAATATTCACAATAAGACAAAATTTAGATAAGCATCTTTGATTTTTAAATAAAATTAGTCTTCGAGGAATATTTGTCTATTTCAAAAATTAAAACTTGTTTTTTTTAAGTCGGTGCTTCTATTAATAGAATCGACGTTTTTATGAGTATTAGCCTCGTGTTTTCGATGTCATTAACTGTACATATTGTTTACGTATATAGAGAGGTGTTAGTGACAAAGTCTTAAGAGGAAAGGACACCTACTCGTTCTCCATAAAAACGTAGTTTGCTGTTTCCTCCCTGGATAAAGACATTAGAGAAAATATGTTTATTCTATAAAACCAATATCAGCCACATCCATTACGTTTTGGATTTTTTTATTTTCCATTATAGAAATAAAATTTACACATAGTAATTTTTAACACAAAAGCTGTTATTGTGAGTTAACTATAATAGTTGGATATGTTACATGGCGGACTTTTTGGTAGATATTTATAAGAACTACAAACCTGTAGTACATTATTTTCTTCTAATATCAACAGTTTTTGCTGCGCACGCTATTTTTTATTTTTAGTTTTCTACCTTTGGTTACAATATTGCAATTTTCTTACGGATCCCTATTTTTTTAAATAAATTATAGCCTATGTTACTCCCTGATAATGTAGCTTTCTATTAGTGAAAGAATTTTTGAAATCGGTTCAGTGGTTCCGGAGATTACCCCCAATATACATACATACATGTTACCAACGTTACCTCTTTATAATATTATAGATATAGTATATAGTATAGATGACATATCTAAGAATAAAGAAGCACAAAAGTATGTTACTTGGAAGTTTGTACTTACATTGATTAAAAATATAGTTGAATTTGAGTTCTCATTTACTTTGTTAAGTATACTAGCGCCTTAACTTATCAAATAACATCTATATCATAAATTTCCAATCAATACCTTTTTTTGTCAGAGTCTGGCTATAAAGAATTAGCTATAAAATAAATAAAAGGTGTTATTAAAATGGTTTTATTGTTTTCTGCATTTATACATACGCATACGAAAACCAGAACTAAATAGGTATAGGTATTTAAATAAATTAAGTATTAAATAGAGATGGGCCGACTAGTCGCCGACTAGTCGGGAAAGCCGACTAGTCGGCACTTCAACCGACTAGTCGGCAAGTGCCGACTAGTCGGCAACTAACAATTATACAATAAAACCAATATTTATTCAATTAGTAGTACAGTTTAGAAGGTGGGTAGTCAGATTATCGAAAACAAAACACGTCATAGCTTACATACATCATCTAAACATCTAAAATATCATAACTATGCCTCAGTTCCATTTTTTTTCCAACTTTTATTTTTATTTCAACCATTTTTTCGAAGTTTCGCTACTGCTTTCGAAGTGCAAACTTATCCAAAAATAGCAACAATCGCCGAGTGATCATGATTAACCCAAATATCTCGGAAATTATAATGATCTGCATTGCCGACTAGTCGGCCGACTAGTCGGCAATTTTGGAACCGACTAGTCGGCTAGTCTGCTAGTCGGGAGAACCCCTAGTCGGCCCATCTCTAGTATTAAATTTAAAAAAACTCTATTATACTAATGATTAGGTATACATAATGATATTACAAAAATAAATTGCATCCATTTGCATTTTCACGTGGGAGGTTTAAGTATTTGTCGCGAATATTTAAATGAATTCTAGATGTTAAAAATGGATGCTAGTTTATTGGTCTTTGTCCGATTGCATAGAAATGAGCGATATGAAATTGGATGAATAAATAATGAAATTGTTTGAAGGTTTCTCGTAAAAACGATGATTACTCGTAAAATGTATATGTTATAGGCAATGTGTATAATGCAGGCATTCTATACATTTCCTAGGTATTGTATAGAATGCCGGGGTCGTCCAGGCAATGTGTGAAATGATATTGAATGTTCAAACTATTTTACACTTTACCTAGGAAATGTATGGAATACCTAGGCATTGTATAGAATGCCGGTTGACGCATAGGTAATGTATGTAACGTGTTTTTTTGCGTAGACAGCGTTTCGATTTTTATACATCACGCCTTTTTTATTTACAGAATAAGGCGCTGCGTGTAATCATGTTCTAACATTAACCTAACCTAACCAAGTCGGGGTGCTCCGTTTAGTTATTCCGTGCTTTAGATAGTTAGATAGCAATTTGCAGGGGGTTTGGGGGGGTACGTATTCGAATAAGTATCTAATATTAAAATATTTACAGTTAAAACCCCGATGCTATCTAACTATCTAAAGAACGGAAAAACTAAACGGAGCACCCCGACTTGGTTAGGTTAGGTTAATGTTAGAACATGATTACACGCAGTGCTTTGGCGAGCGAGCGAAGCGAGCGTGCCGCGGCAGCGGTCGCCAAAGCGCCTTATTTTGTAAATAAAAAAGGCGTGATGTATAAAAATCGCACTGTATATGAAATAAATGTTAATAATGTTTTTATTTATAGTATTAGGCGCTTCGGCGACCGCTGCCGTCGTTCATTTTACACATTGCCTGATGCGCTTCGGGCATTTTATACAATACCTAGGCAATGTATGAAATGAATCGTATTATACACATTGCCTGAACGTTTTAGGCAATGTATACAATGACTAGGCATTCTATACAATGCCGGATTATACACATTGCCTATAACATATGTCGGAGAAAGCATCGATGGGGTTGATATTGGCAGGCTTAGTGGGCGTCTTAGGGTAAGATGCGAGCACAAAACACGGGATTTTAAGTTCACACTCTTTTAATTAGATTTACAACACTAGTAATTTTATAATCTAATCACGTTACAATTTACAAGACCGAGCAGCGGGTTCGAGGCACCAATCCTACTTTAGCCTAATTCGATCCAACTCGATCGATTGCCATCGCTCCAGTCCCCTTTCTTCATTACAGTTTTCACCACTAAAAACAAGATGACGCCTCGACCCCGCTCGAGGCACGTGCTCTGCTCTGATTGGTCGCTACTTAGGAAGTATGTTTGATCAAACTATTACTTTTATCACATTAAAAGGATTTTAATTTGTAAGAAGAATGTAACAAATCAAATTAAATGAATTCAAGATTTTTAAAAGTAGTTTTGACTTAAAATAAAACAATAACAACAATCAACTTATAGCTTCCTCCAACACTTCCTCCGACACGGCCGTCCTGACGTTTCACACGTCCTCGTGTGTTCATTCTGACTCGGCTATCCTGCCATCACACGTCCTCGTCTGATCATCTGAAAACAACAACTCCACGACAGCCAAAATTGTTCGAAAACGGTCCCTCTCGGGTTGGTCATCATTATCTAATCATCAAAATTACTATTCGAATATCAAATTTTAACAGGGACATTAACCAGAGTCATTTGCCATCTTTGTTCAATAAATCAATCCAGAAATAACAAAACTATTCTCACGAGTGGAACCCTCTCAACACCACGGCTCTCCTCAGCCCAACACCAACCACACGCATCCGCCCTCCAAGCGGACCGCTGGCTAACTCAACTTAACTCTACGGCTGTTAAAGTACTTCACTCGCGCTTACTACACATAGTCGTAATTTTCACCATTATTAACTTTAATTTCAGATGGCTCTTGACTTTCTGGCATATTTCTTAATCCATCAGGTAAAGCATGTAACAAGATATCAAGAGGATGATTGGTTATCACTATACACAACTAAACTAAACTAAACAAAACTAAACATAAACTATTAACAATATCTAAATGATCAATGCGCACTGTAAAGGCCACCTCGCCTTGTAATGGCCACCTCGCCCTGTAATGGCCACCTCGCCCTGGGTCACCTCGCCCTGTAATGGCCACCTCGCCCTGTAATGGCCACTAAATTACGCCATTATTATTTCTCTAATCAATGAGCACTCAGCACCAGAATCATAACAAAAACGAAACACACCTTTATGTTTAAATGCTTGACGGAGATTGAGCAACGCAGCATCAACACGTCGTCGCTCGCTGCGCACAGCTCCTCGCCCGCGCCGGTCGCACAGCTGGCATCTGCTTGCGTACCGCCCCGCGCGCCACCACGCTGCCGCGCCGCCGGTGCCGCTCGTACAATGAACCGCGATGAGCTCCGTCTTCCCAGTTTCAAATGAGATGAAGTTTCTTTTGAAGTCGTTCCTTTGAAGTAACATTTTATGTCGGCCGCCATCTTATCTCGCGTCCGCATTTGTTTTATCAGGATCAAACTCTGGTAGCTTCACGACGCTAATTGCACGTGCACGCCATATTTCTCGTTCTTCATCATGAGCCTGTGAGCCGGGTCCATCCCAATTCTGATGTCGGAGAAAGCATCGATGGGGTTGATATTGGCAGGCTTAGTGGGCGTCTTAGGGTAAGATGCGAGCACAAAACACGGGATTTTAAGTTCACACTCTTTTAATTAGATTTACAACACTAGTAATTTTATAATCTAATCACGTTACAATTTACAAGACCGAGCAGCGGGTTCGAGGCACCAATCCTACTTTAGCCTAATTCGATCCAACTCGATCGATTGCCATCGCTCCAGTCCCCTTTCTTCATTACAGTTTTCACCACTAAAAACAAGATGACGCCTCGACCCCGCTCGAGGCACGTGCTCTGCTCTGATTGGTCGCTACTTAGGAAGTATGTTTGATCAAACTATTACTTTTATCACATTAAAAGGATTTTAATTTGTAAGAAGAATGTAACAAATCAAATTAAATGAATTCAAGATTTTTAAAAGTAGTTTTGACTTAAAATAAAACAATAACAACAATCAACTTATAGCTTCCTCCAACACTTCCTCCGACACATATATAAACATCCTATTTATCAAATTATTCCACGACAAATAACAATACATGATTATTTTGAAACTTCTTAAAATTAGGAGTTTAGTGTGGTTTCGAACATGCGAGAAATTATGGGATCAATCTGTTAGTACCTTTCAAATGAAAAAAGAATGATTGCGATCGGACCTCAAACGGCGGAGTTATGAGGTAACAAACATTATTAATTCTCAATTCTGTATTTTTACAGCCGAATTGAGAACCGCCTCCTTTTTTTTGAAGTCGGTTAAAAATGACAAGAAACTCATGAGGGTTTTTTTTGATCATGTGTTACATTTAAATTACAATCTTTATTTTATTTGCGCAGGTTTACATATTAGCTGAAGGCAGGTGTATCTACAACGGGCCGAGTGAAGACACGGTTCCGTACCTTGCGTCGGTCGGCCTTCAGTGTCCGATGTATCACAACCCCGCGGACTACAGTAAGTACATTTATCTATCTCAAACTATATCCAAGTAAAAAGCGCGTAACTCGCGATCCCGCGGAAATATCCCGATTAAAGTCAAATCAAATGCAAATGCAAATTATTTATCTACCAAAACAGCGTTACAGAGTTTCACAGTTTTCACACAAGGCTGGCTCAGCCTTGTTTTTTTTTTGTTTTTACAAATGATTTTCCATGGACAAGTTTGTAAAAATGTAAACTTAAACCTACAAAAATAAAAGTACCTATCGAGTTCGATGTTATTATGATATTTTTTTTTTTTTTTACAAATAATTTCAAAATTGATGTTTGTAACATTTGTGTAGTAGTTAAGATGTAAAATAGTAGGTAAATATTTATGCGTTTTTGCATGTCTCGTAATGTTTTAAACCTAGTAAATTATCGAAGGAAATGCGATTGACTATTGAGGAACCTAAAAGGATTTTTTTCTTACCTACCGACCGGTCGACCGTTTTAATTTGGTGTGAAAAGTTGCATTATTTTATTAGCGTTGATGCGTAAAATAACATGCATGAGGAAAACAAACGATAAAAATATTTAGTGAACGAACAAACCTTGATTTTTAAATGTTAAATTAATGTTATCAAATTAGGCTTTTTAATCAGAAGGTCTTATTTCATTAATACAGCTCATACTCCTAATAAAGCTCAAAATACACGACGACACTTACACTGATACTTTACCTAAAACAGACCACACCTATTACGTGTAATAAAATTAAAAGTAGTAAAGCTTAATAAAATAATAACGGCAGGAGTAGTGATTAGTGATTACGTTTAGAGCTGAAAGTAAGGCCCCAGGGCAACCCGAAGCGAAAAATATCATTTTAATCATACGCCATGTCCGAATAAAAATGCATTTAGATAAAAAAAAACAAATGATTGTTAATGAATCATGTTAAATATTTTCCCGGTAATGCTGTTTATGCGTAGTGTTACCTACTTGCCTACAGGTAAAATGGTTTCGTTTTCTTTATATTGTAAAACCCAGAGTTCGGTTCTATATTTAGGACCTACGTAGGTAGGTAATTTTACAAGTAAGATATAAATCTCCTGGCCCGACCGGTTTTCATTTTTCCTGGGTTTGTTTTGTTTTTTTGGTTGTATTTTATTTAAATCTGTATAGGTAGGTACCTATCAGATTTCAACTATTAATTGTACCTTCGCAGTTTTCGTTTAGTGTGCGGTCTTAGGTGTTCTATTAACCGATTTAAAAAAAAGGTGAAGGATTTTCGGAGTGATGAGCAGAATAGTTATACTCAGAAATCAGTAAATTGGTCATCTTTGGACTTCTAATAGTAGATCAAGTTAGAAGCGTTATGGCGACCTGAAAACTCTAACACTAGGTGAGCCACTCTCCTACACAAAACGAAGAAGACTGAAATAGATTTCACACAGGCGTTTTGTCGATGCACCTAGGCTCGATATTTAAAAAAAAAGAGAAAGCAATAATCCACTGACCACCATAATACACTTGTATACTTATATAGAGTTCAGTGCAATAATCCTTAAATACATTTAAAAAAATGATTTTTTTCAATAAGGTGGTTGTGCTTTGAAACCTCAGTGCGTCACTGACATGTAGGTACATTTCTATCAAACTAGAACAAAATGGTCAAGTAAGGATATAAGGGGCAAACAGGTTAATAAACAGTAAATAAAGCTAACAGACTAGTTCCATTCTACTAATATTATTAAAGTAACTCTGTCTGTCTGTCACGCTTCGCACCTAAAAGTAGGTATCGAACTCGATGTTCCGCAAATTCCGCAAAACCGATCCTTATATATATTTCCCGATATCGGGACTTACACGGGTGAAACCGCGGGGAGCAGCTAATACTCTATAACTATAAAATGTGTCAACCATGCCTTAGATCTAGTCCAACTTTTTTCAAAAACGGTACCTAACTACAAAAGACCAATTACATGTTTTTACTGTTAGACTTGCTAAGAGAAATATGTATACTGTCTAGGTACGCTTGTACTGTACAGGCAATAAAAAATAAACGTTATGTTATTTATAATGAACTTATAAGTGTAAATAGCAAATATTTTTGTAGGATAATAAGATAGCACTGAGATCTTAACAGGACCATTCAATGAGACGTATATCTTACCTGTTGGTGACTCAGACATAGGTAGGTATCCTAGCTACTTAATAGCAGTACTTATACCTATTTCACTACCCAATTGTAGTGTAGTAGGTACTTATAAATAACAAATAAGAGGATTATTTTTAATATTTTAAACCTACTACACTACAATGAGGAGGAACACTTACTTTTTATCCCGGCAGAGGGCGTTAGTCGAATGATCTTAGGTTTGAATTAAGAACTGTCAAACAGGCGCCAAATTGGCCATATCAGTCTAAGACCGAAAGAAAAAAAAACTCGGCGTTTTCATTCGTGAACAAAAAAAAAAAGATCATCCGATGCCAGCGCCATCTGCTCACAGCTTTGCGTGTGCCACCCCATTAGGTCCGTTTTAGGTGAAGTGTCAGTCTAGGTAAGTGTCATCATGTAGTTTGAGCTTAAGCTGACGTTTAAACAAACGTTTCTTCGTTTCGCGGTGAAATTGGCGGCTTATTTTATTAAAAAAAACTAGCTGTGTCCCTCGGTTTCGTTTGCGTATTTTCCGATCCCGTGTTAATTTAAAACCTGAGTTATCGGACGCCTACATCATATAACACACTCAAAATGAGAGCGGAAATTTGCACACTCCACAAATTTCAACTCTCCACTATCAGTGGATTAGGGTGTGCGTTGATATCCGTTAGCCAGGACTTAGCACTTTCATCGCTCTACGATAAATAATAAAAACGTCGCGAGAAAACCTGCACCTTAAGATCACGTACAATGGCCCAATTATGGGGCCAAAACCTTTTATTTTTTTATTATTCAAGTTTAAGTCAAAAATAATTAATATTTTTTCTACTTTTTAGGGTTCCATAGGCAACAAGAAACTCATAATGGCAATTAATAATAAAAAAAAGTTTCATCCTATCCCCCTATTTGTCTCCCGCGGCTTTCGCATGGGTAGGTGGTAGACCTTTCATAAATAAACAACAAATGAGCGAAACAATAGTTATTTGTTATGCAAGGCTGCAAAGTAGGTTTTTGCAGCGAGTACTTGTATTGAAACCTGAGCTAGCGAAGCATTCTAGGATTGAACCACGAGCGCAGCGAGAGGTTCAAATATAGAATGCTGAGCGTTGCGAGGATTTCAAAGGTACGAGATGCAAAAAACTTTGCTGCCGAGTGAAATACACAATTTTTCACCTCGAATTACAGCGAGGAAAACGCTAGGTGTATGTATAAAACAAAGTGTGGAAGGTGAATTAACTAGAGAAGATTTTTTTTAATCAGTCCAGTGCTGAAATCTGTGGCTGACCAGTGCAATTATTCAAAAAAATGAGATAAACATTTTACCTCTCTCCTCAACCTAGGTATACCTACTATTAATTTTTTTCGCAAAGTAGGTAGGTATAGTTATATTTTTGTACGAAAAAATCATATACCATTCCTCGTTTTTGTAAATAACAAAAATAAGCAAATAATCTCTAAATCGAATAATTCATGAAAAAAACCCGGTTGATACTAATGAAAATAAACAATAAATACGAGATTGGCAGATGTGCAACAAGACTTCGTGGTTCGATGCCATGAACAAAAAAAAAGAAATGAGGTTCCAGTTGGCGCATTTTTAAAGGACTTGCTTTATAGAAAAGTATGAAGAAGACAGATTCGAATTTTGAAAACTCTTTCCACGCTAGCGCGCAAAATGCGATTTTGCTAATCAGCGTGCAAAACGACCCTTTCCGAAATTGTGAGGTGAAAAGAATATTAAAAATACTACTTATAGGTGTTTTTGGTTTGGTGGTAGAAATGTGAAATCCATTTTTAAGTAACCTACTTAACCATTCACCACAATATTAAATGATCGGTGCCACAATATAATGACAAGTAACGAAATTAATTGAAAAACTATCTAATAAAAAATGTGCCTACCACAGGCTTTACCACTAGTACTTAGGTACTCCCTGAATAAAGACATTATAGCAAATTTGTAAAGTCATAAACCAAATCTATATCTGCCATGCATGACCATGCCCTTTTTTCATTTTCTAATAAGAATAGAAATTAAATTAAGAAAAATTAAAATATGAAAATAATCAAAACGTAGGGTCATGGTCATGGCTGATAAATGCTGATATAGGTTTTGTGGCATAAATATATTTTTCACCTCACAACCTCGGAAAGGATCGTTTTGCAAGCTGATTTCTGCGTGCAAAATCGCATTTTGCGCCCAAGCGTGGAAAGAGATTTTAAAATTCGAATCTGTCTTCTTGATACTTTTATATAGAGCAAGTCCTTTGAAAATGCGCTAACCGGAACCTCATTTCTTTTTTTTTTTTTGTTCATGGCATCGAACCACGAAGTATTGTTGCACATTGCCAATGTAGTATTTATTGTTTATTATCATTAGTATCAAGCAGGTTTTTTCATGAATTATTCAATTTAGAGATTGTTTGCTTATTTTTATTATTTACGGTACAATAAGCGGTATATAATGCCGAATTGAGTTTTCTACCGGAAAAATGCACCTAGCGTTTTCCTCGCTGTAGTGAGGTGAAAAATTGTGTATTTCACTCGGCAGCAAAGTTTTTTGCATCTCGTACCTTTGAAACCTTTGCGACGCTCAGCATTCTATATTTGAACCACTCGCTTGCGCTCGTGGTTCAATCCTAGAGTGCTTCGCTAGCTCAGGTTTCAATACAAGTACTCGCTGCAAAAACCAACTTTGCAGCCTTGCATAACAAATAACTATTACTTTCTCTAATCTCTTTATCAAGGGAGGAATCAGTCGACTACCTACGTTTGTTAAATTTGTATGGAGAAAAGAGTAAGTAGACTTTCTCCTTACTTAACTTACTAAGTATTTTGAGCAACTGACTGACAAGACTGTAAAATAAAAAGCAAATTGCTACGAAACCCTACACTTGTTGTCCACATCCACAATGCACTTGACGTATACCTAAGTACTACTTTTTTATTCGTTTTCTCTACTAACGTCTTTAAACAAGTTTAGTTTAAATATGTCTATTTTATTTGTACAAGTTTTTTATTCGCGCATGTGTTATTATTACTACTTAATTGTACCCAATTAAAGTCATTCAATATTATTATATTTTTTGCTCATTTTCGTCTAAAATCTGCCAAAGTCGACGACTTTAATCATTCTTAACTAGTTCCAAATAAGTCAGTAGTAGTTATGTTGATAACAGCGCTCCGCGGTTTCACTCACTTTTAAGCCCCGATTCCGCGGGAATAACGGGATAAAAGCCCTATTTAACTTGAAAGATGTCAAATTGTTCTAGAGGTCTAGGCGAACAACTTTTGTTCTGCTATCAGTGGTTTAGGCTGTTCGTTATTAGATTAATTAGTCAGTCAGTCACTCAGGACAAAGCATTTTATAGATATAGAAGATAGCTGCGTCCCGCATAAGTCCTGATCCCGTGGGAATATAGGGATCAAAAGTAGCCTATGTTACCCTTCGATCCTTCTTTTGGTGAAAGAATTTTTGTAATCGGTCCAGTACCTAGTTATTCAGTTTATTCATTACAAACATACAGACACACTCACACACACACAAAATACAAATCCTTTCCTCTTTATAATATTAGTGTAGATAGATAGCACTTAAGAGGAAAGGATACCTATTCTTTCCTCCACACAAACTTTACAAACGTTATCTACTGTTTCCTCCCTTGTTAATAATATTTTAGGACATTAGAGAAAATATTGATAATATTTTCTGTTTCTATCTATTTTTAATGTATTTATTCAGAGAGAAAACAGTCGACTACGTTTGTAAAGTTTATATTCAGAAAAGAGTAGGTATCCTTTCCCCTTAACGAAAAAATATTTAAACGCCATTGGTTCTATAAATAGACACCCATAATTATCTACATTATGCGTACGTATAGGTATCTATAGAACCAATGCGTATGTAAGCAAAAAACCCTTTGACATTAACATTACTTTACTCATTATTATGCAAATAAGTGGTAGGTATGTTATTTACGAAAATATTATGAATACACGATTTCCTCAGTAATGGTAGGTAGCAAGTTAATATTTGTATTATTGTCTACCTGTTATTTGAGTGTTGAATTAAGCACGTTAAGTGTTGACTCGTTGGAATCGAAGCAACTAAGTTACAGACAGATTTTATTTTTAAATTTGTGGTTTGGTACGATTTGTCCATAACAATGCCAATAGACAGTATCATGTCTTAAAAAAATAGGCAAGTGCATGCCTTGTCGGATCACGCGCAGTGAAGGGTTTCGTGGTTTTCACGAAACGGTTAACAAAAATGGTTAACACGGCTTGCAAATTTGCAAAAGATTTTTAAGCTATTGCATAGCTTTTATTGCAAAGCTCCAAGCTATTGCATGGCTTTGAGCTTTGAATAAAGAAATTTCGTAACAAAAAAACCTAACACCCCCCACTCCGCCTACCATGTTAGCTCGGCCGAGCTACATGGTAACCATGGCAACGTGGTACAAAAAAAAATATAATTGCATAAGTTGATAAAAAACGCTATGCAATAGCTTTACCGCGGCAGTCCCCGAGTGCCACACGTTTTTTTTTTATTTTGAATTCACACGATTTGTTAACATAGTTAACAATGTAATTACTAATTATACAGATAACAAAATAATGTAATTTCTAATCGCATTTGTACGAAATTTTATTTTTACTTTTTTTTTCAATTTCTTATATTATATTTCGAAAGACCGCTTAGCTGTAATTTTTTTTTTTAAACTTAATTATATTAAGGTACCAGGTAGGGCATGCAATATCGGAAGGTTTTCAATTCCGGGATGATATCGATATTAAGAGCTCAATCCCGGGATCCCGAGATTGATACTGGGATTTTAGATATCGTTAAAATGGCGAATTTAATACAATAAAAATGTGTAAAATCTAAAATATTTAATATATTTCAGACTCTAGTGGTTTCATTACGTAAATAAGTTACCCTGAGGGCTGTCCACCCCATCATTTTGGAAATATGGCGGACAAATAGCCGGTGTCAAAACTTTCGCGCCTTCTAGGCGCACCACTAAAATGATGTTAGCAGTAAAACTTTGCATGCGAGCTTGTATAAAAAATACTTGTCTTAAAAATTGCAATGAATTACGTTACTTTCATTGTTTTAAACATTTTACCAATTCCCTACGCTTCTAAATCTTTACAGATCTCTTCCTCAGGGGTAAACTAATTTGGGTTTAATTTTAATAGTTCTATTCAATCATTCCAAGAGGAAAAATATAGCTAAAAACCTTAATTTGAACCCAAATAGTAAATTGCTCAAATCTCGATATCGGATCACTCAATCCCGGGATTATAATATCGAACTTTTGCGTCCGAGATCCCGGGATTACGATATCCCGGGATTCCGGGATTCATGCCCTAGTACCAGGTACTATATCGTAAATAGATTTTGTGATTATGTATGACGTATAAAGTATAACCATTTGGCTAGAGGTTAGAGGAGAGAGGAGCATAACTCAAAAAACTGGCGTTTTAAAACTCAATATTTCGAAAAGAACTCTAAAATAGTTCCTATTTGCTATTAGGTAGGTTGAATAAATGGATTACCTTATAGAGCGTTCGAGATTCATTATAAAAATTAACCAAAGAGGTATGAGGTAGGTACGACTTGTTTTTGCGTTATTTTGGGGTTCATTACCTCTGTAATAAAATGCAGCAGACGAGGTTGATGACCTATAACTGTACCAAAAGCAAGCTACAAGCAAGTAAAGTTCTTACATGATTTTTTTTTGTTGATTTCAAATCACGTCGAATATCTGTTCTCTTGACAACAGTTTGCCGATATGCGGTGCGAGTAAAGAACTACTTACAAAATTCACCCTTATCTGTATTAGAGAGACTTAAAAATCGCCCACATTTCTTAGTAAAATATTTTTGCAGGTAGACTTTGTTATCCACCTGTAAACCATAAGGAAACTAGACAATTTTGGTCTCATTAGGTTTGAACATTTTACTAGTAGTAATTCAGTACCTACAGGGGCTTTTAGATGCACTCAGCCCCAAATTGCAGACTCGTGCAGTTCTTAACCTTAGTTTTTTTCATTAATTTAAAACAGTTAAACATTTTAGGTAACATGTCAAACAACAAAAATCATTAAGATTAGGTATTCGAAATTTTGTTTTGGCCCGAATAGGAAAAAAAAATGGCACGAATGGGAATAAGCCAGATATTTTGACACGATAAACAATTAAGATGCAGGACCTAATTAGTCCTGCTTAAGAGGAAAGTCTACCTACTCTTTCTCCATACAAATGTAGTCGACTGTTTCCTCCCTGGATAAAGGCATTACAGCAAATATGTTTTTGCCATAAAAGCTATATCTGCCATGACCACACCCCTACCGTTTTGGTTTTATTCATTTTCTAATTAAATCGAAAAAAAATTAGAAAAACTAAAGTATGAAAAAATTACTTCACTAAATTAATAAAAAATCTCTTTTTTTCAGTACTTGAAATAGCATCAGGCGAATACGGTAAATTCACGGAGATCCTAGCACAGAAGTGTGCAACCCACACATGCGTTGAGAAAGTACCTGCCATAGACACCGGGGGGAGTCTACGCTGCGATAAGCTCTCAGTCATCGTGAACAGGCCCCATGAGCTTTACAAGTTCGGGATACTGTTTAAAAGATGTCTTCTTCAGCAGTATAGAGATTGGGTATGATATTTTTAATGAGCTTATTAATTCTTACGTTATGAACCGATTATGATGGCCATTTGGAAAGTAGCCAGTGTCAAGTATTAGGTACAATAATTTGCAAGCTACTCGCAGATACAAAATTAGTTAAGTCGTCGTGTAATAATCAAGTCGAGCCGAGTCATTGTATATGGCGGACTTTTCACTAGGTCTGGAAACAACGCTAAAACATGGGTTTTGCACTGATCTTCATTTTCATTATACTTGTACTCTTTAACGAAACTAAATTGATTAATAATGCTCCCGAAATTAAACTATTTACACGCATTTTAACTAGGTTTCACGAAAATGAAAATTCAGCAACACACCTCTACGCGTTTCAGCCAAACTCCCTTTTTCTATGTAATGGCAGATTCGAATATTTCTAAAACGATAATTGAGGCCGAAAGGGGGTGGTTCTAGATCTCTAGGCGAACAACTTTTGGAAATCAGAACATTTTCTCGAAAGTGTTAAATAAAGTTATTTTTGACTGAAAAATAGAGCTGTTCTTGAAAATAGAGCCCTTCAGCTTAAATTATCATCCCCGAAATACGCTGTAATTTTACTATTATGTATTCTGTGACTATTATAGTCCGACAAGATAACTGACTGAACTGTTAATTGAATGGCTAATTTAACTAGTTGGCCGTGACATGGGCGCTTTATCGATAAATTAAATTTAGGTACCCCTGTCTACAAGCCGTCTACACTTCAGCGAAGGACAATAGTAGGTACATTAATTAATAGGACGCCATTATAATGTAATTAAGTATTATAATTAGTTACATTATAGTACTTGGGCTGTGAACTATTCACACGCTGAACCATCCATTCACACAATACTTTTTCACTGATTTAACCCCTCAGCCATCTCGAAAATGAATTAGCTGAAGAGTTGAGAAACCTCTCTCTACTATTGATTTTTTTTCTCCATGTAAACTTTACAAACGCACCTAGTCGATTGTTTCCTCCCTGGATAAAGACATGTGTAATGTGTATGCCATCAACCCCGACGTTATTTTATTTTATTCAATTTTTTCTGAATATTATTTCTATTCTTATTAGAAAATGAAAACAAAAACAAAACGTTGCAGCATAGTCATGGCAGATACAAGGTTTTATGGCATTTATAAACATATTTGTTCTAATGTCTTTATCCAGGGAGGAAACAGTCGACTGCGTTTGTATAGAGAAAAGAGTAGGTAGGTATGCTTTCCTTTTAATCAGCATCGTTTTACGATCCCTAATATTATGATAGTGGTTATTAGATAATTACTGGTTATTGGAAAACTATGGCAAATATAACGTTTCATTATTCATAGTCCTTGTTGGCGAGAGATAATAGCAGCAGCAGTTCAAGCGCGTGTTTGGTAATCACTAACAGTCGTGACATTCAACTACACTGTCCACGGATCCACAAAATAAACACCATGTGTATTAGTTAATGTCTTTAATAAGTTACATCAATAACTTCTAAACACATCAAACGACTCGAAACAAAGATTGAAATAAATATAACAACGAGCAAGAATCCTGCCATTGTAGCACAGAGAAAATGTAAAGACAAGAATGGCGGCATAGCCAATTGTCACAGATTATAAAAACAGATAAAACGTCAAAAACATTAATGGTCCAGGAAACACGGTCATACTGCCTATGTGAAGTTTAGCATACAATATTTCCAACAGTCCTGTAAATCATACGTTTCCTTTTTTTTCCGCGTCGTCGTCGTTTCGCTTCCGCTCAAGAAAAGTCTACCCTACCTATACTTTATAAAAAGTATAGGTACCTACTTAAGTATCATCAATAAATTACAAAGGTGATGCGTTAAATTAAATAAGCACTTTTAATTTACTCGAACGTAAATAAATCACAGCTCAATTGTCGCGGCCAAAAGTCAAGTGTCGGGGTTATTATACCTACCTACTTCCATTACTTATAGCTATTGTTAATAACTGTGAAACGTGGGTAATGCTAATGATTATGGAATTATTTATGATGGATGGCAGTCGGAAGTTTTTGTAATAATTATACTTATATTTATTTATAATTTTAAACTAACACGGTTGTTTTTACGTAGGTATATACTTATTATAAATTTGTTTTAAAAACAAGTTAAAACTCTGAAAATAGCCCGTTTGTAAATAATTTTCTATCTATTTGAAACAAAGTTGAGTTAGTTAGGTTACTATTTATAACTCAGGAACGGCTGAACCGATTTGGTTGAAAATTGGTGGGCTTAGAACCAGGTGACAGGCAAGGCTTTTCCCTCCTCTAAGGTGGAACAAAGTTTGCCAGGTCAGCAAGTATTTAAATGAAAAATCAAAAATATTTTTTCATACTTTTTAACATTATTCTGTATGGCTATCGATCTGTCTGTTACCAGGCTGTATCTCATAAAGCGTGATAGCTAGACAGTTGAAATTTTCACAAAAGATGTATTTCTGTTGCGGCTAAAAACAGAATAAAATGAATATTTAATTTTCCTTTACTTTTTTCTCAGACGGTGTCGCATCTAAAGATGTTACTACACATGTTCATCGGCGTATTAATGGGCCTGCTGTTCGAAAACTCTGGTGAAGATGCTTCGAAGAGCGTTAGCAACATGGGTTTCTTGTTGGTGTCCATCGTCTACCTGTGCTATACATCTCTCATGCCGGCGGTACTTCGATGTAAGTACTAAATAATAAAGACTAACCACAATATAAATAAATTGAGCAGGCGGGCTCTCCTCCGTCAGCCTATTGACTCCATACCACCTCCCTCCATTGCTCCACTTTATAGAGAACTGAACACACTATATAGCGTTTGGGGACACGATCGGTCCATAGGTAACTGATCCCGGACGGTTACTCCTGGGAGTGACCTGATGGTACAGCGGACCTGCAGCCTGCAAGTCAAAAGCGTTGAAAAGTGGGGACGCTATGTATAACATATATATGTAAGTAGATCAGGAAATTGTTACATGGTTGACTCCATACCACGCCAATCCAACTTCGGATGCTAATTACAAGTGCTATGGGTATGCGATCGAACAATAAACCATGTACCTACCTACAAATGTCGACACAAAACATGCGATTATGTCACTAATTTGTTGTTTGTTTTGCAGTTCCGTTGGAGTTGTCAGTGTTGAAAAAGGAAAACTTCAACAACTGGTACAACTTGAAGACGTATTATGCAGCCACACTCGTAACCAGTATTCCAACACAGGTAATAACAGAACAGAAAAGCTAAAGCGAAATGCTGCCTAATTAACAACAGTTATTCTGGTACCTAACTACCTTAGTAGGTACTTACCTTTCCTTAAAACTTAATCATATATTTATGAAAACATTATTTCTTAGTGTTAATCCACACCTAAGAAATACTGATAAATATAAATAAATACCTACTGCTTTTTTGAAAAAATGCTTCCAAAAACTTTAGTACCCGGCGGGATTCGAACCCGCGACTATTGGCAACCGCCGGCGCCGCCGCCGGGTACTAAAGTTTTTGGAAGCATTTTTCAAAAAAGCAATATAATTATGACCTAAAATAAACCTATTTCTATATTTCCTATGGTATCGTTGCGGGAGTAACTATGACAGGAGCCGAAGCGTCTCTGCTTCAAGTCTGACAAAGGTTTTGAAAAAATGCTTTCCAAAATTCTGCACCCGGCAGGATTTGAACCTGCAATCCTTACAAATCCGTTGTAATAAATGCGTCTAGCCGCTTGCGCCACAGGTGCCCATTGCATAGGACTGCATTTCTTCGTGTTTTTGACTGAGGCACGTAGCGATATCCACCGGGTCTTTGCAGATTACTTTGCATTTTTTATTTACAAAATAAATACAAAATTTAGATGATGTCGTTGTTACGGATTTGTAAGGTTCACATTCTGTGCAGATTTTTGGAAAGAATTAAAAAAAATCTAAAGTACTTTTCAATACATTTTGTTTTCTAGATATGGTTCAGCTTCGTGTACGCGGTACCATCGTACTTCATATCTAGCCAGCCGCCCGAGTTGTACCGGTTCACGATGTACGTGCTCGTGATGGCGACTGTTACCTTACTCGCCGACGCTCTCGGGAACGTCATCGGCACGTGTGTCAACCCTGTGGTGAGATATTATACCATAGTTCACCTAGATAAATAGATAGATTAATTCTTTATTGCAACACCAAAACCTAAAAATCACAATAAAAAGAAAAACATAAACAACTTAAATCTAGGTGGCACAATAGGCGGCTTTATCGCTCAAAGCGATATCTTCCAGGCAACCTTTGGATAGACAAGAAGCGAAAAAAGATGAAAGGTAGGGTGTGTTTGGACAGTAGTAGTAGTAAGTACCTACATCTCGGCATGCCGAACTTTTACTTCCGCGTAACTTTTGTGATACCGTATCTACCTAACTGTGAAGTTGTCGTAACTTTCGTGTTAACTTTAACGTTGACATACATAATGATGACACTTCGGTCAAGTAATAAGTGCTATATACCACACACAAAATCTATATTAGGTCTTAGGTACTTCAAGTGAGCATTGGTCTCAAATTTCAACCTTTGCCTACATGTACCTAGTCTTTTTAGATCGTTCCCGCGGGTTCGGAACTGAATCGGGTGAAACCGCATGGCGCTGCTAGTTATTAATGAAAATACTTTGTTTATTTTGTAGAACGGTACATTTATCGGTGCCGTGACCACCTGCGCAATGATCCTGTTCTCCGGATACGTGGTGCTCCTGAAACACATGCACTGGTTCCTGCGCGCCGTATCGCACGTGTCCTTCCTGAAGATAGCGTACGAGGCCACCGTGCTGTCTCTCTACTCGTACGGGAGGCAGCCGCTGCTCTGTCCCGACGACAAGATATATTGTCATTTACGGTAAGTACAAACACATGCACTGGTTCCTGCGCGCCGTATCGCACGTGTCCTTCCTGAAGATAGCGTACGAGGCCACCGTGCTGTCTCTCTACTCGTACGGGAGGCAGCCGCTGCTCTGTCCCGACGACAAGATATATTGTCATTTACGGTAAGTACAAACACATGCACTGGTTCCTGCGCGCAGTATCGCACGTGTCCTTCCTGAAGATAGCGTACGGTTACTAGGGTTTCAACCCCTAAACCAACACAAGTTTTACATAGGGGCGCCTTTTAACTTTGCCTACATTTTTCGCGTAATGAATAGTTAAAGTTTGCTATACGAAAAAACTCGAAATACCTAAATCCTTTTTGTTATTTTCAGATATCCGTCGGAAATTCTCCAGCAGTTCAGCATGAAGACCGACAACTATTGGCCCGACATGGGCATATTGGTTGCAGAATTAGTAATACTAAGGATCTTAGCGTATTTCACATTGAAACGTATTCTATGTAGAGCCACGTAATTTTCAATGCTAACGGGGCGGGGTTAGGAAAAAATGCCTTGTTGTCTTGTTTAATTTACACTTGTGCGTCAGGTCAGCCGGACCATGCAATAGATTTACATAATCAAAGGTACCAAATAGTACCAAATAGGTGCTAAATAGGTAGTGAGCGTAGTTTCGTGTAAATCTATTGCATGGTCCGGCCAAGCTGACGCACACTTACACTTGATTAGTTTTGTAATTCGGTTTGGGCAACAGTGCATGATGCATTGAACTGAAAAATTAGCAAGATTTTGACTCTGCACCGCTCTCCCACGTTTAACGACACGATGTGTGCAGCGAATGAAAAACTGTAATATAGTGCGGCGCAGTATGAATTGTATAAGTGAATCTGGTGGAAGATTATTTAATAAGTAGGTATTTAATTTTTGAAAAAAATAACGACGAAGTGAAGTGCTATTTAATTTAAATCGGTGGCGAACAGGGACTTTTCTTGTTGGTTCCAAACCTGTAAGGCTCGATTCGACCAAACTATACTTAATAAGCGACGAATAGCAATTCTACGCAACAATCGTCTTTTGTTCGAAAGATTCTCTGCAGGCAGACTCTAGCTGTTCAATCGAAAAACGACGATTTTTGCGGAGAATTATTATTCATTGCTTATTCTAGTTTGGTTGAATCAAGCCTAAATAAGTTATTGTAAAAAGTAGCCATCACTTTTGGCGAAATAGTGATTGATAGTTTGTCAAAGTTTTAATGACGAACTTGACCGCTTCTGCTTTCTATAATTTATAATGTGATATTAATTATACAGGGTTTTTGGTAAAAAAACATAGAATACATTCGATTATTATAGGACGTAGGTAGGTAGAAATAAAATAAGTACATGCTTCAATTCAAGATGGCGAAGAGTTACGGGTGTCTATAAATTCAAAGTGTGAAGCTCAAAATACACAATGACACTTACACTGACACTATCTAAAACCAACCACATCTACAGCACACATATAAAGAAATTTGTGTTATATGGGCTGTGGGTGTGGTGTGTTTTAGGTAAAGTGTACCTGTACTTAACTGTCATCGTGTATTTTGAGCTTAACTGCGTTTCCACCGTGC
Organism: Idaea biselata; assembly: GCA_958496205.1. Taxonomy (NCBI): domain Eukaryota; kingdom Metazoa; phylum Arthropoda; class Insecta; order Lepidoptera; family Geometridae; genus Idaea; species Idaea biselata. Next base: position 10,785,887 of record OY292397.1, read on the forward strand.
AAGTTTTGCATGCAACTTGTACGTGAATGGGACGTTCGAACGGTTAGGTAATAATGTTGAAATTGAGGAAGTTTCTTTAGTTATTTGGACTTCGGTAAAACAAATTCCTTAGAAACTTCGAGACTACTATGATTCGCGTCAGGATGGCGGGACCAACTTTCCGATAGGTACTGGGGGATAGGTAGTAGTTATGACCATGACTGGTGTACCAGTTGAAACGTTAAGGTAATTTAAAGGTTATAAGGTAATTTATTTTATCCAAGCAGGTTCACAGTCAAAGGAAGACTTCTTAGGTAGTTTTGTATTTTTTTGTCAAAAACTATTTCATTCCAACCTACTTATCATTACTTAATTGTTGGTAAGTATCTCATAATTAATGTAAAATAGTATATTCCGAATTTTACCCATATCCAGACGAAAAAAATGCCTTGTTACATGTGTGTACCATAATCTGACGGCAAATAGGGTTAATAAGTATTTTTTATACAACTAATTCGATTACCCAAGTCATCTGATTTGATTATACCATCTTGATATGTGATGTATGTGTAAACAATGTATGAAAAACGTATCAAAACAAGTATGACATGATCATGATAGATGTAGATAATATTGCCATATAAAAATTACGAATTATTTATTTTCTCATGCCATGAGATTCTGGTAGACTACCTTTTCGACTGCTTTTCAACTGTACACAGGGTTAAAAAGTGATATTGTATTTTGTAGGTAGTTAAGAAGTAGTTATTTATTAATATTATATACCTGGTGATGTAAGGAATAACGGAATAAGGCAAAGTTAAGCATGATCGTAGCATAGCATATTAGTGTGATCTGATAGGTTTTTAATTTATAAAATACTAGCAGCTCCCCGCGGTTTCACCCGCATAAGTCCCGATCCCGTGGGAATATCGGGATCAAAAGTAGCCTATAGCCTTCCTCAATAAATGGACTATCCAACCCCGAAAGAATTTTTCAAATCGGACCAGTGGTTCCTGAGATTAGCGCGATCAAACAAACAAACAAACAAAAAAACAAACTCTTCCGCTTTATAATAGTAATAGATTAGGGGCGCCGGGCGCCCTGCAGTTACCATTTATTTAATTTAATTCAAAAACAAAGTAAGTATACGATCAATTTAATTAGTTATCTGTATAAAACTAATAAAATGACTTTTTAAAAAATTGTCTGGCGACTGTAGCGCTACATCAGGGGCCTTGAGGAGTTCTTTTACGAGAATTCAATAATTATTAATTTGTCATTTTAGTCCATTTTAATTAGGACCTAATAGATTATAATTATATTTTAGGTACTAAAATGTTTATGGAACCTATTTTCGTAAAAATGTAATGCCCCTTTTAAACTTTTGCAAAGGACGTCCATCGCACGCAAATCATATTTTGCCATTTATCTAAAAAAAACCTGCTTGCCGGTTGCATTTGCCTTTTTTTGCCATTTGCCGATACGTTGCGTTTATTTAAGTAGATGTATATTTCCTTTGATAAATATTTGTATCTAAAATAGGTTTATTAAACGTTAATAAGTGAAGGCGTGCAATGACAATGCCTTTATACATGGCTCACAGGGTTATAGGTAATTAGGTAGCATACATTTTAAGTACACCTCAAGCCAGTTATTATTAGTTATGAATATTTAGATGCTTGCTAGATATTTTAAATAAAGATCAATGAACACTATAAAATTACGTTCAGTTTTTTATTTATATTTCTTCGATATGTACCTTTACTACATTTTTTAATAGAAAACATTATGTGTTTGTCAGCTTAACGGGACCATGCAATACATTGACACCAAATTACGCTCATAATTTAATACCTATTTGGTACCCTTTTTCATCGTGTATTTAGTAGGTACACACGTGGTTTCGAAAATATTAACGGTACAAAGTAGCCGGAAATTCTGACGTCAGGTTGGCCGGCCACCTTCGTTTTCGCCATCCACTGTTACAGTCCTAGGAAGCTCTAATCTACTATATAATAAAAAGATATTAATAAAAAAAACATAGCGCCTGCTAAAATGTGTTAGCAATTATTATATCAATTCTGCAGGCGCTTGCGAATACATTTTTATAATAGGTACTGAATAAGGAGCGTGGTTTGGTGTAAATCTATGGCATGGTCCGGCCAAGCTGACGCACACAAAACATATTTGCATTTAAGAGTTCTGTTGGTACTTGGTACCCCTACCATGAGTTAACGTTACGGTACATATATTTACGAATGAACTTATGGACTTCTCACCGCTTATCCACTCGGTTTGCCGAGGCCCCCCGAACATCCTCTCGGCTCACGTACGTGAACCCGTCGGCACACTGTCGGTAAGAGAGGTCACGCAACATAGCTGCACATGTAGTGGTACCTACGCCGCGGGCTTGTATGAAGATGTTTTTGTGTAGGGTTAAGAACGTGGCGACTGTTACCATTTCCATACAAACTTAAGACCAAAATAAATTATGAAAAATTTAGTTTTACATTCAAATAAAACGGAAAAACATTTTTCAATGAAAAAAATGTTTCTCCGTTTTATTTCATTTCGAATGAATATTTTGGAAAACCTTGCGGTGGGGACCCTTTAAAAGTAAAATCTTAATCCGAATAATATGGATATTAAGGTAGAAAACTAAATTTTTCATAATTTATTTTGGTATTAAGTTTGTATGGAAATGGTAACAGTCGCCACGTTCTTAATACTTGGTGGTAGGGGTACAGATGAATAAAATAATTATGTAGAAAGCTATAAAATTATAATTTTATTGTTATAAAACAACTATCCTTACAACTAGGGTTGTAGTTACTACTTGTAACTCAATTTGTAGAACATAATTATAGAACTTAACATAAATCTAGAGCAAAAAAAAGACAAAGTAACCCCCTTCTAAAGTGGGTTAATATAACAGGGAAAGTTTGTGTATGTTTTTTGCTAGGTCAAACAAAAACTGCTGAATTGATTACGACGACCCCAGTTGAATATTTATTTTGGTCGGTTTTGTAGTATTTGTTTGATATGGCTACCACAGAAATACATTATGTGTGAAAATTTTAACTGTATAGCTATCACAGTTCATGAGACACAGTATGGTGACAGACAGACAGACTGACGGACAAGGGATTCTTAGTAAAAAGGTCCAGTTTTTTATCCTCTGGATACGGAACCCTAAGATTTGTAATAAATAAAGTATAAGGTCACTTTTTATATTTTTTCTTCGTTGAGTGGTTTGTTTTCCGCATCCTATTAGGGTTGTAGTTCTCTTTATCCGATGAGTCGGTGCTGTTCGGGGTGTTCCCGCGGGCTGCGCGTCTCGGTCGTTTACCGTGCTCTTCTATGTTATCAATGGGGTTCAAGATGTTATAATCCCTGGAAATAAACAATGTAACCATTGGCGTTTGCCATACAGAGAGGCAGAGAGATGTTGCTACCATCCTCGGCTCAAGAGTGGTTTATTAATAATAAATAATAAATTTCTTTATTTCAAGTTACTTAGACTCATACATACATACGAAACATACATTTAAGTTAGCCAATATTATTGAAATTAAATTAAAAATTTAAACCAAAATTAAATTAAAATGAAATCAAAATTAAATTACATCAAAATTAAATTAAAAATTGAAAATAATTACTTAAGTCAAAAGATCAAATTAATTAAGTTAAGTAAAATAATAATTATACCAAAATGTCAAACAAATAAAAAAAATAAAAATAAATATCAAATAAAATTCCATTCAAATTAAAATAAAATAAGTCAAATAAAATAAGTCAAACTACAGCTACCACTTTCTAGTTGGCACTGCGACAGGGACATGCATACTACAGCTGTGTCGAATGTATACACAGTCGAGTCTGTCGGCTAACATGGCTAACACAGTGTTGGGACTGGCCCGCACCCGACGCACCAGGGACGTGCATCTTTTGCGCATCGTGGCGTAAAAACAATCGGTACGACCAACCGCAAACATACCTGACGCGCTGCAGAAACGAGGCAGCCCCACCACTGCCCGGAACGCGTTGTTAAACTGAACGCGAAGGGCATTGTAAGCCTTTTCAGTGTAGTCAACCCACAGGCTACACGTGTACAGAGATGTACAGAACGCTTTGAAAAGCGTTATCTTAACATCATCCGAACATCGTGCAAACCTGCGGGCGATCATGTTGGCCCTTACAGACGACTTATTAAATTGACATTTTGTAATATATTTTGACATTTGCTGCGTTTTAATTGTAAAGCTGACTTATCCTATCCTACTAATATTATAAACCCGAAAGTTTGTTTGTATGTATGTGACTTTGTTACTCCTTCACGCAAAAACTACTAAACCGATTGTGATGAAACTTTGAATATAGATAGCTGGAGACCTAGAATAACACATAGGGTAACTTTTATCCTGATATTTCTGCGGGATCGCGACTTACGCGGGTGAAACCGCGGCCGCAGCTAGTAAAATATAATCTATCACATACATTTCGGGAAGTATGCTACAGAACTGCAGGCCTAAACAACAAATAACAAATAAAATATGTAGTAACAAAATTCAATTCTTCTTGTCAATATTTGTCTTTAAAATTAACCTTAATATCTACGCACAAGTAATGTGCGATTATATACATTGTAATGTATAAATACTTGTATGCAATTTATACTAATATTATAAAATGGAAATATTTGTAATTGTGTGTGCGTCTGTATGTTTGTTATGAATAAACTCAAAAACTACTGGACCGATTTTAAAAACTCTTTCACCATTAGAAAGCTACATTCACCCTGAGTAACATAGGTTACTTTTGATCCCGATATTCCCACGGGATCGAGACTTACGCGGGTGAAACCGCGGGACGCAGCTAGTAAATAATAATATAAAACATACTTACTTTTGATCACACGACCTGTGGACCTCAGCTGTTACTTCTAAAGAAAAGCTTGCTTCCAGATCTATGTCAGAATCTGTATCTGACTCCTCTATTACAACATTTCCACTCTTGTTTACCAGTTTCCTGGAATCATCTTTCTTTTCAGCACCTCTAAATAAATCCTGGTTCAAAGGGAGACTCTTAACTTTTAGTTCATTAATATTACTTCCTACATTAGTATGTTCTACATACTTTGTTATGATATTATTTTTTATACCAGTAGCTGCTGATTCCTTTGTATCAGTGTGACTTTGTATATCATTTGCTGCTGATTTCTTTGTATCAATATTACATTCTATAGCAGTATCTGCTGTTTTCTTAGCAATAACATTATCTGTAGTAGAATCTGTATTTATTTGAATACATTCTTTATTAATGAGGTAGTTGTCAACTTGAGATACACTAATCACAGCTATAAAGTTTTTACTGTCTATAGTAAGCGATATATCTTCTAATGGTTTGGAATGAGAGTAAGTGGTATCGTTACAAGAATTACAAGTCTCTTTGAGGTAGGCTCTTTTGTAAAACGGTATCTTAATTTCTACTTCATTTTTCTCACTTAAAATTACGTTTTTTGCTTCATCTGTAAATTCTTTGTTGACAATAGGAGTTTTCTTTTCATTTATAAGTTTTTTCGAGTCATCCTGTAGTGCTGAGTCAAAGAATGTAGAGGCAATTGATTGTGTGGAGAGTATTTTGTTTTCTTCTGCTTTTTCAACAGCTAATAAAGCTTCTTTATCTTTATCAATAACATTTTGAGAATCATCAATGATTATCACAGCCTCTTCTTCTACTTCATCATCAAAATCAAGTACAATACCACTCTCATCATTAACTTTCTTGGTTCCAACATTTTTAGATATTTTAGATCCTTTGACAGAGGTTCTGCTATCTAATTTTCTCTTCTTGCTTATTCCTGAATAATTCTTCTGTGCTTTAACTTCTGTAAACTGATATGCAATAAGACTTTAAAAACAAGATTAATACAAATTAATAATTTTAGACTTTGCACAGAACCATTAAGACCCAGACTGAAGAGTTAAACAATGATTAGAAAATGTAATGACAAGTGAGTACTTTGTATGGCTATTATTCCAAGACATCCAAGTTTTATTGTGAATCAAAAAAAGCGGGTCTCCTAGAATTTGAAACCACAACCTTAGGAATGAAAGTCAGGGTGTCTACTGTCTACCACTAGATGGACAGCCTTGACTTTAAAGATAAGAAGACAGCAGTGGATCAAGATCCCACTGGCTGCACCAACCTACACATTGAAAGAAGGATATGCTACAACCTAGGAAAAATTGTATAGTATGTTTTTTAATTTCAGACTATAAATCTGTCATTTTAGTTCTTAGTGTTTGACATTTTATCTTCAGGAAAATGTGTCAAAATAAAAACAAAGTAAAGATGCCTCATTTATCCTCTGATAACTTACAATTGATGAATTGGAATGTATGTTCTGCTTCTCATTTCTCCACATTGTTTGATTAGAATCGAGTTCTGAGAAAGGTTTCCTTTTAACATACTTGTTGAGCCAGTCACGAACATTTTTATTTGAATTCTCCATCTTTGAATCGTCCCTTGTTATTTCTTGTCCGGGCAACGAAATAGGTTTGTTTTCTTTATCTGTCTTAAGAGATTGGTAACTCTTTCTCTTGTTATAATATTTTGATGGTGCTTGAATGCATTGTGGAAACAATTCTTTCTCTACTTTTAATTGTTCTGATAATCTTTTTCTTTTTACCACTGGAACAAAAAGATATTAGATATGTTATGTGAGTAATAATAGCTGAATTCCAGATTTAGTTACATTTTGGTTATTGAGCCAAAAAAACAATTTTCCCCCTCTTCTTTTAGCCCTCAATTCCATAATCAGGTAGGGATTTTGGTAGTATGTGAGATATTCAAAGTCAAATATATTTACTCATTTAGAACAATGTATAAGTTACATGAACATTTAGAAATGTCAAGTGAACGTTTAGAAATGCCAGTGAATAGCATGCTGAGGAGATTATTGTAACATAGTCCTGAGACAAGAAAATAGCACAATATTCGGAATAATCAAACCAGATAGCTAGTTGTAACAGATAGGTACCAAGTTTCATCACAATCGGTTCGATAATCATAGCGCGAAAACATAATGAGAAACTTTCACTTTTGGGTATAATTTGACAAGTAGTTATTATTACTTACCATCAAAATTGAAACACTCTTGAAAGGAATCAAGTAGACGACATGCATTTTCTGCCCTTTGAGTTAACGGCTCATCAACAACAGGTTTAGATGAGTTAGCTCCAGGTGGAGTGAGACACAGCGAGCAGTTTCCTAGCTCTGCACATTCATCGCAACTTGTATGTCCACAGGCATACCTCACACGTTGCCCATCGTTTTTATCACTGTAGCAAGAACCAAGATGAATTAAAAGAGATCAATTATTGCGTAAAACTAAACAAAACGAGAGTATTTACCAAACATTACAACGACTGCTGCGGACTATGTTTTTTACGTGTTCTGCAACTGAATTTAGGTCCACCGATTTGTACATATCACGCCTGAGTTATGCATTTGTTAAATATACGGATGTATATTTGATGAATGATAAAACTTTGTTTTATTTTCGCCAGAGTTTTCACCAAAAATAAAAAACAACTGACGCGAGCGAAGGAAAGTTGAATGAAAGCGATGACGTCGTCTGTCGCTCTGAAAATGTCAATGTCAAACAAAGGTTAATGTCAATGTCAACCGGAAATGGCTAAGCACGGTTCAAGTCAAGCCACCGCCATGATAATTATTTTTTATCTGTTGAACAATTTTTTAGTTTTTTTTTTCATTCCCTATTTTTTAATCTGTTAGACTGCCTGCCGCTTCTGTAATAAAAAAAATTATCGCCGGCCGGCTGATGGCGGTTTGTTTGTTGTTTTCAATTTATTTAAAAATAATAACATAAATGTGTTCCGCAATCTATATACAATCATGTGATAAATAAAAAGGAACAATGACTTCAATTTCAGACTATAAACGATACTTCCCTATCGATGGCGTGCAGAAAGTGTGTAATTTATTTGAGGAGCAACTACGCAGTGACAAAGAAGTCGATCTAGCTTTGTTTTCAATTATTGTGGGAGCTGTTGAGAATAATCTAACAAACGTTAAAAATGCGGACAAAGACGTCAGTTTACCATCGAACAAATTTATTAAAATGAAGTTTCCTTCAGTTGAGTGGGAGGAAGTTAGGTCGCTGCATGATAGATTTGTTTCGCTGATGCGGAACGGGGTCGACACCAAACTTCTAGTTGGAACCTACGCCACTCGCGATTTAGTGAAACGAGTGGCCGATGTCGTGTGGAACTCGTTAACTCGGAGTTACTACAAGGATCGCGCTCATTTGCAGTCTATATACAGTTTCCTAACAGGCAACAAGTTGGATTGCTTCGGTGTTGCTTTCGCTGTGACCGCAGGCTGTCAAGTGTTGGGGAAACAAGATGTTCACTTAGCTCTGTCAGAAGATCACGCTTGGGTAGTATTTGGGAAAGACGGATCAGAAACTGCAGAAGTAAGTCCTTTCTTTACTATAACTCTATGAATTGGATAATAATCTCAGTCACTACTAGGCAAGGGTCTCCTTTAAACTACTATGACTAGTCTGGCATTACATGATCTTTACCAAATTGTTAGCCCACCTTGATTCTGTTTGTCTATGAAAAAGTTTATATTTTCTAGGTAACTTGGCATGGCAAAGGTAATGAAGACAAGCGAGGCAGGTCAGTAGGCGACGGAGTCTCGGCTCGCTCCTGGCTCTATGTGGCCGGCAAGCCCGTTGTCTGTTCAAGGATCATGGAGCTGGCTGCACTTGTCTCCTCCATCAACCCTACTCTCACACCCACTATCGATGTTCATGAAGTAGCACAAATGCAGTATAAACTGTTGTGGCTTCTTTATGAAAGTGGTAAGTAAGCTTTTAACAGTTTTTTCTTTTAAATACCATTTCTTTTAAACTGTTGAAATCTATAAAATGAAGAAACCAGAAAACTTGCCCAAGATATTTGCATGGGTTGGCAGTTGAAAAGCAAGTACTTGCCTAATATAGTTAGGCCATAATTTTAAAAATTACTTTTACTTTTGCTATGTGAAATAAGTAGTTTACCAACAAAAATTGAATGCCAGAGTATCTGGTTTAAATCAAATACTTTAAAATTGCAGGTCACTTGGACGCTTATCCTATGGCATTGGGTAACCTAGGCGACTTAGACGAATATATGAAAATATCAAACTGTCCAGACGGCAAGGAAATACCAGCAGGAGAGCTAGAGTCCAAGCCCGATGGCACTCCCCGACCTGACTCCGCTGCTCTCTACTCCCAATCTATAAGATCTTCAAGAACAAACTATGAAGACAGACATGTATATCCTTACACATTCCAAGGAGGTTACTATCATAGACATAAAATGTACAAAGAGGCGTTTCATGCTTGGGCTTGTGCAGGAGATGTTATAAGGCAGTAAGTGTGTTTTATAATCCTCTAGTTTATAAGCCGCCCAGTGGTTTTTCCTGCATATATCCTGATGCCTGATCCTATCACAATTTCGGGATAAAAACACTTTGTGTAAATAAATTTTTTAGCTCATACCTACTCATTAAGAACGCGGCGACTGTTACCATTTCCATACAAAATCATTACCAAAATAAATTATGAAAAATTTGGTTTTCTACCTTCTCTCTCTCCGGTCGATCCTTCATGACTGAAGATCGCGACCACCACTCTTCACCCAGCGGTTTGTAAGGCTCCTCCATTTATTGCGGTCGGCGGCCATTCGAACAACCTCTTCAAACCTGGATGAGCTCTTTGGTTTCAGCTGGTCTGACCATCTCATAGGGGATCCTCCACGTGACCTCTTGCCCTGTACGTTTGCGCAGATGATCAGTTTCTCCAGATTCTCATCCTGGCGCCTGATAATCTGTCCGAAATAACTGAGGATGCGTCGCTGGCATATCGTGGAAAGACGGTCCTCGATGCGGAGTTCTTTAAGTATAGACACATTCGTGCGGAACGCGGTCCATGGTATCCGGAGCATGCGTCGCCAGCACCACATTTCGAATGCGTCTATTTTCTTCCTATCTGCTTCCCTGATTGTCCACGTCTCCGCACCGTACAAAAATATTGGAAGGACGAGCGCACGAACTAGGCGGGTCTTTGTTTTTATGGTGATTCCTCTATCCTTCCAAATTCCCTGTAGCCGTGTCATGGCATCCTTTGCCATTCCAATTCTTCGTCTTATATCAGCACCGCAATCTCCATCGTTTTTGATATTGGCTCCCAGGTATACCATCTCTTTTACCGTGTCTATACCCGGTGCCACGGCGATATCAGTGAGTGAGCCGGCACGATCGACGATCATGATCTTGTTCTTGCTTCTGTTGACGGATAGACCGAGTATTTCACTCTCCGCCTCCAGAGCATTCAGCATCTCCCTCATCGCCGACATATTTGGAGCCAGTAAGACAGTGTCATCAGCGTACCTCAAGTTCGTTATCGTCTTCCCTCCGACGGTAAAACCACTGCTCCATCTTTCAGCACATTTACGAATTATGTACTCTCCGTATATGTTGAAAAGCATCGGCGAAAGTATACAGCCCTGTCGAACTCCCTTCTTTGTTTGAAATGCATTTGAACACTCCGAGTCAATTCTTACATAAGAGCAGTTGTCATTGTATAAGTTCCTAACCAAAGATACAAGATGACCCGGAACGCCCATTTCCAACAATACGTCCCACAGTCTGTCCCATCTCACGCAGTCGAATGCCTTAGCGTAGTCGATAAAACACAAGATGACAGGTGTATTGAATTCTCGACTCTTCTCAATTATCTGCCTTACGTTCAGTATCTGCTCCCTAGTGCCCTTACCCCTAACAAAGCCTGCCTGTTCCTGAGGAATTTGCCATTCGAGATAATGCTTAAGTCGTTTATTGATGATGTGAAGCATTATCTTACTGGCATGTGAGATAAGGGCTATGGTGCGGTAGTTGTTGCACTTCTTTGTAGAGCCTTTCTTGTGTAAGGGCACAAACACCGACTCCGTCCATTCACTCGGCCACCTTCCGCTGGTCCATATAGCATTGCATATGTCCTTAAGATAATCCACACCCAAACCAGTAATATTCTTTATGAGTTCTGCGGCGATGCCATCCTTTCCTGGTGATCTATTTGGCTTAAGGCATTTGATGGCATGCTCGACCTCTGAGCGCAAGATGTCAGGCTCCCGTTCTGTGATGCCCATTTCTGTGCTGTCTATGTCAGAGTTGGTGTCATATAAATCCGCACAGTATCGCTTCCATCGATCCAGAACTTTCACCATCTCAACTAATAGTTCTCCTTGTTCATCTTCAACTGCACAGGTTTTCGGAGATTTTTTGCGAGTCAAATCACGGACTTTCCTAAAAAGGTCTCTAGTCTCATGTTTCTCTGCATGCTTCTCAAGCTCAGAGCAAATCTTATCAATGTATGAAGTCTTGTCTTTGCGACAGAGTCTCTGTACTTCTCTGCTCAGATTTGAGTACTGCTGCCGATCTTCCGCGCTTTTGATACCTCTCTCCTTGAGAAGTCTTCTCTCCAAGATAACCTTAGCAGTCTCAGGACTTATATGTTTCTTCATGGTTGGTGTGCAGGGAGGCAATGCGCTTTTCGTTGCCGCTTGTACGATAGCAGTCTTCAGCTGCAACCACAAAGCGTTACTATTTTCAGTTCCAGGTGGCAACATGCTTTGCAATTTCTTTTCCATTTCACTTCTAAAACTATCCGTTACTTTCGTTAAATTTGGTAGCGGTTTTGTTTTGTGTATTTGTTTTAGCCGTACTTTGATCGTCGCGACAAGAAGCTGGTGGTCGCTTCCACAGTCTGCCCCTGGATGCGTTGTTACGTTTAAGACTGAAGATCGCCAACGCGTCTGAATCATTATAAAGTCTATCTGGTTTCTGTTCCGGTCGCCTGGAGATATCCACGTGTAGAGCCTTCTAATATGATGTTTGAACCATGTATCCATTAAGGTGAAATTTTCCTCAGCACAGAATTGTAATAGCCGATCCCCACGTTCATTTCGTACACCGACTCCGTAGTTTCCTACCAACCTGTGCAAGTGTGGATTGTCTATTGTTTCTCCTATCTTGGCATTTAGATCGCCCAAAATCATAACCATTTCTCTACTTGGTATCTGTTTGATGGTAGATGTTAAGTCAGTGTAAAATTCCTCGATGGCCTCCTCCGAAGACTGAGAAGTGGGGGCATAAACCTGAACTATATTAAGTTTGCAGGGAGCAGTAAGTAGCTTCAAAGTTATGATGCGGTCATTTACAGGATTGTAGCCAATAACAGATTTGTTAAGCTTAGGTGTTACTATGAAAGCTACGCCATTGCTGCTTGAGTTTTCGGGTCCTGAGAAGTAGATGACATTGCCTGAGTCCGTTTTGAAATGACCTGCACCTCTCCAATGTGTTTCGCTCAAGCCCAGTAGGGGTATGTTTTTCCGTTTTGCCTCATCCTCGACAATCTGCAGTTTCCCATCCTCATTTAGTCCACGGACATTCCATGTGCCGACCAAACTTGGATGTGTTAACCGTTGTTTGCTATCAGGTGTAACTTTAGCAGGCATGTATTCTCCACGCGCAGCTTGATGCACTGCATACACGTGGCCGGTAGCAGATTTCACACCACAGGTCCCGGTGGCGCCGGGCGTCAGCCGGATCGCATGACAAACTCGCTGTATTCATCGTGACTTGATTCATGGTGATTTTCTTGGGAATTTAGTGCAGTGGTTTCCCGTTGCCTTCTGCACCAGACATTTTAGAGGTTATTTAGACCCAAAGGCTCGCTGTAGCCTTTTCCGACCGGTTGCCCAGCCGGGGGATGGTTATAACCGCCATTGCTCGGTCGCCAGAGCCTCGTCCGTTATCTAGCAGGGAGCACCCGATACCCGCTTGGGTATCGCCGCCGAAGCGCGTGCAGGTGAGGTTGGCCTTTGGGTCGGATATGATGTTAGGTTCCGTTCTCCCCTTACTCCCCTTTCTACCTTAATATCGATATTATTCGGATTAAGATTTTACTTTTATAGGGTATATTACTAGTTTACATCTCATTTGTTTTATATTATTCCCAATAAAAAGTAATTTACGCTGTAAAAATGAAATAAAAATGTTTTTACGTTTTATTTCATTTCAAATGAATATTTTGGAAAACCTTGTGGTGGGGACCCTATAAAAGTAAAATCTTAATCCGAATAATATCAATATTAAGATAGAAAACTAAATTTTTCATAATTTATTTTGGTATTAAGTTTGTATGGAAATGGTAACAGTCGCCACGTTCTTAAGTTTCATCAGAATCGGTCCAACCATTCTTGAGATGTAAATAGTCTGACATACCTGACTTTCTTCTTTAGATTAAGTACTAGCTGTGATTTTTTATAATGAATTACTAGAATTTGTGTATTGATCGAATTTTTATACATCATGTCACACATAGACAAGCTGTGGTAGCCTTCAGTACCTAGATGCTTCCGGACTACTTCCCGCCCCGCTTACTACCCCGTTTACCGTTACCGCTCGCTTACTGCCTCGCTTACCGCCCCACTTACTGCCCCGTTTACCGCCCCACTTACTGCCCCAATTACCGTTCCGCTTACTGCCCCAATTACCGTTCCGCTTACTGCCCTACTTACCGTCTCGCTTACTGTCCCAATTACCGTCCCGCTTACTGCCCGACTTACCGCCCCACTTACCGCCCCGCTTGCCGCTATGTGTGTGTGTACTGAACTTAACTCAAGATTGTTTATCTCACATTTCAGTTACAATTACTCCCGTGATGATGAAGAGATTTACAAAGAGTTTTCAGAAATTGCCAACGAGTTGATACCACAGGTGATGAAGGCAGAAAGCTCAGGACATTCTGCTAGATCAATACTAAAAGATCCTGAATGTTTTGCGTCTTTATTAAGGTAATTATTGCAATTTTACCACTGGCGTCAGTCAGCCAGTGTATCGTTGCGTTGCGTAAAAATCACGCTTGTTGTATGGGAGCCCCACTTAAATATATGTTTTGTTTTATTTTAAGTTTTTATATCGGCTACAGAAATACACCTTCTGTGGAATTACAACGGTCGGTTTGTGAGATATTGCCTAGACAGACAGACAGTATAGTCTCATTAATAGGGTCCCGTTTTTACCCTTTAGGTACGAAACCCTAAAAACAACAGTATACATAAGAAACATGAAAAATACCATAAATACATATAGTTGAAGTGCTCATGTAGTGAATCAATAAGGATTTGCCTCACAATTAGTTGATCGCAACTAGTAAATATTATTAAGTTAAGTTAAATAATAAATATTGCACGACGTTACACACAGCGCAATCTAGCCCCAAACTAAGCACTAGGCTTGTACTATGGGTACTAGACAACGGATATACTACATATTATACTTTTTTTTTTGTAAATACATACATTTGATACATAGAAAACACTGAATATCCCATGTCTTCGGACCGTGGTGAGTCCTAGGACATGTTGGTTTCCTTACGATGTTTTTCCTTCACCGTAAGAGCGATGTTATTAGCGCACATACCTTTTTCTTAAAGAAAAAGACATTGGTGCGCAGTCGGCCTGGATTCGAACCCACGACTCTCGGAATGAAAGCCGGGGTATCTACCACTAGACCAACACCGCTCTAAAACTAGTAACAACTAAACAAAAATACCCCTTATTAACTATTTACCCGCGCAAGTCCCGATTCCGCGAGGATCCAGAGTAGCCTATTTTACTCAATAATGTAGCTTTCTATTGGTGAAAGAATTTTTAAAATCTGTCCAGTAGTTTTTGAGCCCATTCGTTACAAACAAACAAATATATATTTCCTCTTTATAATATTAGTATAGAAGTATAGCTTAAGACTCATCTTTTTTTTTGCATATATTAGTAGTGTGTCCATAGATTTATTTTTATAACAGTGAATAACTAACAGGAAAAAATAGGTGTAACATAAGTAAGTTGCCTACTTTATTTTCCTGCAAAATAAAAGGAAGGAAAAATGAGTAGGTACATTTACGGTAAAATAACAAGGCCATCTTTATAATTAATTAATAATTTACAATGAAACTAATTAGGTTCTGTAATCTTTTTACGATATATTTTATAATTAGATACGTACTACTAATATTATAAATGGGACATTATTAGATGTTTGTCACAAAAACAACTGTATACAAGGCGCATAGGATAGTTTATAATAACTTTGATTTTTTTTTATCTCAGTATGCCCACGGAAATAGGAAATACATGGCTATTGTATGAAAATGCTATTCAGTACGTTTGTTGCTTCATTCCGCAAAATCAGTTAAGAAGACTTGAATTAAGAAGGTGGGTACTGTGAACTGTCACCATTTTCATACAAACATAATACCAAAATAGAATTATGAAAAATTTAGTTTTCTACCTTAATATCGGTATTATTCGGATTAAGATTTTATTTTTATAGGGCCCCCATCACAAGGTTTTCCAAAATATTCATTCGAAATGAAATAAAACTGAGCTACATGTCATTCATTTTTCCAGCGTAAATTACTAGTTTACATCTCATTTGTTTTATATTATTCCCAATAAAAAGTAATTTACGCTGTAAAAATGAACGGAATGTGTCTCCGTTTTATTTCACTTCGAATGAATATTTTAGAAAACCTTATGGTTTACTCTGTAAAAATAAAATCTTAATCCGAATATTACCGATATTAGGGTAGAAATCTAAATTTTTCATAATTCTATTTTGGTTTTATGTTTGTATGGAAATGGTAACAGTACCCACCCTCTTAAAACTCTGTATGCTGATATTTGGGGACCTGGAATAACACATAGGCTCATCTCGGTGTGCGTCAGCTTGGCCGGATCAAGCAATAGATTTACACCAAACTACGCTCATTATTTTATTTAGTACCTATTTGGCACCTTTGTTCATATATTTAGTATACCTACGTGGTTTTGAAATATTAACGATACAAAGAAGCCGATCATTCTGACGTCAGATTGATCATTATACAAAACCAGATAGGTACTGAATATAGGAACAAAAATGCCAAATAGTACTAAATAATGAGTGTAGTTTGGTGTAATCCATTGCATGGTTAGGCCAAACAGACGCACACCTCATCCCAATATTATTTATTACAGATTCTACGATGGTATATGTAAATGGGAAGAAGGCAGTCAGACTCCAATCCTCCACATCGGCTGGGCCAAGCCGTTGGTCAGTACCATATCGAAGTTTGACGCGGAAGTGAGGGCCCAAGTCCATATCATATGCAAACCTGACAACGGTGACAACATTGAGAACAAAGACAAAGGAAGCAACGACGCTGACAAATCAGAAGATGACAAATGGAATAATTCTGAGAACACAGGTATTTAGTGTTCTTATACGAGTTTAAAATAACATTCTTGTTTTCACTTGAAATATTATTTAATATGGGGGAGAGCGGTGTTGGTTTAGTGGTAGATTCCCCGACTTTCATTCCGAGAGTCGTGGGTTTGAATCCAGGCTGACCACGCACCGATGTCTTTTTCTTTAAGAAAAAGTTATGTGCACTAATAACATCGCTCTTACGCTCATCCTAACGAAAACATCGCGAGGAAACCGACATGTCCTAGGACTGACCACGGTCCGAAGGCAAGGGACATTCGCCAATCCGAAGTAGGATCCCGTGGCGTCTTACTGCTTAACCCTTCTAAGAAATCACGTGCAATGGCCCAATTGTGAGGCTAAGTGCGGAAAAAGGCCCAGCGAAACTTCCTTACTTACTAAGGGGGTGCTTACCATGTTTTAATTTGTTTTTACGGAGCTCGATATTTCGCCAGTAATTGCGACTGGCTTTTTACGAAACATTTTAATATCCTGTTATTTAATAATATTGGTATTAAATGATTATTAGGGTTCCGTACTTATTAGATCACTTTGTTGTCCTGTCATAATTTTATTACGAGAATAGTTGCTTAGTTTAAGGCTTGATGGCGCTGTACGATATCTATACTAATATTATAAAGAGGTAACGTTGGTAACATGTATGTATGTATGTATATTGGGGGTAATCTCCGAAACTACTGGACCGATTTCAAAAATTCTTTCACCATTAGAAAGCTACATTCACCCTGAGTAACTTTTGATCCCGATATTCCCACGGGATCGGGACTTACGCGGGTGAATAAATAATAAATAAACATTGTACGACGTTACACACAGCTCAATCTAGCCCCAAACTAAGCACTAGGCTTGTACTATGGGTACTAGACAACGGATATATTACATATTATACTTTTTTTTGTAAATACATACATACAAAACATAGAAAACACCCAGACCCAGATAATGCAACAAATATTTTTAAGCATAAATACTTGCACCCGGCGGGAATCGAACCCGCAACCTCCTGCATTGCAGTCGGGCCTTTCCCCGACGCGCCACTGAGGTCGTCAAATGTGTGGTATATTTACATTTCTTCTATTCACAGAGATGAGTGTCAGAGAGCAATTGACAGCCGCCGTAAACAGCAGACCTAGAGTCACGCTATACAGTCACAAAATGGCCGCGCTAAAGCCGCTACTACTCGCAGAGAGGTTGAACACCCACGCGCTGCAGCTGCAGTTGACTGCACAGAGCCAACTGCAGCGACCGCACGCGCCGTCCAAACGCAGAGACGACGACGACCAGACGACGCAAACGGCAAGAGCTAAGCGAGCTAGGCGAGAACGTTGATACTAAACTAAGCTTCTTTGTATTTTTTCTTATAATTAACTGTTTTCCTATGAAATAACCTTGTTTGTACATATAAAAAACGTCAAGTCCGCAAATATGAAACGCAATGGAAAACTTTGAAATAATAAAGAAGCACTTGACACTGGCTGTTCCAAATTGGCCATATGAGTCTCAGACCGAAACAGAAAAAAAAATCGTTTGTTATTTAATTGTTAAAAAAAATAGCTTGACACACGTTTAACCACGCGCCAACTTAAGTTTACATACAATATTGTTAGCCTCTAAAGACAGTTTATGCTATGAGCATGTAAAATCTATAAATGTAGGTATAAGTTTTAATTGCTGTTAGTATTATGAAGTATTTATATTTAGATCCTATATTTCTCAACTATTGTTGCAGACAAAAAGTGTAATTTGCCTTATCGTTTACAATTTACACCGTTAGATAAACGGCGCGCACTTTAACTAACGATTTAGCCTAATACAAGAATAATGAACCGACTGGCTGGACGCTTAAGTCATTTATGAACGAGTTTATAATTATAACGGAAAAAAAATCCTCGAAACCTAAACGCTCGCTTCGCTTGTGCAATCGTTTGGTCGCATCACAACACTATAACTTTACCGTAACCTAACCTATCCGTGTCGTGAAAAAGTTCCATGCGTTTTGTTTATAAATCGCGTAACTAGATGGCGCCACTGATGTTTCTAGATCGCGCTAGCTCGGTAGAACGGTTATTAGTATTACTAATCTATACTTATATTATAAAGAGGTAACGTTGGTAACATGTATGTATGTATGTATATTGGGGGTAATCTCCGAAACTACTGGACCATTAGAAAGCTACATTCACCCTGAGTAACATAGGCTACTTTTGATCCCGATATTCCCACGGGATCGGGACTTACGCGGGTGAAACCGCGGGCATCTGCTAGTAATTAATAATAACCGATCTACCGAGCTATAACAATTACAATCCAAGAAAATATGCATTGAAATTAAAATCATTTTTCCTTTTATATTGACCTACTAGCTGACCCGGCGAACTTCGTACCGCCTTTCTGAGAGATTTTCTTAATATTTTTTTCCGTAAGAATTTTCTCATGACAATAGCAAACACAACAAAAAAAGAATTATCGAAATCGGTCCAGCCGTTCACGCGTGATGTCGTGACAACGGAAAACGGGTTTCATTTTTATATATATAGATTTAAAGATCTCTTCTTATGGGTAGACTGATAGTTCAGGTCTGATTGTTAGTTCCAGAAGATTTTGTTTTTAATAACGTTGAAAACAATGCTAAGAATATTAACACAACGCGATCAATACCGAAAAATGAGTTTAATTTCAATCCAACATCGCGAAACCAGGAGAAAAATATGCTTTTTACCATTTCATTTTTAGTAATTTCATCATAATAATTTTATTGATTTGTGGAGTTGTATGAACATGGGAAGAATTAATGAAGTATTTTTTTTTTAATTTATTTAATTTTATAATTTTGCTAAGGTATTGTTTAGATAAGTAGGGTAATGGCAGATAAATAAAGTAGGGATTTAATTAATATAAGTCTCCATGACTAGGCCAGAAAGTATCACTCATTCAAGCTATTCGTCTGTCGAGTTATATCTTAAGGTTTATATAGGACCTAAACAAAAAATCATTTTTGTCTAAAATGTTCTAAGATTTCGAAACAATAAGTTTTGTCTTGAAACATTGCGGCTAAGATTAACATTTTTTGATGAATCTGGCAGGGGTTTTCAGTTTAGGTTCTATAAGAAGTCTAAATCAAAATAAATTTGGATTTTAAGAAAGATACATTTCGCCCAATCTAGGTTGGTTAAGTAAGAGCGGTGTTGGTCTAGTGGTAGATACCCCGACTTTCATTCCAAGGGTTGCGGGTTCGAATCCCCGCCGACCACGCACCGATGTTTTTTTCTTTAAGAACAAGTTATGTGCGCTAACAACATTGCTCTTACTATGAAGGAAAACATCGTAAGGAAACCGACATGTCCTAGGACTCACCACGGTCCGAAGGCATGAGACATTCGCCGATCCGGAGTAGGCTCCCGTGGCGTTTTACTGCCCCTTAACCCCTTTAAGGGGTAGCCCTTGTCCTGCGAACAAATTAAGGAGGGGGTAAGGTTAATTCGGTAAAAAAAGGCATGTTTTCAAGATTTTTTTTTGGCAATACAGATGGTGTTAGTTTATTCAGTCGATCCATACATGATAATGTAACATTAGAACAATATTCTCCTAAATTATCATTGCAAAAAAAATCGAAAAAAAAAATTTTAATACCTTACCCCCCCCCCCCCCCCCCCCCCTTAACGAGATTGTTTTTTTATAAGGATCTTAAACCTGCTTATGCTGTGCTTGGCTAACAAAAATATCGACTGTCTACACAGCCCCTTACTGTAGTCATAGTCAACTTGTAAAATGTATCTGTGATTTTTTGTGAAATTGTATGTGATTTTATACTTGTTTATTGTTTGCTAACATATATGTAGTACTTATAACATTTATGCTGACCGACCATCCACAACTAACTACCAACTAAACTAAGTTAGTTTAAGTTAGCTCGCCAGTTTTCCAAACAATTGAGAATAGCTGTCATTGGATACCTACGCAGCGTACTACGTGGATACGTGGATGCGAACGCGATCCGATCCGATGCGCAGCCATTGAAGTGGCGTACGTGCGTACGGCGCGGCACGAATTGATGCGAACGCGATCTGTCGACTTGACATTTACGTGCGAACTAGATGCGATGCCGGACGCCGCGCCACCGACACGCGCACACGTAGGACAGAGTCGCCGCGTCACACCGCACCGCACCGGATCGGATCGGATCGCAATCGCATTCGCATCCAATCGTCTACGTAGGACGCTGCGTTATTTAGGTAAAACTAAAAAAATAAGATACCTTTTTTTTAAATATCAATGTACAAAACATCAAAAATTTAAATGTCGATTGTAGTAAAATATTGTATTTTAACTGTTCGAAAATATAAACGTTCTATATTTCGGTTTATAGCAGTTCAATTTTGCAATTTTCGATATTGTGAACATTGACTATTCGAAAATATGAACTTTCGATACCTACCTATTTTAGTTTTGGATTTTATGGCCGTTTGTTATTTTAATTGAAGATGTTTTGAACATTGGCATTTTAAGCTTAGATATTTTAATTTTCGAAATTTAAATAGACAGGTACTAGGTAACCTTTGCATTGTTTGCGGTGCACGCACATCGCACTCACATGTATGCAAAACTGGCTCGACTATTTGAAGCTAAGGTAAGCTAACTTAGTTTAGCCACGTTGGAAGTCGATTGCGCACGCGCAAGTTAACTTATATAAGATTTGTTTGATATCGGACACAATTGGCCGGTATTTGTCGTCTGTTGAATAACTCCTCATCAAAATCACAAGTTATCATCACAATTGGGCTATGATTTTATTGTAGTCTAAGTATTTTTGTTGCATTTTATTTTCGCTTTATTGTTTTGTTAATTGTATAACTATAATAATTTTAAATAAAACATTTAATAAGTAACTTTATATTAATGTATTGTAATAATTATGTATGTAAGTAGTTATGTACTTAGTGATATATAATATCACGTGAGTTTATAAGTACCTAAGTAGGATGTAGTACCTGTCTATAAAAAAATATGTACAAAGGTATTATGAGAAAAAAATGTTGAACTATGTTATGACTTATGATGTTAGATACTTTTCCACCGATTTTGTTTTACCAAAGCAATGTAGAATTAATCTGGGCGTATTCTATAACTAAAATGCCTCAACAATGTTTCAGCATAGTTAGATTTTTTCGAACAGTTCAGCAACTTATTTTTTTTTTTTTTTATATACTACCTTCGTCCTGAAGTTTCAATCGCGTATCTCGCGCTCCATTGGGAATATCGGGATCAAAAGTAGCCTTTGTTACTTCTCGATAATGCAGCTTTGGCTCATCGGTGAAAGAATTTTTGAAATCAGTCTAGTAGTTTCGGAGCCAATTCGTTACAAACAAACAAACAAAATATTTTCTCTTGAAAATATTATAGTTTTTTTTGTTTAATTTAAAAAGGACTGTTTCATCAAAATCAATTCAGTTGCTAAAAAATATGGGTCGGATTTTTTTTTTATTTTAGTTTGTATTTTTTTTCAATCGACAATATAAGTGAGTTCTAGAATTGCTAAGTATGCTTAGGAACAAACAATGAGTTTGGTACAAAAATAATACATTACCTCCTTGTTAAACATAGGTCGGGTACCTAGATAGATGCCTAATGGCACCGAATATCTAATCCAACAGAACAACAGCTTCATACAAGCCCGCGTCATGTCAGTAGGTACTCCACTACATGCGCAGCTATGTTTGTGTGCCTTCTCACCGCTTTCCGTCCGGGTTTGCCGAGGCCGCCCGAAGCGCCTACTCGGCTCACGTACGTGAACCCGTCGGCACACTGTCGGTGACAGAGTTCACGCACACATAGCTGAGCATGTAGTGAAGTACCTACGCCGAGGGCTTGTATGAAGCTATTGTTCTGGTACTATTGGTGCGTACACGCAACAATTATTGGTAAGTGGGCGTTTTTCAAATTTTTTGCTACAGGCCAAAACACAATCAATTTCTCTTACTCAACACTTATCAATTATCTTATTTAATAATTTATTAGTAAAAGTAAAAGTTTAAAATGGCAATCAATAGAAAATTTCAACAGAAGTAAATTAAAACAAAAAAATATAGGTATATAAAATCTTAATACTAAAAACAAGAAAAATGTAAGTCCTCTACATGTCCCCCAATTTTACGATGTCCCATGCATAGTTCCTAACTTTGAAGTGTCATTATCCTCATACTCATAGCTAAATCACTCGGTTTATGGTTTAATAGTATGAAATTACGTTTTTTAATTTCTTTTAAATGGTTGTTATTCAAAATAAGTAAATGAATCAAATTTTATTTTGTCCTAGAATTTTGATCATACCGGATTTTCTGAAAATATAAAAACATAATATATAATATAAAACGTTCCGGTTCCGTAACGGCCATCTTTTTTGAAAATTGTCTAAGTACAGTGTGTTTCACTGCATCTTTTGATCTTTTCCAGACAATTTTTGTCCAAAATCATTTAAAACGATGTTATTAAAACTGTTGTGTGCATGCACCATAAAAATAATTCTCGATGTTAAATGCCTTCTAGATTTATAAATGTTACTAAAAGCCTAAACTAAGTAAGTAACATAAGAAACCTGTTGAGTATCATTAAAAAGACATTTAATGTAGGTACCTTAATTAGTGTTAGAAATTCATACCTCACATAGTGGTTTATGAACTTTTCCTCTAAAAGTATAACTATGTAATTAAGGGTTTTTTTTCGTCAAAATATACATAGTACCTACGTGTAAGTGCTTAGGAAATATTGATAAGCCATTCGTGTTTCAGTTATCATCACAGCGCAAAATAACAATGGCTAATGGAGGCTAATGGCTAATGATGGAGTTAAGTCTCAAATGTTTTCTAAGGATCGTTTAATTGATAAATAAATTAAAAATGAAAAAAATAAATCCCCATACGCCATTTTATTTGACTAGAAAAAGGTTGTTATACTATTTAAAATAATGGAATGGCACACGCAAAGCTGTGAGTAGATGGCGCTGGGGTCGGATGATCTTTTTTTTTTGATGATGGTCCTCCACAAATGAAAACGCCGAGTTTTTTTTTTCTTTCGATCTGAGACCGATATGGCCAATTTGGCGTCGAGAGTTGTAAAAAACACCTGTTTGACAGTTTTTAATCCAAACCTAAGATCAGTCGACCAACGCCCTCTGCCGTGATAAAAAGTTAGTGTTCCTCATTGAATTTTGTAAACTACGGAACCGAATGGAATCGGAACTAGCCGAAACCCGACGGGTTTCGAGCAAGTTAAAAACGTGGCGACTGTTACCATTTCCATACAAACTTAATACCAAAATAAATTATGAAAAATTTAGTTTTCTAACTTAGTATCGGTATTATTCGGATTAAGATTTTACTTTTAAAGGCTCCCCACCACAAGGTTTTCCAAAATATTCATTCGAAATGAAATAAAACGGAGAAACATTTTTTTCATTTTTCCAGCGTAAATTACTAGTTTACATCTCATTTGTTTTATATTATTCCCAATAAAAAGTAATTTACGCTGTAAAAATGAAAAAAAAATGTTTCTACGTTTTATTTCATTTCGAATGAATATTTTGGAAAACCTTGTGGTGGGGGACCCTTTAAAAGTAAAATCTTAATCCGAATAATATCGATAATAAGGTAGAAAACTAAATTTTTCATAATTTATTTTTGGTATTAAGTTTTTATGGAAATGGTAACAGTCGCCGCGTTCTGAAGTACAAAATTGTTTTTCTTAATATTTTTTATCTATGTAGGTAACAAGATTTTTTTGTACAAATAATTTACGGCCATTGTTCTTTTTTTCAAAAATGTAGTTTTTTGTTGGTACAAATTTATTCATTATTTTCACAAAATATGGAGCTGAGTGATTCTGTCAAATATTTTCATTTTAAATTATGAATTACAGATAGAAAGAATCTAGCACAGATATGAAAAGCATGGATTTTCATGCCTATAAAACCTTACCCTCATGAGTAGCCAATTCTGGCTGCTGCATCAGATTATTTTTGTCATTTTAATCTGAATAAGAATTTAATATCCGTGCAAGGTTTTATATCTCTTCTTCCAAGCGCTGAGAAGTACCCTCATGACGAGCCACTCGTGTCTGCAATATCACGTTATATCTATGATTTTAGTGTAGGTATTGTCACCGGAACTGTATTCCAAAGTCCCAAGTTAAGTGGTTCAATTTTCTATTACAAGAATCCACCGAAATCCCAAATGTAATCTGAATAAAACCTATTCATGTGTTTTTATCTATCTGTGAAATAGAACCACCTACAAAGACTGAGGTCGGTTTTTCGGCGGGAAAGCGGAGACAACATGTCGTGCTCCAATTATATTTTCGATAAACTATGTTGTAAACTCGATTAAATTGTGTAATTTTGGTGGAATCTTATTCAATTTAGTTCCGTAAATGTGCACAAGTGTAGTGAAAACAAAATTGAGTGTTAAACATGAACTTTCCTTCGTTCGCGCCGAAGATCCTTGAAGGTTATAGTAAAGTTGCCACCGCTTTACCATAGCCCCTGACTTGAAACTATAGGCCCGATCGGGCTAATTTCATGCAAAATACTTGATACTGGCAAGATGTACAAGATGTGCGACGCCAAAACTACTATATTGAAGAAACTTGAAATATTCTAAAACTTGACCCTGGCTATTCCAAATTGGCTATATCGGTCTCAGACCGAAATAAATAAATAAAAAAAAAAAAAAAAAAAAAAAGACAGGTCCATACATTTCGAGACAGTTCGTTGAAGCATTCAGGGCACTTAGACTATAACTAAAATCACTTGACTATGCTTTAAGCTTGTTTTTTTTTTTCGAAAACTATTTTTTTTGACATTTTTGCAAGGTTAAAAATAATCTATCATTTATAAGCATTAGCGAAGCTTTTTAAATGTTAGATTATTTGTAACAAAATTACCAAAACAATTGCTGAACCGTTGTCGAAAAAAAATTAACAGGGCTGAAACATAGTTGAGGCGTTTTTGTTGTAGAATAGGTGCCCAGCTCTTTATTTTAAAAACTATTATGTACCTACGTACCTGTTAATTAATTTAATATGAATCCACGAGAAACCTAATGAGCTAAACCTAACTATTTTATTTATTGTGCCTGCATAGAATAATAATAATCTTTATTCACAAATAAAACCATTTTAAAGGTTATATACCTCTAAAATGTAACAGAAAAGTTAAATTATACAAATATGAAAGTTTTATTGAAAGTATGTTAGATACTGAATGTAATGTACTTATCGTAAGTATCTTTCTGTTAGAATGTGAAAGATAAATAAACGTGATCTTTCGCTTTATTAAAAAAAATGTTTTACTTGTTATTCTAGAAGGTCCCACTAAGGAAGACGGATCTTGTTCCACTGCCTTCCTTCTTCTAGCTAGATGAACGTGTTACATCTTAGACTATATTGTCACGTTGCTTAACTCTCGTAGGACCGTACAAGATTGGTGGGCGCAGCTAGGCCATTGAGCTCCTCCGAAATAATTTTAATGTTCTTATGGAAATAAATATGTGGGTAAACATTATTTCTTAGAAAAAAATGCTTTTTTGATAAATAAATGCTTTTAAATTTTTAGTACCTACCTACCCAGCGGGATTGGAACCCGCGACTACTGGTAATCCGAACCAGCGCGTTTGACCGCTTCGCCACAGGTAACCCTTCCGCTAGGCCGAAATTAAAATATTGAAGAAAATATGTAGGTTTTGCTTCCAATGGTTTTACCCCACTATCTCACCAAATAAGACGATACGATTTTATGGCATGCAGAAATGTAGGTAACATATGGCTACACCGGCTTACGATTACGTACACGGATGATTTAACTTGGCCGGAGATTTAGCCGATAGTCGACCGAAGCCCGCCAAGTGATTTCTTCTATAAGGGTCTCGTACCCCCTAATGGAATCCTACATCCAAAGACTTCGTTAATGTTGTTACATACTAGCTGAATTCCACGGATGTTTGTGTAATGTTTTTACTTCATACATCCTTCAGCAATAAATTTTTCAGGTAAAAAGTACTGAAACTTCGAAAAAATGTTTATACCCTCGGTGTAGGTCAGTCACTGTCAACCAATATGACATTTTGTCTAGTGTTGCCACTTTAGCCCTTTCAGGCCATTGTTAAAGTAGCCTTGGTGTCAGTTGTTGTTCCCAGTTGCATCTCTCTCCGGCCGGAGCCCAGTTTTCGAGCAGTTTGCCCGCCACTGCGCTGTGTGGGTCACTAGTCTCCTACAGAACCCTTAGTTGCCTTTGATGACACCCACGAAAATAGAATATCATTCAATATAAGCTCCAATAACTGATTTATTTTAGCACCTCGTAGATCTAGTTTGCTCTATTTTCTAACTAAAATATTAAATTTATACTTTTAAAAAAATAAGCTGGCAGCATTGATTTTGTGTTTGTTTTGTTTGTATTGCAATTTTAATATTTTACTCAAACTCGACGATCTTTTTCGTATTCCGCCTGCAAGGAAAGGAAACGGCAGGAATAATAATTGAAACCATGAACATCCACAACGATAAACAAAATAAACGATATCGGAAAAAGTATAAGTTCCTGAAATTACGAATTAAAAGTTTGATTTTGGTAAGTCTAAAAACACTTCAATTCAACATAAAATCTATTTTGGGGTTTATTTATTATTCAAGTGGGTTGGTAGAACATAGGTATGACCTACGTTTATATTTACTTGTAGGAAAATGCAGCACTTTGTGACGAGGTAGCAAAGATACAAGAAAGTATAAACATAGTGAAGGACGAGCGAAAGTTCCTGCTTCTCAAGCTAATGGGGTATGAAAATGATAATGACAGCATACAGGCCTACAGAAATAGAAGTGAACCGATAGTCATTGTCAATGGAGGAAAAGGTAAAGTGAAGAAAAGGCATAGTCTTGATGATACTAGATAAGTTGTCTGCAGTAATTTTAAACCTCTAGGAATATAAAATCTTTATATATTTTTCTTCTGATTTCACGATGTTGGATTGAAATTAAACTCATTTTTCGGTTTTGATCATGTTGCTTATATTATTTTTTAAACACCTTCTGGGCCCTAAACAACATATTAGAACCTTGTGTGCGGTACCCTCCAGACCTAAACTGACAGGATGTTTAAACTGCATTTTATGATTAGGATAAACTCATTTAACTATGTTGAAATTGAATTACACACATTAGAAAAACACATGTTGTGTTGTCAGTAGTCAAAGAGTTAAGCATTTTATCAACACCCTACATTTCAAGGCCTCTCCACACCTAAAAGGACAGGATGTTTAAACTGCATTTTATGTTAAGAAAAACTCACTAAATTATGTTGTTTTTCTCAAAATCAGCTCCACCTTTGGTTTCATCTGCGTAAGACCCAATCCTGTAGGAATATTGGGATAAAAAGAAGTCAATGATTTCATTCAAATCTACCAGCTTCGCTCAATTAGTTTAGTAGTTTTTGTGTTAAGGAGTAACAAATAAACTTTCACATCTATTACTATTATAAAGCGGAAGAGTTTGTTTGTTTTTTTGTTTGTTTGTTTGTTTGAACGTGCTAATCTCAGGAACCACTGGTCCGATTTGAAAAATTATTTCGGTGTTAGATAGTCCATTTATTGAGGAAGGCTATAGGCTACTTTTGATCCCGATATTCCCACGGGATTGGGACTTATGCGGGTGAAACCGCGGGGAGCTGCTAGTTTATTATATTAGTAGGATATGATATTATACACATCGATTTGTATTCATTGCTCTCAGTAGGTTATTAACTGTAAAGTAGGTGTAAGGTACATAGTAGAAATAAACTAAACTTATTATTTCTGCATGATTTTATTACAAACTAGCTGCGCCCCGTGGTTTCACTCGCGTAAGCCACGATCCCGCGGGATTTACGGGATTAAAAGTAGCCTATGTCCTGCTCCAAGGTCCTATCTATCTCTATACTAAAATTCATCAATATTGGTTAAGCGGTTTGGCGTGAAAGCGTAACAGACAGACAGACAGAGTTACTTTCGCATTTATAATATTAGTAAGAATTAGTAAGAAAGTAAGAATTAGTAATAGAGTAAATGTACCTATATCTTATAGGTACATTTACTCTATTTAAATAAAGACTTATTCTAAATGACTGTGTATGTAATCATTTCATTACAGTAAAATAATCACTATTCCATTGACAATGGACACATGTTTCTGCCTTTTGCAATCAAGACAAGACCTTGGGTCCATGGGGACCCGAGTCGTAAGTTTAAAAACATTTCAACAATTATTAGTTTTAGCTTCTGGTGACCAAAGAGCTGGTGGCTACTTTAACAATGAATTGGTATTAACCTCCAAAGAGGCAATGCAAGTGAGAGCACATCACAACTGCAAATAAAAATCGCTTAAATTATTTTGTAACTTAGGCTTGTGCCTAAGGCTGCATTGCCTCGTAGCCAAAGTCAAAAATAGTGCAAGTGAAACCTCCACCGCACACCACAAAGAAAAATGATTAGATCGTCGAATTTTACACACAATACCTCACAATTTAATTATTGGCACAATTGCGGCTTCGAAAAAAAAAGTTACGTGCTTTTTCAGAAAGGGTTTGTATTTTAAGCTGCAGTTGGTATGTGCTGTCGACTTCAAACTTAATTATATGGTATTATAATAACCTAACTTATTTTAATGTAAATGGTAACCATTCAGTCCTCAGGTTCATCATCGTCATCATCTCCAAATGACAATAATTGTTTTGTTTTCTTTTCCTTACACGATTTACTCGACTCATCTTTTCTTTTCCTTGAATTACTTCCATCAGAACTCTTTGAGGAGCTCTTACCTTTGAATATAACTCTTTGTGACAAATCGGCTTTCGTTTCATTTTCTATTTTCTCTAACTTTTGTTTCTCAATTTCTGCTTCCTCCGATGTAAGGTCCCCTTTTTTAAGGACAACGACTTGTGGCTGTTCGCTGTCGTCGTCTTCCACAAAGTCCTTTTCGTCATTTTGTAGTTCGTCAAACTTGTGATTTCTGTCGTCATAACCAGCCTGTCTCTTGAGAACTTTGAGGAACTCTGGGTCTTCAGGTTTTATGTAGTTTACATTCCGTTTTCTATTCATTTTATATTTATTTAGAAAAGTTTTGTTACACTTGCTTGCGGTCCTAATGTTTTTTTTTTATTTTTTACTTTTTTTAATACTACAAGGACGAGCAAGCAAATGACTATAGGTTTATACAGCCTCTACATAGAATAAAATATTTTTGTGTAACAAACATCAAACAACCGACATTAAAAGCCGCTGCCCGTTTAATTAAAGTCCTTAATAATCAATTTACCAAAAGGGGTCTTTGAATTAGTCTTTAAATAAAATTTTCCAGTCATATTCCGGCTAACCATCTCACCCATATAACCGGACTGTTCACATTTCTTTTTCTTTGCTAAATAATCGTCCCATTGCTTACATCGCTGGGCTAGGAAAGCTTTTGGACTTGTGATGGACTCCGCGTAGTAATAAAATGAGCGCCCATGACTGCAAGCTTCTGTAAGTAAAAACCAGCACCCGTATTATTTAGTTAGGTGGACAACTCAGTGTTACTCACTACTATGCAGTAGGTACATTGCTGCTTTGCGGTAACTGTTACGTTACGTCAAAGCAGCAATGTAAACCTAATGCTATGGCTTCATTGAGTCGCGAAGATTCGTGTTGCGTTGTCGCGATAAAAACTTCGTGTTCGATCTAAAACATCGCGATAAAATAATTCTTTGGCTAAACCTGTCGCGACAACGCGAATAAAACCTCGACACCTATTATATATTCCAAGTCATACCTAAAATCATCGGAATAGTTTCACAGCCCGGCTGCGGTGGTATACCGCCATTCGGGTAGAAGTCAACGGTACCGATAGGAGAGTCAATACCGAGAACACCGCTACAGGAGTGTATTATGTCCACGAAACTTGCGTCGGAGGCATCTAGCTTCCAAATGTCATCGCGGGCAGGGATTTCGAATAATGGTCGAGCTGGGTCCAACCCTGTAATTTTGAACTAATTTAAGCTCAAAATACACGATGACACTTCCATTGACACTTTACCTAAAACTGACCACACCTCTACAGCACACTTTTAAAGAAATTCGTACATGCAGCGTTGTAGCGTGCAAAGAGCACTTGCTACACTCCCAGCGGTCTTTGCATGCGGCATAAAATAAGCCCACAATAATTGTGGGCTTATATACGTACATTACTTTACTATCAGAATTTAACTTCTAATTATTAGAAGTTAAATTCTGATAGTAAAGTAATGTACGTACCTTTCCTGTCGTCAGTATTTATCTAACTCACCGTAGCTACTTACCCGTAATTCGATTTATCTTCAAATTCAAACGACCAGCACTATAGTAATACGCAGCAATGCCCATCACGTGCGCTCCAAGACTGTGTCCGATTAGGTGAATTTGATCTCCAGTCACATTATATTTTTGGGATAGTGACTGAAGAAAAATTGCGAGTTCTTTCCCAATATGCAATGTTTGGTTTGCGACCCAGTGGTAAAATATGGAGCCAGAGGTGTAACTCCAGTCGACAGTTATAATATTTACTTCATGAGTTTTTATGTATGAATCTCTAATAAGTGTTACGCAGAGATCATCTGATGAGGATCTCCATCCATGGGTCATTACTTTCAGGGGTAGTTTTGATAAATCTATGTCGTACGTTGATACTAATGGCTCTGCGTACTGATTTAATATTGTATAATTTTCTTTATATCCACTGTAATAAGGAAAATAAGTTGACATAGCATATGCATGAAATAGAAAGGTACCGCCTGTATCTATAATAGAGTTTGCCTAAAGGAGACCGGCTTTCAGCAATGGAGAATATCTTAGTAAAGCTGGGATTCCGGAAAAGCATAGCTTTTTAGACAGTCCTAGTTGGCTTACATCTTGAGCCAATTATAGCTAGAAAGTATATTTAGCTGGCGAGGGAAATAACTACGTTCGGCAATGTTAGGTAAGGCTTGGCGCAAACGGGCCTCCGACCACAGCCACTGCTGGCTGTCGCGGGGTAACGTAACATTTGTAACAGTGTAACCACGGAATAGATGAAAGGGCATAGCAATGTGTCGATGTCACAATGTGTTAGCAAACATGAAGCGAGCCAGTACATCTGTACTGATGTATGGCACACGCGCCACGCCCACATGCCCCTTCCTTCTGTTGTTATTTATTCCGTGAGTGTAACAGTGTCAGAAGCGAGCGACAGCCACCGGTGTTCGGAGGCCACTACATTAGTATAACTCGCTCTCTGCTGCGCAGTGGCGATGGCAGAAAGCCCATTCCTCTAAACCTATGCATATATGTTATAGCGTCCCCAGCTATGACCAGCAAGGGTATGAAGAGAGGGGTCCGCTGTACCGTCAGGCCACCCCGAAGTGGCAACCGTCAGGGATCAGTTTTAGACAGATCGTGTCCCCGAACGGTAGTTTCGGTGGCGGTTGCGATGGCAGTGGCGGGCTGGCGGGTGTCGGCATCTTGCGGGGCTCGTAGCGACGACAAGTACCCGGTGGCGGCCACAGTCACTGCTGTAGCGAGTGGCCTCCACCCGTGTGCGGCGCGTCTATACAAAATATATGAAAAATTATGCCACAAGTGGCTGTGGTCGGTTGCCTGTTTACGCTAAGCCTAAGTCTTTGCTATGGCGGATCTTGATAGGACTTATTAAATAAGTCTTATTTAATAAGTCCTATCAAGATCCTACCTACCTTGTACTTGAATAAAGCCTGTACTCCAGTTCATTATACGTGCCCCGTGTTTGTGCAAATTCCATCTCATCGTCTGATGTCGTCAGTTTGACGTAGTGAGGCACTCCCTCACCGTCTGGGAAATATATCCATTCTCTGCCATATCCTTCGCCGTGTAACTGGGTGGTATTATAGATATCTCCAGCTTTTATTTGAAACAAACAAGTTTTAAATCTGAATGTGGTCATAGACTTTCGGCGTAGACTGGTACTTACCTTCTCATCGGAGGGTGCGTTCCGAAACCACACTAAAATCATATCATAGTCTCAAGTTGACATTTCAATCATGTATATTTTCATACATTGCTCATACTTAATGAATAAATAATTTTTGAAAATTGAAATTTAGGTAGGTAAGGTACCTTAACATCAAGCAAGACGTTGTCTTTTCGTGTGATGGTGTGGTTCACTAGTGTTAGAGTTTTCAGGTCGCCCTAAGGCATCTTACTTGACCTAACGACTGCTATCTGAGATAGCAAACGGACCTGCCTTAACGTGCCGAAGCACGGAGAAATAAAGACGTGGAAATAACAATACATTTTAAGTAGTTACCTTTCACAAAATTATCCAAAACAATCAAAAATACAATGTCGATACTTTTTGAATAGACCATTTTAATTGCCACTAAACTATTCCTTGTATTGCCAGGTTTTTTGGAATATTAACGAGAAGTGTTAGAGACACTTTATATAAAACTGCGGGTGATAAAATTCTAAAGCACTTCTTTCAAATAAATATCGTTAAATTTACCAGCGATAGTAAAAAGAACTAAAGTTTAAAATCAAATTGAGTAGGGAGGTGCTAGAATGTCTTCCGTTACAATTACAACAAAAACCGACAAAATGCGTGTCGAGTCACGCGCATTGAAGAGGGTTCTGTAGTTTTATATACCTTAATTTTGTATAGGAAGTACTTAACTATTCCTTATGTTATTATCATTATGGATGACAGATAATTGTAATCCTACTAATATTACAAATTAGTATAGATGTGATAGTTTGTGTGTAGGTAGGTACGTACTTTTTATCCCGATATTCCCACGGTATCGGGACTTGCGGGGGTGAAACCGCCAAACTAAGCTAGTAAGCAATGATCACATAATAATATAATCTACGACTATGGGTTCCTTGACTATGGAATCCTAAAACATTGTTCTTTTTGGATAGAGTAGGTAGCAAAACAAAAGGTTTACTTACTTAAATAAAATTTAAAAATCACGTTTATTGCATGAGAGCCTGGACCTACTCCCCTATAAGTCGAAAAAACACGTTTTTTCACGTTTTAATAAATTGGAATTTGTCTATTTATAATAGACTAGCAGCTCCCCGCGGTTTCACCCGCATAAGTCCCGATCCCGTGGGAATATCGGGATCAAAAGTAGCCTATAGCCTTCCTCAATAAATGGACTATCCAACCAACCCCGAAAGAATTTTTCAAATCGGACCAGTGGTTCCTGAGATTAGCGCGTTCAAACAAACAAACAAACTCTTCCGCTTTATAATAGTACTAGCAGCTCCCCGCGGTTTCACCCGCATAAGTCCCGATCCCGTGGGAATATCGGGATCAAAAGTAGCCTATAGCCTTCCTCAATAAATGGACTATCCAACCCCGAAAGAATTTTTCAAATCGGACCAGTGGTTCCTGAGATTAGCGCGTTCCAACAAACAAAAAAACAAACAAACAAACTCTTCCGCTTTATAATAGTAATAGATAGATAGATAGAAGATAGATAGATATGAGTTAGGTAGGTAGGTACTTGTTCTACCTATATTATGTAGTCTGTGTTTAGAGCAACAGATTAATCAATACCTGGAACCCAGCTGAACCTAGAAGGTATTACGCGACCGCTAGAGGCGCTTTTTATCTTTTTTTAACAATTTTAGAGTTTTCAGTAAATAAACGAAGAAGGATTAGATGAGAGAAGAACAAGAATAATTAGATGGCGCTGTGTGATGTTTACAGAATTGATTTATATTATTAAGGCTGTTTACTATACCTATGCTGCCGTAGAAGCTGCGTAATAAAAAATAAAATAAAAACTTTTATTTCAGACCACATGCATGATACATAGGGGGTTAGTAAAACCCGATCATATAAACTAATGTTAGTAATCTTAAAATCTAATGGATGTACTCAACATGACTGCGGTCGCACCTATTCATGTATGAGCAATCCAGTCTGCCGCCTATTATCTTCAGCATGGGGTTCGAGTTAGCCCTTACTCTGCGCACCAGGGACGAATAATTTTAGGTACTGGAAGGTCATGCCGTAAAAAAGTGCAATATTAAAAGGTAGGTATTTTAGCGACGATAACATCTCAACAGTTTTTCTGTTCTAATCGAAGTAATAGCTAAATAGTAAAGATACGGGTGTCCATAAACAACACGTTAAATATACGGGTTTTCTGAATTCAATTGTACTTACCTAGTTAAGTTTAGAACGTATGACTTCCACCTTGAGTATGCCTTTTCAGTAAGGCTAAAAACTAAGTTGGACCACTTTTCTAAATTATTATTAACACGTATGTAGTGGGAAAGTTAAAGTAGGTACCTTCCAAATGCCAAGATAGCAAGTTAACTTAAGCTTCAAATATACACGACGATACTGACACTTTACCTAAAACAAATCACACCTACAGAAGAAATTCGTGCATCTGTGCTGTACTGTAGGTGTGATGTGTGTGTTTTAGGTAAAGTGTCAGTGTCATCGTGTAGCCGAGGCATAGTTGAGACAATTTATTTATAGAATAGGTGCCCTATGTATCTACTTTTAAAAGATTAACCATCTTGGATTATATTTATCTTAAAAACATGGTAAGTAATTTAAATGAACGGAAAATCATCTATACATATTATAAATCTGTAGCGATAAAAAAATCTGTACAATTGAATTATACCCAGAAAAAAAAATGCAGGCCGTCTCAAAATCGGTAACTAAACACGAATCAAATGTTTTTAAAGACTTTGTCTGTTTGTATGTTCGCGGTAATCTCAGAAACGGCTTATCCGATTTTAACCAAATTTGGAATGCAGATAGCTTTAGACCCAGATTAACATTTAGGCTACTTTTTATCCGGATATAATGACCGGATATCCGGCAATTTGAAAAAAAAACCGGATAGTCGGTAATTTTTCTCAATTACTTTGATTATTGTTTTGAAGAAGTGTGTTGCGTGTAATCAATACCTACATAATGACTGGATATCCGGCAATTTGAAAAAAAAAACCGGATTACTATCAGGAAATTCTTGAAATACCGAATACCTATGTGTCTTCATATACCTATCCGGATCTGTCTGAACTCTGAACGTACGGAAATTCCTTATTATGGCTGTTTTTAACCTACTTCAAACAAGGAGGAGGTTTTTTTTTTTTTTTTTTTTTTTTTTTTACGAGGGGAATCTAATTAAGACCGTCAGGCCGCTCCCGGGGGAGAGCGGCCCGGTGTGTGGGGTTTCTTTCAAATTATATAGACAACACTTGGAAAATTTATAATGGAGAGGTTCACAACTGAACAGAGAACCAGAACAATAGAATTTTATTATTTAAACCAGAGATCAATTATTTTAACGCAAAGAGCATATCGTCGACATTTTAACGTCAGAATTTCGCCCTCTGAAGCGATGATTCGTTGCTTAGTTAATCGTCATCACCAACATGGCAGCGTAAGAGATTTGTCTCGAACCGGTAGACCAC
Source organism: Idaea biselata (assembly GCA_958496205.1). Classification (NCBI taxonomy): domain Eukaryota; kingdom Metazoa; phylum Arthropoda; class Insecta; order Lepidoptera; family Geometridae; genus Idaea; species Idaea biselata. The sequence goes on from OY292397.1 coordinate 10,821,766, forward strand.
GTTTAAGTCGCACTGCGGAAAATATTGAACGAGTACAGCAAAGTGTTAACGAAGCACCAGAAACATCTGGCAGAAGGCGTTCTGCTCAGCTAGAAATGTCTCGTACGTCACTACGGCGCATTTTAAAAAAAGATTTACAGTTATACCCATATAAGGTGCAATTGGTCCAAGAATTAAAACCCGCAGATCATCGGCAACGTCTAAATTTTGCAGTAAAATTTCAAGAGTTGGCCAGAAATGAAATCAACTTTACTGAAAATTTGATTATGAGTGATGAAGCTCATTTTCATTTGAATGGCTTTGTTAATAAGCAGAACTGTAGGTTCTGGGGTTCTCAAAATCCAAGAGCCATTCATCAACGCCAATTGCACCCCATCAGGTGTACAGTATGGTGTGGGATCACATCTGAAAATGTCATTGGGCCCTACTTCTTCGAGAATGAAGATGGAAGTGCTGTAACCGTAAATGGAGAGCGGTATCGGTTTATGATAGAAATTTTTTTACGTCCTGCTCTTGAAAACAGACCTGGTATGTGGTTTCAGCAGGGCGGAGCCACTGCCCATACTGCCCGAGACACAATGGCACTTTTAAGTCAAATTTTTGGAGAGCGAATAATTTCTCGAAATTCGGAAATTATTTGGCCAGCGCGATCGCCAGATTTGACAGCACCCGACTATTTTCTTTGGGGTTTTTTGAAGGAGCGAGTGTATGTGAACAAGCCAGAGACAATCCTTGAACTTAAGGCAAACATTGTTGCAGAAATTCGAACGCTACAGCCACAAGTTTTGAAAGATGTTATGGAAAATGCTCTAAAAAGAGCCCATCAGTGCGAAGCTGAAAACGGTGGTCATTTAAGAGACATCATTTTTCATACTTAGTGTAAAAAAAATTCCATTTTGTATATTATATAATCTGAAAGAAAAAATAAAAAAAAGTTAATAAACAAAAAAGTTATTAAACTTTTACACCCCTTGGTTTCTTTTGGCCCACCCTGTAGTAGGTATTTATGTGAATATGTTCACGCCGTACTACTTATTGAAGTCCGATTTCGATAAAAAAAAAATTATGGTGTTAGGTCAGATTTCAGGATTGGTCTCATAAAATCTTGGTGAAATTCTGATGAGAACCTTCGGAATGACGAGCAGAATAGCATCCCACAATGCAGTAAATTACAATTTTTTAGACTTCTATCAATAAAATCGGCTTATAAAGAACTAGATACAAATTAATGGACTACCCGAAACCACCTTCTCATCAGGAAACTCCTCAATGATTAAAGTTAAGATTACAATTTTGATGATTTTTACAGCTTTTTCTTAATTAGTTTGAATATTGTATTGTTCTTTCTTTGATTGTTTGTATTTCTTTGTGTTTTTTTTACAATTTCTTTGTCTTGGTACCTATACCTACCGTTATTGCGATGTGTTCCTTTAAAATAATTGAATTTAGTTCACCACGCAGCCGGATGGAATCGGAACTAGCCGAAACCCAACGGGTTTCGAGCAACAGCTAGTGAAATATAAACTCGTTAATGATGCTAAATAATATGTTAAGGGGGCTATGAAAACATGACCTTCATACTCATACAAAAAGAAAAACCTCCTTCCTACCCCATCACTTTATCCGATTCCGGTAGCTATTAAAATTAACGATTGTTTTCTTTGAATATGCTATCTAAAGGTAGGAACTTTCCTTTAACTTCAGTGCAAATAGATAAAAAGTTGTTAAGTAGGTACTTGTATCTAAACAACTTTTTTATAGCGTAGTAGGTACCTATAATGCGACAATGTTCGACAACGACCTTCTGCCTACTTCTGCCAACCAACTTCTGTGAGATTAAAAAGGTAAAAAGTTTAGCAGATTCTGCAAAAAATGTCCTTTTTGAATTGGATTCATATGTAAGTAGATTCGAATATCGCCGTTGTGCACGCAACTATGGCAGATGCACAGTAATAATCGTGAACTTGTTACAATGCAGTAAATGCTTGCAGAATCTACTAACTACCATTTTAATCCCTTCGACAGTGTGCTTCATCTTAGACAGCATCAACACTTTCATTTCTAACATGCGGTCTAAGATATATCACGCGGACCTGGAAGGTACCCAAAAATCAATATGAAAACAGCCAAGTATTATGTTTATTGGTTTATTTTTAAACACAAATTGTAAGACCGGACAATAAATTGCATCCAAGTGCATCTGGAAACCTTACCTAAATGTTTAGATTACCTAACCATCACGAAATTATATCTGACAACATTAAACAAAAAAAATCGTAAAAACATTTCTAACATGTTCCCCTAACGGTGCCACTCAGATGTCTTGTCTAATCATCAACATCAGACACTGATCCAATCACAGAGGATTTCGATATCTACTGAAGATTACATAAATTAGTAGGTACTTACTTAAAACAGAAATATATTCCTGTCACATATATATAACACGATGTAAATGATGCAAGATTCTGCCTCTATAACGTTAGTTAAGTTGTCCTTGTGCTTGAAAATAATACTGTTTATTACAACAGGCACAAGAAGACCACAGAAAACAGCAACAGCTCACAAATATGATTATTGGTTTCGGATTTAACTTATTTATCTAGTCTTAAGAGGACTGTTTGACACGCGTCCATGTCTACAACGAGTGTAGAAATGAGCTCTTTTCCATCTCTTAACATCATACCATTTTGGTAGTTGTTTTGGTGTGTAATATAAGTATCATATAGATAATTAGGCTTAACGTTTTTCCTTTTTTTTTAATGTTAAAATCTGTCATTATTATTAATATGAAAAAAAAAAAGGAAAACCTTTAGCCCTAGTTTTCTGTAAGATTACATTACACTCCAAAAAAAACATATGATTCGTGACAAGACAAAAATAGGCTAAATATTCTAACCTGGAATCTGATAATTTTAAGGGATGATAAAGAGGTTTTTCTTTTGTATGGAGAGTCACGTGACAAATAGTCCCCTAAAACATGGTTTACACAATTATAGTGACTGGCTTCGAAATTTCTTAAGCACTGGAATTGTGTAAACCATCCCTTAATTACATATAGTAGATACAATGACGAAGCTGATAATCTAAAATCATTAATGTGACCATACAGGGTTATTTAGAAAAGATTGATTCTGTCTCACAGGGTACCTAAGCGTCAATTAATACTGTAGCAGAGTCGTACTGCTTTGGAGCTTCAGCAGCAGACACGGGTAAAACCGCAATCGTGCAATGGACACTGACTTTATAAGACAATTTATTCGATTTCAAAAATGGCATCTGCACCTAGCGTACCATAGCCGAGGACACGTTGCCGTTCGAGGCGAAGCATCTTGATGTATTATTTGACCGTTCCCAAAAACAAATTTGCGAAGTGAAAACCAATCCTAACGATAAAACAAAAAAACTCGGGGCCTGCCCCCTTAACACTAACGAGTTAAGAGCGCAAGAGACGTCAATGATCTTGAATTTACAATTTTATAACTTTTATTACAACCTAACCTAACCTTTTTGTTTCTATACGATTTTTTTTATATGAATACATTAACATTAAGTATATGTGTCTGAAATTGACTATTATAAGTGAAAACATTTTATACTGTAGAAAAAACATCACTGATAGATAAGTCTGATTCACAACTAAAACAATTTATTAACAAACCAATGTCTAAACCTGAGTCAATATTTTAATATATAGCATGAAATTATATTACTAAGTAAGTGACACTATAAGCGTTTAGAAAATTAATGTACATTTTACAAGTACCTAATCATCCGTTTTTCGTGCAATTCTAACTCGCTCCTTTCTATGCAACTGGACAAGGACAACGATAATATCCTTAATAGCCGCCTTAATAATGTATTTGACATATTTCCTTTTAGAACAGATGTTATTGACTCTGCTATAATAGTAGGTATAAATTGTTGCTCACCAAGTCAGACAGAATTAACATTTTTCATAACGCTATATCTATATATACATATATAAAATTCAAAGTCTTGACTGACTGACCTATCAACACAGTGTTTAAACACAGCCAAACTCTAGAGACGTGAAATTTAGAGGATGTGTTTTGTGAAAGTGTACATTTCCACTAAGAAAGGTTTTGGGAAATATCAACGAAGTCAGGATTTACGCGGCAGAAACCGCGGACCACTGCTAGTTATAATATGCAGTTGTATGAGTTACCTGATTATCAAGATTTAAAAAATGCAAAAGTCTCAAGCATGCCTCATCCCTCTTAATTTTTATCCGAAACGGTTCGACAAATCTTAGTAACTTTGCAAGCGATCACTAACACTTCAAAAGCCATAATAAAATTTTACAAAATCATCAGAATAAATCATTTCGTTCACTCACTCAAAATCATTAAAAAAAAATTGAACAGGGCTGAGACGTGGCTAAGAGACTTTAATTGTAGAATACGTATTACGTACCCAAGTTTAAGGGTTTTCACTACACGAATTAACCCATGCAAGTTCTACTCGAATCGAACTAGCTGACTTTTAAATATATCTTATTATTTGCAATAAGAAAGGGAGCGCGTATGTGACGATTGCGAAAAACGCGAGTTTCGGACTCGAACTTACTTTTTAAAGCTACCTTCTCAGTTGATTGCCATAATTACTTAAATGTTCTGAAGTAATGTTGAAAATCTATATGTACCTATAGTTATTTCAATATTGAAAAAATAATAATAAATTTGGTATAAAATAATTATACCTACTACTTATACAAAATCTTTATAAATTGGTAGTTTATTTTAAATTTTCAACCATTCACACTATTTATAAATGCAATTACAATACAAATATTAAAGCGAAAGGTTCATAAGAATCAATTCGTAATAATAACACAGAATCGAATGTTCAATCTAAAGTTTAACCAAAACCAACCAAACCTTATGTCCACTAAGATCTATACATATAAAAATGTCCTGACTGATTGACTGACTGAACTGACTGACTGAACCATATTGCAACGCACAGCCTAAACCGCTGGTCCTCAAAACATGAAATTTGAATTAAGTGTTTTTTCGGATCGGTTGTGGAGATATCCACTAAGAAATGTTGTTTCGAAATTCTCACGGAATTGGGATTTACGCGGGTGAAACCGCGAAACACGGTTAGTACCTATCTATAATGTATGTTTCTTGGGAGATAAAAAAACCCACGATTTTGTATTCTACGGAATAAACGGACAATTCGTGCAATTTGTCTTTTAGAAAGAAAAAAAGTGAATTTTGCGATTAGATTGACAGTTCGACACTGCGCCATAATGAATTGCCTTTCAGTGTCCTTAAGCAAAACCAACCTTATACTACCTACAATAAGGCATAGATTTCTTCTGACAATTAAATCGAAGAAAAAAAAACCTCCGCACGTATGTTCTCGAAAACGCGCGTCAAATTACTTTGAAGAAGAAATTTACACCTTAATGTCATGGCGATAAGGTTGGAGTTGAGATTTAACTTAGAATCATTTCAGAGAACGGAGATTGCTTATTAATAAACTAACTTGTAAAAAGCTTGTATTTATTAAGGGCAAAGTCCGTAATGCATCACAAATAACCACAATTTTATTTAGGAGGCGATTTTAGATTTTATTGGGTTAATATTTTGCCTTTGCAATTTGCATGAAAGCACTTCCTCATGTTCTTGCGAGTAAGGCCTCGTAGTGACATCTACCGGCGAACTTAGCAGTTCATCTCGGCTTGTAATTTTCTATTTACATAGAAATTATTACAATATAAGGATGACACATTCCAAACATCGAAACGTTATTTCTTAGTGTTTACCACACTTAGGAAATACGATTGTTTTTTTTTTCTCAAAAAGCAGTATTTCCAAAATGTTGTAAACACTAAGAAATAATGTTTATATGTTTGTCCAATATTTTTAAGGAAAAATATATCTACATAAATTGCCATTGTCAGAACTTGTGCTCTCACCTGCTAGGCGAGTGTCTTATCCACTCGACCACACGGCTCACGCCCGCCATTTAACCGAGAAAATATCTAAAGGTGCAGTTTTAGTTAAAAAATATTACCATCACGCTAAGACCACAAAACAATAAATCGCAAATAAAAGCTACTGTTTATAACAGAGAACAATAAAAAAACGTAATTACTTAACCTCATTTTTTCGGTTTTAGTGGCGTTGTGGTTATTTTCTTAGTTTTATTTATTCTATACCCGTTTCAGGGACTTTACTGTGCCTCTTTACGCAATTAAAACCGAAAAATAAAATTAATATCGAATCAGCATCGAGAAATCCGAAAAAAAAACATATAACTTAATTAATAACAATGAAATTCTATGATGCCGTTGTTTGCCTACATATTTATGTAGAGCAGGGGTTCCCTAACTTATTTGAGACGCGCCCCCTTTCGACCATAAAAAATAATCCGCGCCCCCCCTTCCTCCTGACCAGATTATCAGGTCGGAATAAATATTAGTAATAGGACCCCAGTTTTTACCTTTTGGGTACGGAACCCTAAAAAGGATTCGATTATAAAATAATTATTTTTGTTGCTCATTAAAGGTTTATTAAAGGTATTTGATAAGTAGTACCAAATACGTTTAATAGCTCCCTTGAGGTTGGCGCGGGGCCAGTCTAAGGCTGTTATGGTTCTTATTGATTAAAAATTCGCCCACAGAATAATCAATATTATGTTCTTGGCATAAGCGTCAATTTCAAATAATTTCATTGGTCTTATTAAACAGTCTGAAATGCATTGTCTTAGCGATCGCAGGTGGCCCGCGCCCCCCTGTAAAGGTCCCTGCGCCCCCCCTGGGGGGCGCACCCCCCACTTAGGGAACCCCTGATGTAGAGAAAAGTTAGTAGTAATATAATTATCGTTGCTAAATGCTTAGAAAAACCAATGGGTAGAGATATCGAGATGGCTAAAATAATTTCGTACTTTTAAGTTTGAAGTGTAAAGCCGGGTGTACTTTTGAAACGTTTTTGTTCGAATTTTATTCGTGAGCTAACCGTACAGAGACGTACGAACAATCCCATCCTTCCCAATTATCTTCCATTTGAAATGAACGCACTTTCAATACGAAACCGTATTCAAAGTGCGTCCGGTCTTAAACTGCTGTCAAATCTAGTTAGTTTATAAGAAATGTTTTTCAAAATTCTTCCTTCGGTCGGCTGAAAATCGCAAGTTGTGGGCAATTTTATGTTAAATTGGCGTGCCTAACCCGAAAAAAATATGAAAGCACGAATTACTTGAGATTTATACGGTAGCCTGAACGCGCATTGTAGACGCGATGGAACGGCGATCGACAGGTCGCAGTTCGAATTCTGCCGAGAGCAGAATTTCGTAAAACATTTTTCAAAAACAATAAGGCTAGAAACATACTTATTCGACGCGCACTTTATGCGCTATGCATTTGTATGAAATCCTTTGAGTTTGACACGCTATATAGCGCTATATAACGCTTTTAACGCTTAAGTACTTCATCAAGTATTGCATTAAAGAAGTGTTCAAGAGAGACTGAGCAAGCCAATTTATTTACTTATTGATTAAATTATGTTAAGTTTAATAAATAATGAGTGGGAGATTAAATAGTTTTTCGTCTAAATGGCTCAATTTGAAATCGAATTGTAGCGTTATTTTGTAATCGCGATTCTGGAGATATTATTTGCTGTACGTAGGCTTTGATACTATCCCAATTTTAAATAAGTACACCTGTCATTTTTATTCAAAATTTTGATTTGCCCACTATTTCACCAGACGGTAAATAGCGATGCGATGTGTTTCCTTCGAATTTAAAATATTATAAAACCTAAAAGGCTTTTTAAAGTTATGTAATGAATGATGTTCTATCGACGCAATTATAAAGTAATATTATAACACATCACTGTCAAGTTGCAACGTCATGAAAAAGCAACCTAAAGTTACAGATTCTCCTAGATTCCTGTACCTAGAGCCTCAAAAAAAGGAATACCAGTGAATAAAAAAAAGTTTCCTGATATATACCATAGTTAGATAATACGAACGAACGCATTGGTTTAAATAAGTGTTTAGTTTAGCTTGTGTAGTGTATATGTGAACTGTTGCCGTAACATTACATGGAACTAGCCTAGTCCTGCATTTCCTCGGGCAGCTCATGTGGGTTGAGGATGCCGGGGACGGATAGCTGGACTCTCCGCTTCTCCTCTTGCGCCTGGCGTAGCGAGAACAAACGCTCTTCCAGGTATAAATCGCTGTCGTCTTCGCCAGTGTATTCCTGTAACATTCACATATATAATAAATGAATTCTGTGAACAACACACAGCGCCATCTAGCCCCATGGTAAGCGACTAAGCTTGTGTTACGGTGACTAGACAACGGATATCATACTTATACTTATTTTTCTCTGTAAATACATACATATTATACATAGTGGATTATTATTTATAATACGCGATTAAGACCCGGAAAGAAAATGTAACTATGTTAAGAAATCGTGTGAATTTAAAAAGTTCATCTTTGTTTATGTGTATAAAATGGTTTGCTAGGCACGGCTCTCTTTCACGCAATAAACCGATTGCGATAAAACTTGGTGTGCAGATAGCTGGAGATCTGGATGAACACAGATGCACTTTTCACATACTATTTACCCTGATTTTCTGAATTTTTTACTGAATGAATATCAGGATTTAGACCACTAGTAACTTCATAACTTGTAGTTTGTTTTGTACAGTCTCGTTGCCGCAATAAGATCTCGCTAATTGGTCCTTTTGCGTGCGTTTAAAATAACTTAACCTTTACGCCCACAGTTTTCCAGGGAACTTGAGAGACGTCTCACTCCGTGTGACATTGAGGGGCAATAAGTCTGGAGGAAGGTTGAGATTCTTGGAAACGTGCCGCGTGAGGGCTTACTTAACTATTTATGTTTTCAGTCTCAAATTAGCACACCATATTGTAGTGATTAAATTTTAATTACAATATATTTTCTACAACTTCGAACTCGAACTTTCGAATTGAACAGCTCAAGAGTTTCTCGAAATAATGTCAACTTATGCGTAGAATTACTATTAGTTGCTTATTCCAGTTTGGTCAAATCGAACCTAAATGCAAAATCGGCTGAATGAATTGATGGAGTTGGCTAAAATTTAGCACACAGGTAGTTCATAACCTGGATTATCACAGGATAGTGTGTGACTCGGTATTCCGAGAACGGGAGCTATACGGGTGAAAACGCGGGACGCAGCTAGTTTAAAACGTATCCTTACCCTTATTTGTACTAAGAAGTCTCTTAAATGATCCTTGAATGCAGGTATATCCTGGTTCAAATTGAACAGTCCTTGTACTGTGATTTTAATTTGATTGTCAGACAAATGAGGGAATGCTGTTTTTAATAGATTAGCCACATATTCCTGAAACAAATACAAATTATCAATTAGGTTATGTGCTTCGGAAGGCACTTTAAGCAGTTGGTCCTAGTTGGTATCTCAGATAGCGACTGCTATGGTCAAGTTAGAGGCCTTAAGGCGACCTGAAAACTCTAACACCAGGTGAGCCACACCACTATTAGAAAAGAAGAAGATATCACCGTCGTAAAGGGCGACCAAAGGGGGTTTCTTCGCGTGAAGATTGGTGGCTTGGGCCGTACCATCCACCGGCCTAAGTCGTAGCGCCAAGTGAACATGTTTCGATAAGTAGACGGATGCAGCCACCATAGAAGACGGGATAATCTTTGAGATAAGTGTGCTACTTTTTAGACCATATCATCAGTTACCTTAAGGTGAGATAGTAGTCAAACGCCCATCTGAGGGGTATTATTCCAAAACCCATTAAAATAACTTTGGACACATTTTCATGCCAATAGAAAGTATTAAAATTTACTTTTAATAAGTCTAAGTTAGGTTTCATAATCCACTTATATACGTAGTTAAACCAGTCTATAAAGTAATGTTAGTAATGCCGCTAAAATATACTAAGTATAAGTATAGTAATTTCAAAATATTTCTTGTGGAAAATTTCCTCAGGATGATTGAGGGTTTTGAAATTACACCCCTCATCTATTTTTTATAAAAAAAAATGGAACTCTAAAGTGGGACTGAACTTAGCTAAAGAAAAAAGCTAAAAGTTGTTTAAAAGTTATTCTTGTTGGTTAACTTTTTCCTCTAACTAATTAAAAAGTTGAACTTGTTTATTGTTGTATGTATGTACTTGTAGGAAACAATTTATACTTTTAACTGAAAAAAATATCGCCATTTAAATAAAAACATATTGAATGAGTTTTTTACCTGTATGTATAGAATATTGTCCGGTGTAGGTCCCAGAGGTATTGTTACAAGACCAGCTTCGACCAGAGAGAATATGTACGCTAATATAGTGGCGTGCATCGTCAGCCCAGCGCCATGAGAGGAATCTGTTACAACACTGAACACATGTTCAAGTATGTCACATAAATATGTTTGGTAGAAACTCTGTGCTGCCTGCGGATGCTGCTCCACATAATGAAGTAGCCTGTACAGTATTTGTAGCCCTGTGTCTGCAACATTCCTCATAGTATGTTTAAACGCCCAAATGATCGAGTCCAATACCAATTTGAACTGTGCAGGTGGTATACTCAGGAATGCTTTGAAACAATGAGTGTTTACCGCTTGCAAAAGCAAGAAAAACTCAGTTCGGTGTTCTGGGTACTCTTCAAAATCTTTGTTAATCATTTCCAGTGTACACTCGAAGACAGCGTCGAAGATCTTTGGAACTTCTGATGTTATATCCCCACCAAGTTTGTAAACTATTGCAGCCATGCACGACAAGACTTCTGGTTCCCTTGCATCGGCAACTACAGTCCTTTGGTAGTCTAACAGTACAGCATCCAGCAGAGGTGGAATAAAGTTCTCTAAGACCATGTTATTGTCCGATGAACGCGATACCCAACTGCCAATCAACTTTAAAGTTTCTTTCTTTATGATTCTCATATTTTTTATTAACGGCTGCTTCGTGACTACAACTCCATTTAAAGCAATAGCTTGGCTGATGTTTTCTGACATGACTTTATATACATTTAGCATGTCTAAGTATATCCTGCCGAGTTGAACAACATATGGATGTCCTAAGGCACGGCAGGCGCGCACATTCGTTTTAAGAATACTGACAAGTTGTTTTACTGCCTCTGGATCTTTTAGTATATCTACATTGTGCGACGCCTGTGATATTATATCATCCCAAACCTGATTAGGTAACAACATATACTTTTCAATCAGTTGTTCCTGAGCTACTTGATCAACTTGTGCACTGATCATGTATCCAACAGCTTCATAGAATGTGTGGACTTGCAGCGTCTGCAGATCGCATATAATGGAGCTAATTGTGCTCAGAATTTCTTCAATAAAAGGACATGCTTCTCCCACTTGGGTAGTAACAAAGTGTCGCCTACACTTAAGTGCAATCTTAATAAAAGTGTCACAAGCCATGTCTTGAACACCATCGTGAGTTTCGTGCATAAATTCAAATAGCTTATTAACAACTGTTTTTAAAAATTTCCAATGAACACGAAGGAAGCGAGGGTATTGCCCCACAACATACATGATGTTGCTGGCTATTATAGCCTTGTTGTCTTTACCTTTTTTTTGTTCACAAAGCCCCAACAGTTCCTTGATAACAACAACAAGGAACCGTTTTTCATCTTCTTCCATCAGTGCACCTGAAATTGAGCCAATTGCCCAGCACAATGTGTTCAAGTTTTTCCAAGACCATTCAGTGCCATTCACTTGATTCTGTAACTTTTCTGTCATAATACGTTCTGTATCCTGGCAGTCTAAATGGGTGAGGTAGACCAGTGTCTCCCTCATGTTCTTATACAAATTAATGGAATCTGTATCTTTCATAAACTCCCGTACAACCTCACCATTCTCATTTTCCGCAACCAAAACTTCTTCGGGTTTTGCCATCCGAGAGATCATAATGTACCTCATACTGCTCAGAACATCAGAATATAACGCCTTTCTGCCGACACTCTTACCCATAGAGTATAAACTCGAGGAATGAGAACTCGGAGCAGTGTTATACAAATCAGCAGCTAAAGCATTCCAAAACTCTAAACATATCTTGAAAATTTCAACATCTTCCACCTCAGATATTAATACCAGATATCTTAAGGCATTCATCAAAGTATTGGTTAAACCTCGTCTCTCGATAAGCTGTCCATGTTCTTTGAGATATGTGCAGAGGAATAGAGCCAGGTTTTGTATGAATACTTGTTCCTGATCTCTAATGCTGCTGGCATATGCCTCACGTATGTTAGTGGTGAGTGGTAGCATGGCTTCCAACTGCTCCATTGTTTGCACTAACAGAGCCACAAACTGCTCCTCATAGTTACTTACTGTCACACCCGCAATCTCAGTGAGACAACTCAATGTAACATTACGAAACAAAGGCACGTTTAAAAACTTGAAAATGAGTGTGCTGATCAATTTCATTTCAAAGATGTACCCGAGAGGAATCCAATTTAAAAATCGTAACAGCGTATGCAGAGTTGCATCAACCAGGGGAGCGTTTTGGGAATTTTCCAATACAAATTGACACAGTTGAAATATTTGATTGAACTCCTTACACATAGTATCTTTAAGGTGCTTTGCCTTTGTTTGTGTTAACTGTCCAGTGCTGAATACGAACACTTCTTCACTGAGTAGCTTCAATATTACCATATTGTTTTGACAGAGACTCTCGTTTGTCTTGGATGCTCCCACAATGTCACTGATGAAGGTACCCCAATTATGAGGCCATTCACGTTTCAATACTTGAATCAGAATCATATTCAATTTTTTCAAGTATACCTTGTTATTTTCCATAGTTCCTGGATCTGAAGAGTTTTTTATTATAAGCCCAACAATGTATTTCTTTATTCCTTCACATTGATTTCTTGGCAATATTTTCCATCGTGTCTGTATGACTTGTTCTAATATTTGTAAAGCATAGTACTTTGTCTCTTGGTTTTGAGAAAACTCGAGTATGGTGTCGACACGGGTCCAAGCATCAGGGTGTTCCTTGAGAGCTGTCAGGATATCCTGAGCTATACGCTGCTGTTCGCCGACGGTTGAATACAAACATCCCACTATATTATCCAGGAGGTTGATGTCAAGCTTCTGATTGAAGTCCAAGAGCTTGGAGGCTTGTTGCTCCAAAGTGGCCATTCTGATTTTATTAAACTTATTTAAGTGTTTCCTTATCAACAATCAAATCAAATCTGATTTGTTCACATTCATTCCTCACCTTTTACAACACTGAAACAGAAAAATACAGTATCAGAGACAGCTTCTTACCCTAACCTCTTAGGATATTCGCAACAAGTATAAGCGTTTGTTATATAAATTTAGATTGCGTGTTTCGTTAACGACGATAACTTAACAAAAATTACATAGAAATGTTAGTTCTACAGAAATATTTCGACAGCTTTGGTAAGAATCGAAAAACGAGCACACACCCCGCAGCGCAGCAGAGACGTTGTACGTCTTTGCTGTGATTATAGTAACATCTGAAGAAGACGTCGCTCAAAATGATTGTGGGATATTACAACAAATCTTAGCTTATTGCCTAAAACATTACTCACCCGATTATTAGTTTGCGGCGCAATCAATCTAACGCACTACCATACATACTAATCCGTTGTTTTCATGAAGCTTGAAAAAAAGCTTGCGTTTTATTACTTTGTCTATGGAAATAATATTTTTAATCTGTATCACGTAAACATGCAAAAGTTAGCTTCCCACGCCACGACACAACGAAAAACACACAACAGGAAAACCGAAATCAACACATACAGCCTACAGATATTTTTATTTATGTACTTTTAGACTAAAAATACGAATTCGCATCGAAATTAAACTGCAATTCTGCAACACACTGCCGGAATCCACGCATACAGCAAGCACACATCGAAAGAAAATATCGCAACGACATAGTCTACAGAAATCTTTTTTGTGTGCTGCAGGTTGCGCAGTGTGAAACGGAAATTTCCAATAGTGTGTGGCAGTTCGTCACTTACATTGACTGTATGGGCTTTAAAGTATTTTCGTCAGTCGGTTCCACTAAAAAAGTAAATGTAATGTCAAGTAGGATGACAGTTGATCATTTTGCTTGTCATACGGGCGGGTGTCTGTCTTTCTTTCTGTCATTCTTTCTTTCGTTTTTGCGAGAAGGTGCGCTTCATTCATTTTCTGAAATTGTTCATGAATTATTTCAAATATTCCAATTGTTGAATCGTCTATATTTCGTTACACGTTCGGATCTTTCGACTGGATAAATGTGCGATTAGTTTAAAATATAGAAATCATGCCAAGCGACAGTTCGACGCCTAGTGCGTCTGCAGAGGACCAATCCGAAAACCCTTCAAATACAGTTGCTGAAGTAGCAGACCAAGCAGGCGACGACGCCGTTGATGTAAGTATGATATGGATCTTTTTCAAGCATCTGGATTTCCAGAATTTGAGAAAAAATGAAATCTATTTTTTATGCCTAGCTAGACCTCGAACAGTACCTCATATATACTCTTATACCTAATATTCATGGCAATTTTGACTTTATTACGTTACATTCTACCTTTTGTTTTGCAGAAGAAGGTATATAGAATAATATTTATCTATTATTTAGGTATTTTTATCATTCATATTCCCCTAAGTTCTAAAAAATCTAACCTAAAATACAGTCGTTTCATAGGATACGTATTTAATTGTTCTATCCACTAATCGTTTGTTGACAGGATAGCTGTTGACAATAAATATTTTTTAATATTGGCCTTGTTTCTAACTGACTTCAACCCAGTTTTTAAGCGAAGGTCATCAGTGTTCTAAATTGCAAGGCCAAATCAAATGTTTTCCTAATTTTGTTTTAACCATACCTAATTACTTATTTAGTTAATATTGTCATCTTGAAATAGGGTTTTTTCTCCCTCTAGCCAGCCATATTCTATTTTCCACAATTAATTTCTCCATTATTACCGAAACTAAAACAAAGAATTACATACATCATAAAGACTGATAAATTACTGAAATTGCCCTTTTTTCCATTAGAGCTAGGCTGGCGCTGATTAATATGACCCAAATTGTGGAAAGCAATCCAGTGTGCATAATGTTGTACAAAATTTATGTAATCTATTAAATAATTGTTTCAGATAAATGAAGAAATTGATGAACAACGTCGTAGGATGCAGCCTACCAAGCTGGAGTCATTCTTCGCCGTTACTAAATCTCTCATAATCAGAGCTTTAGTAGTTTATTTCATAACGTCAATGTTTCGTCAACCATCAGCACCCAAAACAGATGTCGCCAATCCAACCGGCGCTCCTCGGACACCATCTCTAAATATCTTTACCAATGGCACAGTCTTAGATATGTTTTGTTATGTATCAGAAGCTGATTTTTATGACAACTTCAAAGACACTGAGTTAGTATGGAAACACACTGGAATTGTATATGGAGATTGGAATGGAGGCCCAGAAAATGATGGCACTTTTAGTTTCTCTACCAATATTGTTGCTTCAAATTCACTGAAGAACAATGGCTCCATATACCTTCATGTGTTCTTTGTTAATTCTGGTAAAACACCAGATCCAAAGGACAAACAGGATTACGCTGGCACATATGTGACATATGGTAGAAAGATGTTAAACAAATTCAAAAAGCTCAAATATCAGAAGACCCATAATTTACTTACTGGTCAAACTGAGAAATCAGCGGAAGAAATAAAGAAAGCTGAGACTATAACAGAAGAAATTGTTTCTCATTGGCATCCAAACCTGACTGTCAATCTAGTCACAGATCAAACTAATTGGGTCCAAGGAAGTGTTCCACCTCCTCTTGATGAATTCATATATTTTTTGCCTGATGGAAAACAGTACAAGCCTGCTGTCTTCGTCAATGACTACTGGAATATGATGAGGGACTATGTTCCTATTAACATGACAACCACGAAGCTTGATTTGCAGTTGACGTATCAGCCTTTGAGTCTTTTTAAATGGCAACTTTATACAGCTCAGGCAATGAGAGACAAATTAAACATGTTCTCGGCATTAGGTGCCGAGGAGCAAGATGAGGACCAGGACACTGTGAAAGAATTGCTTCTAGATACTTCACCATATTTACTAGGTTTGACTATAAGTGTGTCAATCTTGCATTCTATTTTTGAGCTTCTGGCATTCAAGAACGATATTCAATTCTGGAATAATCGCCAATCTTTGGAGGGTTTATCGGTGAGGTCAGTTTTCTTCAATGTGTTCCAATCAACTGTGGTACTGCTGTACGTTTTAGACAATGAAACTAATGTTATGGTCAGAATTTCATGCTTTATTGGTCTGTTAATTGAGATATGGAAGATTAACAAAGTGATGGATGTTAAAATCAATAGAGAAGATAGAATTTTTGGCATACCAAAGTTGTCATTTACTGACAAAGGGTCGTATGTTCAGTCGAGCACTAGAGAATATGACCAGTTAGCTTTCCGTTACCTCAGCTGGGGTTGTTTCCCGCTCCTCGTTGGATATGGTGTTTATTCTTTACTGTATCAGGAACACAAAGGATGGTACTCATTTGTATTGAACATGATGTATGGCTACCTCCTGACGTTTGGATTTATCATGATGACTCCTCAGTTGTTCATAAACTACAAGTTGAAGTCTGTGGCTCATCTGCCGTGGCGTATGATGACATACAAGTTCTTAAACACATTTATTGATGATATATTTGCATTTGTCATCAAAATGCCAACAATGTACAGGATCGGATGTTTCAGAGATGGTGAGTTTTCTTATATACTTCTTTTTTAAAATGTAGACCAATTTTTTGACACATGTTCGTAAAGAAAATATGTCAAATACAAAGAACCCAAACTTCAAATTGTAGTCTACAATTAAGAAAATATACTAAAGTTAATAGTTTTATTTTATTCACTAGCAGCGCCCTGGGGTTTTACCCGCGTAACTCCAGATCCAGTGGGATCCAGCTATTTTCATACTTAGTTCAGTTACATTTGGTTCAGCGTTTTTTGTAGGAAGGAGCAAAAAACAAACAGACACTTTCACCTTTATAATATTAGTAGGAAATTTGACCACTAAATGACAAGATAGTAAGTGAAGTTGTGGTCTAACATGTACCTTGTTTTACCTACCTTGACTTACGTGTGGTCTTCAAGGGTGAAAAGTTAAGTAGAACTAAAAAGGGTTTTTGACTCAAGTTGCTCAACTCTTTGGCTGCTAAAAACACAACGTGTGTATTTCTACCATGTTAAATCTGCCGGTCACTATACCGACCTACATATTGTAACACGGATAAGTCCGTGACCAGTGAATGATAATAAGTTGTGGCCGATGCCAAGTAACGCCTTTAACTCCACTCAGGGCCCCATGTGGAGCAACTAAGGGTAAATCTCATAGTTGTGAAGAATATGAACTCCTCAAAACTATAACAAAGATCTTTTGTTTTTCTCAATCAAAACGATACCTACATGTCTATCTGAGTGATATAAATATTTAATCAAGGGAACTCATATTTGCATTTTGATAAGATTTTTTTATCTCGGTCAACTACTTCTTCTGGTAAATCTATTTATATATAAATTATAACAATGAGTACCTACTTATTAATATTTACTATATCTATAGAGAACATTCATAATTATAGTTCATTGTCTTTCCCGAGCTGTCTTCATATTCATTATTGGATTTGGGTTTTGTTGGTTACAATAACTGTGCACCTGTCATAATTGCACGCTGAGGGGTTCGAATCTAAATATCCATATCATCTTCATGTGACTGTGTCAAAGTGTTTCCCATTATGAATGACGTAAAATAAGCTTTTTAAAGCCCCTGTTTAGTTAACCTCTTATATATTTTTTTTAATTAAACAAAATAAAACTGTCTAACAAAATGATTTAATATTTCAGATATTGTATTCTTCATCTTTTTGTACCAGCGATGGATCTACAAAGTTGACCACAAGAGAGTCAACGAGTTTGGCTTCTCCGGAGAAATGGAAGAACAGCAAAAACTGACTAATAATGGTACCCCTGCTATAACAGATTCAGAACCACAACCTGACAAGAAAAATGATTAAGCCAATAATAAAATTTAGTTCATTTCTTTCTTCTTAATATACTTATTTGAATTTTACATTTCAAGTTATTAATATTAATGTATTAAATTATTTAATATTATATTACTTTAAAAATATTTAAAGAATCATTTAAAAGTGAAACACCTTGATAATTCTGTGCCTCCAGTGAAAAGTAATACTTCTTGAGATGTATCATTAGACCCATTTTAAGACACAAGTATAACAAAGGAATTCGGCACATTTCTGTCTTATTGACACTCTCCTAAGACTCATATTGCCTGAGATAGACTGATATAAGTAAGGCATAAAAATCATACTTCTAATAATTGTGCTGTGTAAACTAATGTAAGACCACACGTATCGCTAATAATATTTACTGGAACGAAAATATTTTGTGTCAAAAAATACATCTTGACATGTACTATTATACACTAAGTAAAATGTATGTCATTTTCTGTGTCTTTTGATATAATTATAATAGTCTTATTTTACACCATGTAATTGCGTTGTGGATAATGATACAACTAAATTCGTATCATTAAGCACTAACTTAAAGAAGAAACTGGGTCGGTGTATTATGGTATAAGTAGAGTGATATTGTTTTACACACATTTACACATTGTAAATTGTGATACAACTAGTGTTATATTTAATAAAAATATAAAATGGTTTGGTGTCAAATAATACAGGTAATTTAGGGGACGAAGGGCGAGGGTCATTCTTTGAAAGTGAGGATAAAACGCGTCCAGTCGAAATACTTTTTTCTACTATAACTATATTGAAGGGTGACAACGTTATAAGATCCTGTGACTACAAACCCAACTATTTACACGCGAAAGCAAAATAATAAACATAGTTTAATTACAAATTTAATCTAAAATCAGCTTCAAACGTCATTATCTCGCATGTCCAACATGATCGCACGTGGTTATTTTCGCTAATAAAAAATTATTATAAAACTTAAATAAATTATGTTATATGTAAAGTCATTAATAAATGATCAATCTTTTCAAATGATGTGGATTTATTTATGTTTACTTATAAAATATTAAAAAACAGACACGGTTAAAATTTGTTACAAAATAAACATCATTAGTCACAGAAAGGATTGTTCACATGATATCTCCATCTCTCTTGGATACAATGTTGTTGCTTGAATGCAGGCACACCCTCCTAGATGCCCTCAGTTTACTCACGACCTTTAAACGGAGTGGTCGCGCTTTATCTCGCTACCAGGTAAGTTTTGATATGGTTCTTCAGAATTTGTTATCAAAAAAGTCAATAATCTTTTCCGTTCTCACTATGCAAATATTTGATGTATTTGTTAAATTGTTTGTTGTGATGGTGTATCGAAAAGATATCTTTACCCTCTGACGTGTATTAAACGCAGATTTGTTCTTTCTGGACAGGTAACGCCCTGCTTTCTTGGATTTGTCATTTTCGGCAAAATCATTATCATCAAAATGTGTTTTGCGTTTAATGACCAATGGCAAATATCATAGCCTTAGAGCATGTTTGATTTTTGTTACCCAAAGTCCTTATGTTTTAGGAGAGGAAGGCAAAATTCGCGCCTCTCCATCATGGTTATGACCTGGCGAGGTTATCGCCTTCGATGAAGCATTGAGGGTTGGGGTTGAGTCTATCCTAAACGTGAAGATGAATGAGGATTAGTGGGTGCAGGCGTCTTTGCCGATTAGGCACGGAGGGTTGGGTGTGAGACGTTCTGTAGATGTAGCTCTTCCGGGTTTTCTTGCTTCCGCGCATGGGGTAATAAGCTTGGTGACTAACATTTTATGTCCTAATGGGGGCCCATATTTCCCTATGCGCGTGAGGCACGAGAGGCTTGGTTGGCTCTCAATCCTGGGGCGGATCTCCCTGAGTTGCCTGATGTGCAGCGCATGTGGGATGTTATCGGGGCTGTTAGGCTGATGAAGGATCTCATGGACCGTGCGGTGGGGGTAGACTTGGCAAGAATAAGGGTTGTGTCGAGGCCAGATTCGGGTGCGTGGTTGCAGGCACTACCATCGCCTCATTTTGGCACTCTGTTTAATTACAGTTCACTGCGTGTGCTGTGGATCTTCGCCTGGGATCCGACGTATGTGAGCCTCATTTATGCGTTTGTGTTTCTGGAGGCGGAAGCTAGTGGCCACCATGCTTTAACTTGTTATCAATGTCCTGGGATATTTCCTCGTCAACACGTACTTAATTACGTAATTCGGAGGGCTCTTGTTTCGGCGAATATCCCTTGTGTCTTGAAGCCGCCTGGCCGCGTGTGTGGCAGCGGCAGCTGCTGAGGCAGCCGCCGCTGCCATACGCAGCGCCCTTTTGACTAATTGTTTGTGTTTGATTATAGTTGTAGTTTTTAGGTTCCTATTGAATTTTAATTTTTTGTTTAATTTTAATTTTTTGTTTATTTTTTTTTTTTTTTTTTTTTGTTTGTTGTAAGGGCATTCTTGCAATTTATCTGCAATGTCTCAAAATCTGCAACATGAAGGCTGCCCGTGATGTGGGAGTTTCTGACGCGGTCTTTTCGCGTCACTCCACACATCCAGTGCAGCATCTTCATTTCCGTGACATGCAGCCCCTGCTTATGTCGCTCAAGCACTGGCCACGCCTCACTACCCTACAAAAGGAGAGGTCTAATGATCGTTTTATAGACCTGTCCCTTCAGTTTGACCCTTGATTTTGGGGTTACAGATGACACCAGTCACCTCTCGCCACTTAGCCCAAGCTGCCGAAATGCGGGACTTGACGTCGCAATCGATGTCGCCGGACTCGTGAAGCACAGATCTCAAGTACTAAAATTGGTCTGTCCGCTCAACCATGTGATCGTCCACGCAGACAGGTGTGGGATCTGTGGTATTGCTAGCCAAATATTCGGTCTTCACTACGTTGAGTTGCAAACCGCCGTTCTTATAAGTTTCTGGCACCCCTTTGGACCGCAGCGCCCACCAGATCATCACGCGAGGAACACAGTCGAAGGCCGTATTCTTCGTTCTGTATTTCTCCATAACGACCCTTAGGGCAAAAACAGGGTCCATGGTACTATGACCAGGGCGGAAACCATACTGGCCATCCGAGACAGTGCATTCCTGCCGGATCCGAGAGTCAATTATACGCCCGTAGAGCGTCATGGTGTGGGACATGACCTTTACACCACGATTACTTCCACACTCCTGCACAGATCCCTTGCCCTTGAACACTGGAGTGATAACATTCAGTCTCCACTGGGCGGGGATTCTGCGGGTCTCGAGTATGTGGTCAAAAAGGTTAGTTAAGATGCCCATACCACCAGAACCCATAGCCTTCCATACTTCGATGGGAACTCCGTCGGCGCCGACAGCTTTCCGATTCTTCATGCAGCGAAGAGCCTTGCGCACCTCCTCAGGCGTTATCAGTGGCACAAGTCCTAGATTCGGATGGAATTCCGGTGGCTGCACCTCTTTATACTGCTTATTGATCAGCTTGTAGAAATAAGAGCGCCATCTTTCCTTTACCGCGAGATCCTCGCATAGCAGGTTACCATTAGGCTTTTTTACACAGCGGCACTTTGATATATCCTGAGCCACTTTGATCCTAGAACGTACCAACTTATAAATAAGCTTCTGCCCCTCAGACGTTTCCAACTTATCGTACAATGGCTGTAAGTGGTCCTGACTGGCTCTGGCTACTGTTCTTTTTGTGGCACGTTTGGCAGACCTGTACGTACGCGTCTCGATCTTCAGGAGAGTTGGACGCTTGCTACTTTTTAAAGAGGGCTTTCTTCACCCTAGTCTCCCTCTGGACTGTGTCCACCACCAAGTTTCCTTGTCACACTTGTGTCCTCCCTTAGACATACCGAGGACTTAAACATATCAAAATGAATAAATAAACCCTAAATAATGTCTACTTGTATCAGTTTACACAAGGCAATCAACAATGCAGGTCCCGGTAAAATAATATGTCTAAAAAAAATACAAGTATAAATATATCTATCTCAAAATGTTATTTTTCAAAAAAAAATATCATAAATTTGTTTGTACACTTTTTTGTAGCATGCCGTAGTTAGACAATATACTGTAAAGACGGTGCAACAATATCAATTATCACGAGAGTACCATGTGCTGTGTAAATTGATATTTGTTAAGTAATATTAAAATACACTGTCACCTTGTTGTTGCAAATAGATGTACCTGACAGTTTTTTCTAAATATTTCCTTTATTTGCTAATGAAATAAGATGCACCTGTGACAAATTATACATTATATGGTAAGAAACTTTTTGACATCAACAGTTACGTGGAAATCTTTATAGTAAAAAAAATATGGGCATTCAAATCTTTAATTGGCTCTCCTGAAAAGTAGTGTTTTTGAAGATGTATTACTTTTCACTGAAGGCACAGAATTCTAGGGTGACTTTGTTAGAACTATTCTGTGGTTGTGTTCCAAAATATGTATTCAATAAGAAATATAAATTCACATGATTTGTTAACATAGTTACATTTTATCGGGTCTAAAACGCGTATTATTTTTTACTTTCCTCTAAAACGCGTATTATTCAACTATGTTACAATAGTCTTAGTCGCGAGTAGATTGACGAAGAACGGATATAGTCTTGGTCAGTTTCCTTGTGACCACGACTAGTGTAACATAGCTGAAACGTCGCGGTAAGAAAATCATCATAATTATCATAAAACATCTAATATATAAAATTTCCATGTCACAGTGTTAGTTACCGTACTCCTCCGAAACGGCGCGACCGATTTTTATGAAATTTTGTATACGTATTCAGTAGGTCTGAGAATCGGCTACTATCTATAATTTATAAGGCAAAACAACGTTTGCCGGGTCAGCTAGTATTGCATAAAAAAACCGATGTCAAGGTTTTTATCCAGCTTGCGGCAGCGGGTGTGAGTTTGAGGAAAGAAAATAAAACCTAATAATTGATTACGACCCGGTAAAATGTAACTATGTATTCAAATATGTTGGTGCAAGTAGACAGCTGTAGGCAAAATCAGAACAGCATTACACTTAGCTCCCAAAATTATGGATAAGAGTCGCTTTCTTTATATTGTGTGCACCATCTCAAATGCGCTTAAATTTAAGGCGCTGTAATAATAAGTCAAGGCAACATTACCCGAATCTGGTTTGTCAACAAAATTCATAAAACACGCCCATGCACAATTTATTTTACTGCCATAATATGTAGGTAATTAAATTAGTAATGTAATCCATGTAATTAGGGATGTCTGTTTTAGAAGACATGTCTGACATGTGCCTTTGTACGTGCTAATCTCAGAAACGACCCATCCGATTTCAACCAAATATGTATCTGGTATGCAGATAGCTTGAGACCTTGACGTAACATATTTTAATCCACATATCAAATCCGAATATCTGGAACTAGTGTGGAATAGTCAGAAATGTTATTTCAAAGAAATATGTTGTGTGATATCATAACAATAATTCCGGAATTAAAAAAAAACCGCAATTTCTATCAGGACTTGGACTACAATTTACAACAAAGTCTTCTTATTAGAATATTATCTACTAGCAGAGTCTCGCGGTTTCACTCGCGTATGTCCCGATATCTCGCAAGTTTCTCCAAAAACCCTTTATTAGTGGATACTTACACACCACAAAGAATACCTTAAGTAGCGCGCGCAACACCTTATCACCTACCTACCGCTGTGCAAAAATCCACACTAAACGGTCTCCCATCGAAGTACAGAAGCTGCCGGGCGCTGCTCTCAAATAAAATTTCAACTTGTAGCACAGCTTACAATAGTTAGTGCGCCTAGGCGATATGTTATGTAGTAAGCGTGAATTTTGAGATCTTATTTATTACAGCGCCTTAACCCAAGGAGCAATTCGGGGACTAGAAACAAATAGTAATAATAAATAGGTTTAAGAATCTTAGTAAAGCCGATCGTCCACTGCCAACTTAACTAAGTTAGTTTAGCTTAGTTTCGCATAGTCTAGCAAGTTTTTTATACACGTGAGTCTACCGCCAACTATGACAGGTGTGCTCATTTGTTCTGGTAAGCTAAGCCAAACTAACTTAGTCTAAGTGGGCTGTAGACGATGGCCTTTAATGGGCATAGATAATTTTGTGAGAGATTTAATGTTCTGTGACGGTGATCATAATAATAGGGTCCCGTTTATACCCTTTGGGTACGGACCCTAAAAACGAGTAGGAACATAGATGTCAAAGTTTTCGTTCGTTACGTATTGTTCCAACTAGATAGGTAAATCAGTTTGTAAAATGCAAAATATTGTATTTCTATGCTGAAGAGATTTTTTTGAGTGGGAAGTTTCATCAAAATTGCAGGTAGAACTCTATTGCATTATAATTATTGTGGTGTGTTCCGGTTATTCTAGAATAATTGACTCGTATTATTTATTAGGATAATTAATTACTATTGTTCATTTTATTATAATTTTATGTATTTTTGTGATGGTTGTGTGATATTGATACATTTAAAGTAATTAATGTTTGTCTTCTGTCCTCAGTCGAGTCCATAGAAATGAAATTCTGTCTATACAGGGTGTTGGAGTTTATGGAGCACCTTGTTTCTCATGTTTGAGAAGTACATATAAATACCTACTTGTATGAAATAATGATTAATAGTGATGGGCCGACTAGTCGTCAACTAACAATTATGCAATAAAACCAATATTTATATTGAATTGGCAGTATAGTTAGAAGGCGGGTAGTCAATCAGTAACCTTATTCCTAACCGTGTAGACGCCGCCGGTTAGCTTCTACACGGTTCGTGAGTTATTTTGTATTCTAGACGCGCTAAAAAGTCACGTGACGTGCCGTGTAGCAACCTACAGGCTTTTTGTTTAGTGTGACGTCATTGGCTTCTAGAATAAATACCGAGTTAACTTCACAGGTTTCAACGTAGTTTTAGAAAAGTTGTCTGGAGTCTACATCGGATCTATGTAGTTTTTCTTACAGAATAAGGCCGCAGAAAGACGTAACTAACACGGCACATCCAGGCGCACCCTAAATGTCTATTTTTATTTTTTTATGTACTATTTTTTTTAAACCATTTTTGGAAATTATGTTTGACGAGTAACCCGAATATCTAGAAATTATAATGATTTGCATTGCGACTAGTCTACTAGTCCGCAGAAACCATAGTCGGCCCATCTCTAATGATTACTTTTCTAATAAATATTTTTTTAATATAAACACAATTATATACATTAAGTTAGGATTCAATAAGTTGTATTTGCTTAGGTAAGTAAGTAGGTACCTACTTTTGAAAAATGGAATGTTTACTTTTGTTGTTTTTGCCAGATTTCGGTGATTTTAATTATAATTATTACACTGACGTCAAACTATTTTACAGCACAAGATAATTTGTTAATAAATAATAATTATGAGTACCTATACCTAATCGATTTCATAAAATAAATTTGTTGTTAGAATTTTTTGCTATTTTATTACTAACAACAGTGTGTGGTATACACATCCACGTAATTTCCGATCCCGTGGGAATTTCTAAAAACACGTTCTTATAAGATGTCTCTATCATATAAAAGAACACACTCCAAACAGATCTCTACTAGTAGCGGTTTAGGTTGTGCGTTGATCAGTTAGTCACTCAGGACTAGGGCATGCAATATCGGAAGGTTTTTAATCTCGGGACGATATCGATATTAAGAGCTCAATCCCGGGATCCCGGGATTGATACTGAGATTTTAGATATCGTTAAAAAGGCGAATTTAATACAATAAAAATGTGTTAAATTTAAAATATTTAATATATTTAAGACTCTAGTGGTTTCATTACGTAAATAAGTTACCCCGAGGGCCGTCGACCCCATCATTTTGGAAATATGGCGGACAAATACCCTAAACCCGAAAGTGTCTAAACTTTCGCGCCAAATTCTAGGCGCACCACTAAAATGATGTTAGCAGAAAAAAATTGCATGCGAGCTTGTATAAAAAATAATTGTCTTAAAAATTGCAATGAATCACGTTACTTTTATTGTTTTAAACATTTTACCAATTCCCTACGCTTCTAAATCTTTACAGATCTCTTCCTCAGGGGTAGACTAATTTGGGTTTAATTTTAATAGTTCTATTCAATCATTCCATGAGGAAAAATATAGCTAAAAACCTTAATTTATACCCAAATAGTAAATTGCTCAAATCTCGATATCGGATCACTCAATCCCGGGATTATAATATCGAACTTTTGCGTCCGAGATCCCGGGATTACGATATCCCGGGATCCCGGGATTCATGCCCTACTCAGGACCCAGGACAAAGCATTTTATGGGTATAGACAAGATGGGAACCCGAAACCCGTCGGGCTTCGGATAGTAGGTACCCCCGAAAACAGTAACAAAATCTCTTTGAATCAATTCCCATAGGAACTTTCATCCCCAATTAAACACTCTTAGGGGTTAAATTTTGGAAAAAAAACTTTTAGAGATTCACTTACTGCCCCATATCAATATTTATGTCAAATTTCAAGTTTCTAGCTCAAGCCGTTACGAAGTTGCATACAAACGTTTTTCGCCATTTTTACCCCCTTAGGGGTGGAATTTTCAAAAATCCGTTCTTAGTGCTCACTTTCAACCCCTAAAGAACCTATGTTCCAAATTTCAAGTCTCTACACCCAGCCGTTTAGCCTGTACGTTGTCCATCAGTCAGTCAGTCAGTTACACTTGCGTTTTATTAAGTACAAGATGGGAACCCGAAACCCGTCGGGCTTCGGATAGTACCCCCGAAAACAATAACAAAACCTCTTTGAATCAATTCCCATAGAAACTTTCATCCCCAATTGAACACCCTTAGGGGTGGAATTTTCAAAAATCCGTTCTTAGTGCTCACTTTCAACCTCTAAAGAAGCTATGTTCCAAATTTCAAGTCTCTACACCCAGCCGTTTAGCCTGTACGTTGTCCATCAGTCAGTTACACTTGCGTTTTATTAAGTACAAGATGGGAACCCGAAACCCGTCGGGCTTCGGATAGTACCCCCGAAAACAGTAACAAAATTTCTTTGAATCAATTCCCAGAGAAACTTTCATCCCCAATTAAACACTCTTAGGGGTTGAATTTTGGAAAAAACCTTTTAGAGATTCACTTACTACCCCATATCAATATCTATGTCAAATTTCAAGTTTCTAGGTCAAGCCATTACGAAGTTGCATACAAACGTTTTTCCCCATTTTTACCCCCTTAGGGGTGGAATTTCCAAAAATCCGTTCTTAGTGCTCACTTTCAACCCCTGAAGAACCTATGTTCCAAATTTCAAGTCTCTACATCTAGCCGTTTAGCCTGTACGTTGTCCATCAGTCAGTCAGTCAGTGAGTTACACTTGCGTTTTATTAAGTATGATGATGATGACACGATGGGAACCCGAAACCCGTCGGGCTTCGGATAGTACCCCCGAAAACAGTAACAAAATTTCTTTGAATCAATTCCCAGAGAAACTTTCATCCCCAATTAAACACTCTTAGGGGTTGAATTTTGGAAAAAACCTTTTAGAGATTCACTTACTACCCCATATCAATATCTATGTCAAATTTCAAGTTTCTAGGTCAAGCCATTACGAAGTTGCATACAAACGTTTTTCCCCATTTTTACCCCCTTAGGGGTGGAATTTCCAAAAATCCGTTCTTAGTGCTCACTTTCAACCCCTGAAGAACCTATGTTCCAAATTTCAAGTCTCTACATCTAGCCGTTTAGCCTGTACGTTGTCCATCAGTCAGTCAGTCAGTGAGTTACACTTGCGTTTTATTAAGTATGATGATGATGACACGATGGGAACCCGAAACCCGTCGGGCTTCGGATAGTACCCCCGAAAACAATAACAAAATCTCTTTGAATCAGTTCCCATAAAAACTTTCATCCCAAATTGAACACTTTTTTGAATTTTGGAAAATTTTTTTTAGAGATTCACTTACTACCCCATATCAATATCTATGTCAAATTTTAAGTTTCTAGGTCAAGCCGTTACGAAGTTGCATACAAACGTTTTTCCCCATTTTTACCCCCTTAGGGGTGGAATTTCCAAAAATCCGTTCTTAGTGCTCACTTTCAACCCCTAAAGAATCTATGTTCGAAATTTCAAGTCTCTACACCCAGCCGTTTAGCCTGTTTCGTTGTCCATCAGTCAGTCAGTCAGTCAGTCAGTGAGTTAGTTACACTTGCGTTTTATTAAGTATGATTTAGCCTGTACGTTGTCCATCAGTCAGTCAGTTACACTTGCGTTTTATTAAGTAGGTATATGATGATGATGATGATATTCTATGACAAGATATAAAGCTGTAGGTCCATAAAATACTAGCGGTTGGCGGGCGGTTTCTGAGCGGAGCGGTCGCGGGGCGAAGACGTCGCTTGTTTTGTACACTCGGTAACAGAATGGATTCTGACGTGGAAACACTGCTGTTGGCTTTGTTGATTCGAAGCGCATGTGAGCGCTAGTGTACAAAACAAAATAGTGATGACGCGGCGAATCTGCTGCGCACGGAAACCGCCCGCAAACCGCTAGTATGATGATAAGGCCCGTATTCAGAAATGGCCCTATGCGTGGCTTATTGCTTTGTCTTGCTCTTGTAAGTGATAATAAACATCAGCGAAAAAACTTCTACGCTTATGGTTGTTTGTGAATACAGCTGTCACAGAAACAGATGTTAAGAGACTATTGAATTATTCATTTCATTTCAAGGTTTGGTCGAGTAAAACAATGTATTAACAATTTTAAAACTATTTTTATTATTCAATAGAAATTATAAAACTAATCACGAAAATGCAATATCGGTAGGTATTCTTCATCGGAACCAAGGAAGCTACCGCGGTTGTTCCGTTGACTTTGACGTTGACAACTCGATGCCGACGCGGTAGTTTGACATCTTTGACAGCGGGGTTTTCAATTTTAAAACCGCGCATCCATGGCCGTCAGCCGTCGATTTGAAGATTTTTTGTCAAAATCATCAACTAAATTCAATTCTGTCTGTTTTTCATTCATTCAATTTGACTTCGGCATCAATATGAGTAATCGACGCGTCGATTTGAAATTTTCGCGGTTCGAAATTCGGCTGTCAACTGTCAAATGAATCCGATGCCGACGCTGACGGAAGAACCGCGGTAGCCTCCCAAATTGAAAATTTTGTGAATAACATAACGAATGACATTGTTAAGGGGAAAGTCTACCGAGTAGGTAGACTTTCCCCTTAAGGCCAGGTTTTACCGCCGCATACCGTAATCGACCTATGTTTGATTCAATTTTATGTCATTAAATACTCTTTTTTTGTTGTTGGGACAAAAATGTATTTGTAGTTCAATAACCATGACAGAGATTACTCTGGTTGAAAACACGATTTAAACAACTTCGCTCGATAAAAAAAATCTTCGAAAATAGCGAAAATAGAAAAATATTGGTTCGTTTTTTCGGTATTATTCAGAAACTATTAAAGTTTTGTTTAAAAAAAATAAGTTAAATGATAGGTATTGACGTTAAGAAGAGCATCTTCTGGGTAATAATTTTAAATCATAAAATATCTTTTGCATTTTGACAATATATATCAGAAAACGCGCGCCGGAGTCTCTCAGTCCGCTGTTTGGCGTCGTCGAGAGTGGACCTACGTCACTTTTGCCGGCTCGCTGCGTTCCCGCGTTCCCCGCTCATCCAATTTATAAAAAAAATTGTATATACCTCGTTCTCATTATTTTCACATAGCATTGCTAGGAACACTTCCAGATTATTCAACTTTCAGATAAAAACCGTACTTATTCAAATCGGTCTGTGGGACAAATGGTCCTACTCAATGGTAAATCTGGTCCGGTCAGTGCCAATTGTACAGTTAGATGGTTTGTTATATAAGCCCCGCAAGATGATATTGCGATTGGCGGCCATCTTGGTGACGTAGTCGACGTGCACCGTGAGTACCGTTCGCAAGTTCAGACCGCGCTTACGTGCATCGAGTACTTGTTACCTATAGCTTTTTGTTTTTGTTATCCTGTTTTATTGTTTAGTTTTGTTACCTGTTACCCGTTAAAATTAGTAAGAAATTATTTAACAGTCGAGCTCGTGAAATGATAATTAAAGTGGGACAATTATTTTGTAAAAGAGAAAGAGGACTCTAAGTTAGTTATCCAAAATATAAACCGTGCCTTAAAAAGTGCTTCGGACACTACTGAGGACATTTTAATGTCGAAGCAACTAGTAATAGACATTTTGAATATTTTGCAAAAACTAATCTTTTATGGTCCTGAAATTTCTTAGAAATATACCTATGGTCATAAACAGCCGTCTCGCTACTACAAATAAACCCATAACCCTAGCTTATTTACTTTTTATTACAATTGTTTTTGCTATCTGTACTTTTGTGAATTTATTTTATGAGATTATTATATTATATTATATATGCGACAATGTAAATCACAATATTACTGCAAAAAAAAATATACAAAAAAAAACCCCATGAGTTTCTTGTGTCTTCTTCTCATGTCATGGAGGTCGCGATCCGAAGACATAGTAGAGTAGATTAAATAAAAAAAATGACATGTCAAAGAGATATCTTGCTAATATCCGAATGAATAAACGTACTTTGATTTTTGATTTTTTTGATTTTACTTAGCATAATGAAATGACGTGTAAACATATTTTTTTACCAAAAAATAACCATTGAACCATTGTGCAACGGATGACGTCACGCAGCTGTTATTGTGACAAGGTTTATTTCACAAACTAATATTGCAATTGTTGATATACAAGTAAGTTTCATTGCAAAGAAAACTAGCGACTGTAACTGTCAAATTGTATAGGTATACGAAAACGCAAAATTCAACAATTTCAATTGTTTCAATCGAAATATGTTACCAACAGAATTACGTAATCATCTAGCTGAACTAAGCTACATTTGTACTCAAATACATGATAAAGTTTATTCAGATTCATACAGATGAGGTTCACTCAAATTCAAGTTTAATTCGGGTGAAGGTCACTCAGATTCATACATGATAAGGATAAAGTTCACTCAGATTCATACATGATGATAGGGATGTGTTCACTCAGATTCATACAGTGCAAAACCTGTGTGGAGGTAGGCATCAACCATCAAGCCTATCAAGACAAGACATGGGACATAATTGTTCAGGATTTAATGAGGATCATTTTATCTTTTGACACTTCTTTCATATCTATTATAGTTTTCCCAAAAAAGTGAAAAAACTGTTACCTTGGACAAACTTGACGGTGAGGGGGGGTGTAGAGACCAGTGGAAAAGGGGGGAGAGTGGTGGATCTTAAAGACCACATCCAAAGGTATATGTCACCAAAGTTTCAAAACTTTATAAATTTATTTTATTTCCCCATACATTGAAAACATAGAATTACCGGGGTACAAGGGAATGCTGTTAATCACGAATTACGAATGAAAAGAAAAACCTACTTTCCACCCCTTAACATTATCTAATTCCGATCATTCTTTTTTGTGTAATTAGAAGTAGGTAAGGTCAACCGGGGGAAATGCGTCTATGGGGCAAATGCGACAAACATCAATTTACCGGACTTACAATTGTTATATTTGACGGCGCCGCCGATGTAAAGCATCAGGTTGATGGACTGTCACAGTCATCAGTCAACCTAGCGAAGCGTCATCGTCGATGGTTGTTCGGAGCTGCCATCTTGTCATATTCTTGATACGAGACGGAGACCGTGCACCACGTACTTGACGAATCGCTTTGTATTTCCGGCATCGCGTCTTTCTTAACATAATTGAGTTGATTCCTACTTAGTAACCATTATAAATTAAGCGATGGAATAGTTATTTTGTGAATATAGACACCAATTGTTAATAAAACTACGATGATTGTAAATGGACACTATTATTTTATATCCCGCGCCCATCTACCTACTTAGTTCTACTGTATGAGTTCTGATGAAGGCCATCCAAGGCCATCCTGGCTCTTCATCAGAAGTGGGATCGAATCCAGCCCAAAACGAGGACCAAATGACCAAACTGGACGCTGAAAAACGAATGTCAAAAACGTCGCGAAGATTCCGGATTTAAGTTTTAAGAAAATCCGTCGAGTTCATCACGCGCGTTGGAGAACGATACCTTTATGACCTGCTGAACGTATGGACAAAAAGGGCATGTGGCAACTAACTGCCCGGAGAGGAGAAACGGTTGTAAGCTACAGTCAAGGACGTAAATCATTGTTAGCACCGCCCTTCCACAGGCATTTGGAAACATATCCCGGTGAGTCTGCCCCATTTTATTTGATAGTGGATCTTCATGTTCCATGGTGAAAGAGAGCTATCGCAACTAACTCGGGTATAACGTATCTACAATGTACTAAGCAAATTCAGAGCAATGATAAATACAGACGTTTATCGGCAATCATGTGTAGTGTAGTAGCTAGACGAAATGTGTCGTCCAATCCAGACCTTGGGGGTTCGCTTGTCTCTGTAGACGAAATGCGTCGTCCAAGTTAGACCTAGAGGGCTGGCTTGTCTCTGTGGACGAAACGTGTCGTCCAAACCACATCTGGAGGGGTGGCTTGTCTCTGTGGACGAAATGTGTCGTGCAAGCCATACCTGAAGGTTGGTTTGTCTCGTGGGTGGTTCTGATCAGACGAGATATGTCGTCCGAGTTGGATACTCGTCGCTGGCTTTTCCGAAATGTTGATAGTCGTGGTTGATGAGACTAAAATAGGTAGTCCGAGTCAGACCATTCTCATGGTTGACTTGTCTAGACATAATGTGGTTGTTGTTGACTGGTGAAAATCAAGTATCATCTGGATCATACCCCAAGGGGTTGATCGAAGCGATACATTGATTAGTCTAAGTCATTAAGTAATTGGTACTGATTGTGCGCTGATAAAGAGGAAGATGTTAACGGCAGTCAGGATGAACGAGCGGATTGTGCATTGATCATAGCTTGCTGTTTCAGATAAATCGCCCGAGGACGGTCGAAAGTCAGTCCGGCCGTGACGGCGCCGCCGATGTAAAGCATCAGGTTGATGGACTGTCACAGTCATCAGTCAACCTAGCGAAGCGTCATCGTCGATGGTTGTTCGGAGCTGCCATCTTGTCATATTCTTGATACGAGACGGAGACCGTGCACCACGTACTTGACGAATCGCTTTGTATTTCCGGCATCGCGTCTTTCTTAACATAATTGAGTTGATTCCTACTTAGTAACCATTATAAATTAAGCGATGGAATAGTTATTTTGTGAATATAGACACCAATTGTTAATAAAACTACGATGATTGTAAATGGACACTATTATTTTATATCCCGCGCCCATCTACCTACTTAGTTCTACTGTATGAGTTCTGATGAAGGCCATCCAAGGCCATCCTGGCTCTTCATATTGATAAAATAGCCAATCATGATATAGGAGAAAAAAATCTATAAAATTGTAGATGGCGATTTTATCAATATAACAAATTATAAGTCCGGTAAATTGATGTTTGCCGCATTTGCCCCATAGACGCATTTCCCCTGGTTGACCTTAGTATGAGTAAAATAAGTTTTTCTTTTCAACCTCCTTAAAGCATCCCTTCTTAATCAGAAATGGAGGCTGTGTTTGAAATGGTTGAAGAAAAATGTTTGCCGTATCTTCCCAATTCGTAATCAACGGAAAACTGGATCCAACCTTCAAAAAGCCATCCCAATCCACCACGGATAGGAGCTGTCAGTTTGATATTTTGCATGTCAACCATATATCCCGTTGCATGCTATAATTTTTGTTTTATTACTTTGCAGCTACTTGGACCGTCTACCTGCTCTATTAGTTAGGAAAATTTATTCAAAAATAGACCAATGCACTAGCACTCGCTCAGTGAATTTAAAAATATGTATGTTTTTCTGATTACTTTTTTCAGATTTTGGCTTGTTCCTAGTAGATACTAAGTTCTTCATTATTCAACACACACACACACATTATGTATTGTAATATGTATATTGTTACATTATGTAAATGTATTGTTACATTTATCTGTGCAGGCAGACAAAATTAGAACTAAAGATAGGAATATAGGCTTGAAATGAAAATATTTTTTTTCGGTTTTGATCGCGACTAGCCGTTTCGGTTTTGCGAACCAAAATGGTTATGAGGTCTGGAAAAACATCGAAAAATACAGCATCAAAAATTCGCAATATCA
This sequence comes from Idaea biselata, assembly GCA_958496205.1. Taxonomy (NCBI): domain Eukaryota; kingdom Metazoa; phylum Arthropoda; class Insecta; order Lepidoptera; family Geometridae; genus Idaea; species Idaea biselata. Next base: position 10,855,930 of record OY292397.1, read on the forward strand.
ATGAATTATATTTCAAATAAACTTCTCTAAAACCGAAGAAAAATCTATAAAGATAGGTACGACTTACAGAAATTCGTTATTTAGTTGTAGAGTAACACCACCGCTGTCTGCACAGATAAATTGGTCGGACTGTATTTAAAATGCTTAAAATGCTTTTAGGTAAAAACCTAAAAAAGTAGGTATACCTAAAATGCTGATGTTTATTTCATAGTATCATGTATAATGGTGTCAATTCGAGCAAGCCAAATTCCGACTTAACTTAACTTAAAATTAGTTAAGACGTGTCAAATTACAGATTGCTATTCAGAAAACGCCGACTTAACTTATTATGACAGGACTAAACCAAAATAAGTTAGGTCGAACTAAATTAGTTAGAAAACGTTTTTAGCTATTCGAAACAGCCACAAAACTGTCAAAATAGTAAACGTCGAACTAAAATTAAGTCGCGACTAATTTTGTGTGGACTAAAATTGGTCGTTGAAGTAAATAACAACATTTATCGAATAAATAACGTTACGATTGACAAATTTGTAATTTTGGCTGTAGTACGGGCTGAAAGGTGTTCTGAGTGCCGGCCTTTATGGACAGATTTAGTGAAAACCCTCAGAAAAACGTGTTTTGTTAAATGTTTTTGTTTAATTTTATTGCAAAAGCAATGACGAAGGGCTTAGATTAAAACGATTAAGAGACTGTTCCAATCCATTCGTATCGCCGGATAAGAAATTTAAAAAACTGTTTTGTATACCTACCAAATGACTACGACCTGCTGGACTTTCACAAACTACTCAGTCGTGACACCAATGATCGTCTCAGAGGTCACCACCTCAAATTACGCACCACCTTCTCGGACAACAACCCTCACGAACATTTCTTCAGCAACAGAGTGGTCAGAGCGTGGAACAAGCTACCAAAGGACATCATCTCGGCACAGTATCAGCCAGTTCAAGAACAAACTTGACAAATACTTAGCCAATACAGAAACAGACTAAGAATAGCTGGATACAGGCATCTATCAATTGTATCAACTGCCTGCCTGATAAGTAAATAATTATAAAATACCTGTGGCAGTTATGCCTATTTGCACATACTAGGAGGCAACAATTATTTTCAATAAAAGTCATTTTATATCATTTACAAGTTTTATTCAAAATATATACTAGGTAGGTAGTTAAAATAGAATTTGATTCAGATTTGGCTAGAATTATCTATACAGTTAAACCAGTTAGGAGTTTACTGTGCCTCTTCAACAAAAATTTCCTCAACTGCGTCTCCCCTCAACGCTTCAGCTAAAACTTGAGCTGCCCGCACCTTAGCACAGGCATTTTCTCTTAATGGCAGTGCAATATCTGCTCAGCTCAGCAGCCTAATATTTTCATTAAATGCTGCTGTCAGGCTATCGGCAACAGGCGGTCTTGGTGGTCTTGGGGCTCGCACCCGCTCAGGCCGGCATATACGGGGGCGGTTGGGCAGCTCAGGTTGTGGCGGTGATTGATGAACTCATTGAGGATCTTCTAGCTGAGCAGGCACAGCAGGAGGAACTTCAGCAACAGCAGCAGCAGTATGTTCCATTTGGGGTCTGAAATTAACAATAAATAATTTAAGATATACAGCAAAAATATTTAATTATATGTATTACTTGGTTTTTAAAGGAAAACTTACCTGCTCTACAGTCGCAAAACCATACACAGAGGCAGGTCAGTAGTTATTAATTGGTTGAGCTAGATCAGATCTGGAGCATCTAACTTCCTTCGGAAGTATACTCCAGGTCTGATCTACCTCAACCAATTAATAACTCATTCATTCATTCGTCCATTCATCGAATTCAAACATTGAAAGCTATCTATTCACTATTATCACTGTCTCGAGTTTAAATAAACAAATCATACTTATTCATTATATTAAATAGCATGTCACATACCTACTTACAGTCAGGAATGCGACGTAGGTGCTCTCATCTTCAAGTCTTACCTACCTACCTACTTACAGTGCACGATGCTTTAAGTAGATCGCGGTGAATGAAGATTATAAATGTAAATAAGGTAGGTATCTTAACCTATCTTAAATTGACATACAATGAAGTTTAATAAAAAATCTTTTCATCTGTTAAATGTATTTTATTTTGATAATTCTATAACTTTTACAACAATTTCTTTGACAGATCTATAAATATCATCCAAGTATGCATTTTTAACCACATGCTGCACACATAGTTCAGCATTACATTGACATAGCGTACTTGCTTGATCGGGAAAGTCTTCTACATTATACACCTCGATTCTTATCACTTTAGCACCACGTGTAAGTTTTTTAACGCAGGTAAATGCAGTCGTCGAAGAAGGTCTTTTTCTTTTGCCATCGGGAAGGTCGAGATGCAGCTGTTTTTCCTTAGATTGATCCATCACCGCATGCATAGGAACGAAGTTAAATAGGTCGCTTTCGGAGTCCTACAATTAAACAATGTTTAAAGTTAATTAATTAATTATATTATATATATATATATATATATATATATAATATAAATATAAATATATGGAGATGAATATAAAGAAATCATAATTTATCTCACCGACATATTTACAATGGTTGATCGTTTTCTCTCGATGTTATAATTGAATTGAAGAATATTATATTTTTCTCCCATTATTTATATACTTTCATACATTATTTTTACGGATGAGCATAAAGTTCAAATTTGAAACGAAATTATGATGAAGTACTTATCAAAACGTGTAAGAGTAATTCTATATCCATTCGCGACATAGCGACGCCCGGCCGATGGAATGCAGCTTCCGTCTATATTGCACCTAAAGTACCTACATCGAACTGTTATTGTGAGCTCTACAAACCACCGATTTATTATCGGCGACAAATAAGTTTGATTACCGATTATGTAAACTAATCGGTCTACCTACTTTTAATTATGCTTTTACCACACGTGTACACAGCAAATTGTTAAGTCGATGGTGTTGGAATTGCTCCCTTCAAAATGTGGGTAGATAAAAAGTTTGTTGTTTGTAGGGACTCATATGTACCTACCTACTTTAAATGTTTCATCTAGGTATATGAATTTTAAAAAATGTATATTTGTCCTCAATACCTAAACAATTCATTGAGTAATTATGAAACTAGGTGAGTTTTATGAGTCTGCAAAAGCATAAAAATCTAAACAAATATATACATAATATATCAGAACACATTCTACACGTGGTGCGTTAGCCCCAAACTAAGCTACAGCTTGTACTATGGGAGCTAACACAACTGATATTAGTACATATACATACTTATACTTTACACTTTATAATTTTAAAAACTTAAATAAACCCGAGTGTGATAATATGTATGTAGGTGTAAATTAATTATGTCTAAAGCTATCTTATTTAAAGTCAAATTTAGCCCGTTAATAATGACCCACTAGTTGGGGAACCCTACCTAAACCCTCCTAGGAGGGTTTAGGTAGTAAGATAGCATGGGTTTCTACTCCGGATTGGCGAATGTCCCATGCCTTCGAACCATGGTGATTTCCAAACTATGTCGGTTTTCTCAGGATCGTGTGAGCATGTGTTTATTACACACATATTTTTCATGAACAAAAATCCAGTGGCGCTCTACCAGCTTCGGGATTCGAACCCGCGACCGTCGGACTGAAAGTCGCGGTTACTCCCACAAAGCCAGCACAGCTCACTTAATTGAATTAGCTAAAGTTTAACCGATGACATATGTTTTTTTCACTGCACATTTAAATTTTATGAACATACCTATCTAATAATAATAAATTATAACCGTGTCTATCAATTAGAAATAGGTTTAAAAAAATAAAAAAGGTAGTGTGAAAAAACGGATAACATAATTTGTGATTTCATTCATGGGTAGGTATTCTGCAACCTAAACGATTTTATGTATGTTTTGGTGATTTGACCAGGGGCGTCTCTAGCTCATGTAGCGCCCGTGTGCAAATATATCCTTGGCACCCTCTAGTAAGAGTGATGAGTACTTTCAACCTAGATAGTTATATTATGTATATAGATATAGAATCTATACACATAATATACATAATAAAATCAGCGGTGTCTGTTTTTGGAAGATATAAAAAATATAAAATTGTATGGGCATCTATTAAGAACGTGGCGACTGTTACCATTTCATCTCGAAGAGGGATTGTTTTTCGCGACAGAGACGAGGTCGAAAGGCCGGCGAGGTTTAAAATTAAATATGAAATAAAATAAACCCCATAGTTTCCGAAATGCGATGAAAATATAGGTATATGCAAGCCGGAGATTCTGATATGGGGGCTAGGTGTGGGCGCGTCTTCGCGTCGCCTCGGCGCCCCTGAGACCGCAGCGCCGTGTGCACACCCTGCACACGTCCTAGAGACGCCCCTGGATTTGACAAAGCATTTTAGTTACTTTAGCCCTATTCCTTAAATGGGGTGATGACGTTTGATTCAGTGATATTTAAAGCGAATGTGTGTGTCAGGTTAGATCACATCATTTCTTCACCCTGAAGCAATCGTAGCTCCACTTCAATATTTTACCTTCAACTTATATCCGAAAAATTCAATCTACAAAAATGTAAGTTTAATTTTTTTATTTCATTTCCTCAATCTCGTATTTTGTCTGCAATTCATGCAAACATCTAATAGCCTTATTAACAAACGTGGAGTAAGGTCGGGGTAGTGAGAACGTGCTTTGTCTTTTTCCGTGACAAGAACTTTCAAAGTTGACAGATAGAAACAAAAAAGGTAAAATTATTCCGACCTTACTCCACGTTTATTAATAGGGCTATTAGATCATATAAAGATGGAAGCTTGTAAGGAATCCGTGTAAGTGATGGTTGTTACTCTTTAAACTAAAACTACTGAACCGATTGTGATGAAATTTAGAATATGGACAGCTTAAGTTCTGTAATCACATATATTTTTATCCCTATATTTTTAAGGCATTGGGACTTAGGTGGGTGAAATCATGGAATACAGCCAATTAATTGAATATTTTCATATACTTACCTACCACACACACACATACACACACACACACACACACACACACACACACACACACACACACACACACACACTTCAATTATGATGTTTTATACTTAATTACTTATACGACTTTTTTGTTTTATTTTCTAGGTCCAAGACTTTGGCTGATGATTTATTCCTCTCTGATGATGAATCGTCGTCGGAGGAAAAGTTGATGGTCAAGGCCAAGTCTAAGGAGAGCAAAAAGCGGGCAACATCATCGCGCAGTTCCCAGGTGGAGGCTGGCTCTAGCAAGGCCAGCAAGAAACCAAAAATAGCTCCCGTTCAAATGAACAAGGCTACGGCTCGAGACCTATTCGGGAGCGACAGTGAAGAGGAGGCCTTACAAGTCAAAGAGCAAAAGGCACCTCCTCCATTATATTCGTACGTGACGAGAAGGCTTGCGAATGGATTTTCGAGGCAGATGGATGAAAATAAGAAAGGTGCGTTCTATCTAGAATTAAAAGTGTATAAGTTTAATGAAATAGAGCGGGTCCAACCAATAAATAGATGGCGACATTCAATTTTATCTATAAAAAATAAAACTGATGAGGGTACAGAGTCCTGGCAACTACTAAATAAATTTATAAAGAGCACCAGAAAGGAGTTCGAGAAGTGCCCGCCTACATTTGTAGGTTCTTACCAATAATTTATTTTATTTTATTTTTGGATGTTATACGTACCTATATTATATTAATGTGTTATGTAAATACACATCATATTATTATTGTTTGTAATACACCTCCATATCTTAGGGCTATGGAGCCCCGAACCTTTGTATTATTATTATTATTATAAGTTTTGTTTAATCAATATTTTTCATTGTTTAATCTATGTAATCTTAAATAAGTAAATATAATAAACTAATATCAGTACATATTCAGTATATGTTTTTATTTCCAGTTGTTCAATCCAACGACGGTGCGTCAGTAAATTCCGATATTTTGAAAGACAATGATGATAATATCCAAGATAATTATGTATCCCAGACATCACAGAACCTAGATATCCTAGAACATGAGATAGATAGATTAGATACGAACATTTTAACGAAAAATATTTATTGCTCCATATGTAAACTTAATATTCCAAAACATATATATAAATATCATAACAGAACGAATATCCATAAATCTAATTGTTTAATAAAATCGCAGTTTGAAAATATTGATGTTATAGCAACCGCATTTCGAAATAGAATTATGACATATCGTTTGAACCCATCCATAGACAAAGAGTTACTTTTACCTGAGGAATTTTTGAATGATAAAAGAAGTTATGTTTTAAAAATTATTGAATTGCATTTATCTAGGCATACTTGTATAAAAGTAAACTTTGAGTTCTTTGCTTACTTCAGTTTACCTAAACCGAGGGAAGAAAATAAGCGAGAACTTAAGTCATTTAATACTAAATTTGAAATTGTTTATAAGAGCACAGAATTCAATGACATTTACAATACTATATGTGAAATTTTAAAAAATAAAATGCATGAATTTGAACACCGTGAGTCTGGGTGGTCGTTTGTTTCAATAAGTCATTTGGAATTGAATATAAATAAATACTCTCCCATGCGAGGTGGCTCTTATATTGAACTACCGATTGTTATTAAAAATACGAAGAGTTGTTTGAACATACAAAATAATGATGACTTTTGTTTCTTATGGTGCATTGTCGCGGCTTTATATCCAGCTAAACAAAATGTTTGCAGGACTTTATCTTATCCGCATTTTGAATCAGTATTAAATATCCGAGGGCTATCATTTCCATTAACATATAAAGATATTAGGATATTCGAGTATAACAATTCCGAGTTGAGTATAAATGTTTACGGGTTAGATAAATATAATGCTGTAACTGGACCTCTTTATAAGACGAACTGTAAGAAAGATAAACATATAAATTTATTATATGTTGAAAAAAATGGTAAGGCACATTTTTGTTTAATAAAAAATCTTTTACGCTTAGTTAAACGACAAATAACGAAACATAATGGATCAATGTATTTGTGTGAAAATTGTTTACAATTTTTTTGTAGTGCAACCAAGTACAATACACACTTTTGTTCTGAGATTAAAACAATGTTACCTGATGAAAATAGCACATTACAATTCAAAAATTATGAGAGACAACAGAAAATAAACTTTATCATATATGCAGATTTTGAAAGTTTGCTACTAGATTTTGATGAAAAAGATGCTTGCGAGAAAAATACGATACGAAATAAGTTGCATCAGCCATCTTGTTTCGCGTATTATGTTTGTTGTTCACATGACAGTAGTTTGAATAAATTTGTTACATACAGAGGAAAAGATTGCGTGCAAGAATTCATTAAAAGATTGATAAGAGATTGTAAGCAAATTCATGATTTATTATTGTTAAAAAAACCGTTAAATGTCATGATTCCAGAACAAATTAACAGTCATAATAGTGCAAGTATATGTCATATCTGTAAGAATTTATTATTCGATGATAAAGTGATCGATCATGACCATGTTACTGGTGAATACAGAGGTGCTGCTCATTCACACTGCAATTTAATGTATAGAGTTTGTTCTTTCATTCCTATTGTTTTTCATAATTTGTCTGGTTATGACTCTCACATATTTGTAACGGAATTGGCGAAATATGAAGGTGATATAAGGATTATTCCTAAAACCAAAGAAAAATATTTGACCATAACGAAATATATACATATGGCAAGAGATAAAAAACCTTTACAAATGAAATTTATAGATTCTTTTCAATTTTTAAATACAAGTCTTGATACACTTAGTAAAAGCTTATCCGATGAAGAATTTGTTCATTTAAGATACCATTATCCAAATAGTGAGGAGTTTAATTTATTACGGAAGAAAGGTATTTATCCATACGAATTTATTAGTTCGTGGGATATATACAATCAAAATAAACTTCCAGTAAAAACAAGTTTTTATAATAGCTTACAAATGAAACATATATCTGACAATGAATATAATCATGCACAAACCGTTTGGGAATGTTTTAATATTAATTCTATCGGTGAATATACAGATTTATATTTAAAGAGTGATGTGCTATTACTATGTGACGTTTTTGAAAATTTTAGAACATTATGTTTGAGGCATTATAATCTTGATCCTGCATATTATGTTACTTCACCTGGCTTAAGTTGGGATGCCATGCTTCTTTACACAGGTGTTAAATTAGATTTAATTAGTGATTTAGAAATTTATCAAATGTTAGAGAAAGGTATTCGAGGGGGATTAGCTCAATGCTCGCATAGATATGCCAAAGCTAATAATCCCTACATACCCAATTATGATAGTTCATCACCAACATCATATTTAATATACCTTGATTGTAATAATTTATATGGTTATGCTATGATGAAAAAGTTACCTATTACAAATTTTAAATTTTTAACTAATGCAGCAATCGAAAATTTTGATGTGTTTAAAATATCTGATGATTCTGATTATGGTTACATTCTGGATGTTGACATGTGCTATCCGGATGATTTGCATGATTTGCATAATGATCTGCCTTTTGCACCAGAAAAGTTTATACCCATTGGAGGAAAAACACCTAAATTAATTGCAAATTTATATGATAAATATAACTACATCATTCACTACACTTATTTGAAAGAATGTATACGAAATGGACTCGTCTTGAAAAAATTAATAGGATACTTGAATTTCGTCAAGAAAGTTATTTGGAAAAATATATAAACCTAAATACTAGACTACGTCAATTAGCATCCACTAACTTTGAAAAAGATTTCTTTAAGCTTTTAAATAACTCAATATTTGGAAAAACGATTGAAAATAAAAGAAAACAGGTAAATGTTAAATTAGTATCTAAATGGAATGATAGTAAAAATAAGACAAACAAAACTTTATGTGCTGAAAAATTGATAGGGAGACCTAACTTAAAAAGTGTTACTATTTTTAATGAAAATTTAATTGCAGTTGAACTTAGCCCAGATAAAATTATTTTAGATAGACCGATTTATATAGGATTTACTGTACTCGAATATTCTAAACAACACATCTATAATTATCATTACAATTTTATTAAAAATAAATATGAAGATAAGGTAAAATTGTGTTACACAGATACTGATAGTTTATTATACTTAATAGAAACACATGATGTGTATAAAGATATACGTGATAACATCGCAAAATTCGATACTAGTAATTTTTCTGACAATAATTGTTACTCTATGCCTCAGTTAAATGAAAAAGTTCCAGGATTATTTAAAGATGAATTAGGAGGGGACGTTATTACAGAATTTGTAGGACTTAGAGCAAAACTTTACTGCATTGAATCATTAAATACACGAATTATGAAGGCTAAAGGTGTTACCAAACCAATTACTAAAAGTTTGAAATTATTAAACTACAAAAATGTATTATTTGACAATATCAAAGTCAAAGGTAAGATGAATGTCATAAAATCACTTAAACATGTATTATACTCGCAAGAGATTAACAAAGAAATTTTAAATAGAACCGACGATAAGAGGCAGGTTAAAGCCAATCAAATAGACACCTTGGCGTGGGGGCATTGCGCTAACATTTGTTAAATTAAAATTACTGGTGAATACAGAGGTGTAGCTCATTCACACTACAATTTATAATGTCTAAAGTTTGTTCTTTCACCCCCATTATTTTATAATTTGTCTTAATGCTTATATGTTAATAATATGTAATAGTAATGATTATCTAATAAAATGTGTTTACTTATTAATTACAGTGTTTCGCTCGTTACCTCATACCTCATAAGATCTTATTCACATAGTCTTGAGTGGGGGAGTCCACAATATCTATAAAATGATAGTCAAGAAGCAGTAATTATCATTTACTTAGTAATGAAGTTTAAAAAACAACTGCTAAGCTTGGACGTTAGCCCTATTGATTTAGAAGCGATATCACCATTCATAAAACAAATAATCAGCATTTGTGTAATAATGAAGTTTGAAAAACAACCGATAAGCTTGGACGTTAGTCCTATAGATGTAGAAGTGAAATCACAGCTCGTGAAGCATAGTGCGTTGTTACCTAATAGTATCCGTTGCCTGATTTGTGGACCATCTAACTGTGGTAAAACTAATGTGATGGTTACTTTATTATTGCATAAAAACGGTCTTAAATTTAAAAATTTATATTTATACACAAAAACCCCATTTCAAGGTAAATATTCTTTTCTTAAACAAGTGCTTATAAACGTTCCTCGGATCAAATACTATGCTTTGAGGGATGATTGTGAAGTTATGCATCCAAATGATGTACTACCAAACACAGTTATAATATTTGATGATGTGGTTTGTGAAAATCAGAGCAACATTCGTAATTATTTCACCATGGGAAGACACAATGAAATCGATTGCTTTTATCTGTCACAAACATATTCAAAGGTACCGAAACAGTTGATTCGTGACAACACAAACTTATTATTACTCTTCAAACAAGATGAAATTAATTTGAAGCATGTTTACAATGAGCACGTGAATTCAGATATGTCATGGAATACATTTAAAGATATGTGTCATAATGTTTGGGAGGAGAGGCATAGTTTTTTAACTATTAATAAAGACTCTGAATTAAATAAAGGTAGATATAGAAAAAATTTAGACACCTTTATATACTTATCCTAAAATGAAATATTATCATTTGTAATAGATAAGTGAGAGTGAAAAGACAAAAAATGAGTTTTAATGTTAAAGAAAAGATAATAACCTCATCGGAAAACATAAAAAATAAACTTAAGCAGTTGAGAGACATGGAGGATCAAAACAACCATGAACTCAATAAAATATTCAAACCTGTTACTGAACCTCTAACACAAATGTTGGAATCGAATCAAAATAAGGTGAAATGCGACTTTAATGTAAGTACTATAAGAGTACCAGTCAAATTAGACAACGTAATAACCTCTACACCATCAAGAGTACTTAAAGAATCATCGGATGAAGATGAGAATTTTGATTCGGTTGCTGAATATTATACTGATTTGGATAATACCAATAACAAAGATGTATCTATAACGAAGAAATATCTGAGTAGTCTATATGATATAAATATCCCTTTCGGAGTCCGGAAAGTAGATGATCAGTTAATGATGGGTAACTCTGTGGTTAAAATACTTTCTTCACGTGATGGTGACCAGGAACCATGTCGAATCAAGATCGATAATGATGAATATCAATTGACTGATGGGTTAAAGGCTGTATTATTACATAAAAAACCGAATCTAGAATTAGTTACTGAAAATGACAAAATGGCTTATAAAAACATTTTAATAAAAACAAATGCTCATAAGCGTGATTATGATAATAATGGTCAGTTAAAGGGGGACAAAGGTGAAAAATATCGAGTAATTATAAAACCTATGTTCATTACATCGGCAATTGATAATGATAAAAAAGTTGGTGGTAGCATAAACGTTTTAAAGAGATATAGAAAACATACTGACTTCATCTATTGGGATGATCCTAATGAGTTGGTTGAAAGATTGAAGCTTCTTATTGCATCCAAACAAGCTGGAAATACCAATCAAGACAATGAAATTATATCAATAATAGAAGAACTGACAGAAGCGGGTATTATAAAATCATAAATAACACAGTCTTAATAAAGATTTGTTTAGTTGTTAAATGGTTGTTGAGGTTTATAGAACCCAAAATGAGTAAAGAAGATGTGGTGAACGAAATACATAAAAATGCAAGAGTGAATTATCCTCGCAGATGTGTTGTACTCAGAGGCATAGACGATCTATGGCAAGCTGATCTGATTGATGTGCAAAAAATATCGAATATTAATTCAAATTATAATTTTATACTTATCGTAATTGACTGTTTTTCGAAATATGTTTGGGTCAGACCGCTAAAAAATAAAACTAAAGATTCGACGACGAAAGCGTTTCAATCAATTTTGTGCGATGATGGGAGAATTCCCGTAAACTTACAGACAGACTTCGGCAAGGAATTCTACAATAAAAGTTTCCAGAAGGTGATGCAAGCACATTCAATAAACCATTACTCTACATATTCAACTAAAAAGGCTTCGATAGTTGAACGAGTAATACGCACTATAAAAGGTAAACTGTATAAAACGTTTAGTTTGAAGGGTAACTTCAAATGGATTGATGGAGCCTTAGAAAAAGTTGTGAATAATTACAATCACACTAAACATAGAACTATTCAGATGTGTCCTGCAAAAGTCAATAAACATACAAAACATATTGTGATGAAAGGATACAATATTCTTAACAAACAGAAAATTAAGAGAAAACGTCCTTTTGTTGTTGGTGATGTAGTACGTATAAGTAAGCATAAAGCAAATTTTGAGAAAGGTTACACGCCGAATTGGTCTACTGAGCTATTTAAAGTAATCGTTGTTCAGAATACTGCTCCACCAACCTATTTGCTAGAAGACTCAAGAAAAAATAAAATTCTAGGATCGTTTTATGCGCAAGAGCTTCAGAAAACTAAAAATCCTGACGTGTATTTAGTAGAAAAAGTTCTTAAGAAAAAGGGAAATAAAGTATTTGTTAAGTGGTTAGGATTACCATCTCATGAAAATAGTTGGATAAGCAACACTAATATATTATAAACTGTAAGCCTAAATTGTGTTCATTCTTCGTTTACTTATGAAAGGGAAAGGTCTTGTCAATAGTATTATAAATCATCTACCATTCGAGTTACATCTCCCCGGCTATAACTACTGTGGACCAGGAACAAGATTACGTGAGAGACTTAGCAGAGGTGATAAAGGTGTGAATCAACTTGATGAGTATTGTAAACAACACGATATTGCATATATGAAAACAGAGAACTTACGAGCCAGACACGAAGCAGATAAGATTTTAATGAAAATGGCGAATAAAAGAGCATCATCATCCCGAGCCAGTAGGGGAGAAAAAATGGTAGCAAAAATTGTTAAAAACGCAATGTTAATGAAAGTTTCAAATGGATCAGGACTTAAAAAAAGTTTTAAAAATGTTGTTGCCTATGCGAAAAAAAATATTCGTAAAGCAAAACCAAAATGTAAAAAGATGGCTATCGATTTAGCTTTTGCTGCTATTAAAGATCTTGTATCTGATTCCGGAGTAGAAATCCCGCGTGTGATACCACTTCCGAAAACAGGAGGTTTCTTGCCTTTGGTAGCGTTAGTTAGCGGATTATCTGCAGCCGGCGCTCTTGTAAATAAATCATCGGTGATAGCAAAAATGGTAAAAACTTTTCAGACTGCTCAGAAAACATGGAACAAAGTGAAAAGACTTAATCAGAATTTTGAACCGGTATGTGTAGGTAGTGGATTACAACTCAAACCGTATAAAGGTGGTTTAGGTATTTACGCTTCGTCAAAAAACTGAGTAACCAGCTACCTAATCATCCTCTTACCAATATTGATATAATGAAATATTCAAAACATATTCCATATTTTCGTGGAGTGTTTATGAGAGATCAATTACCTAAATACCCTCGCAAAATCGAATGTGGTATAATCAATTTGGATAACTCTGAAAATCAAGGTACGCATTGGGTAGCTTATGTTAAGAACAATAACTATATTGAATACTTTGATAGTTATGGTGATCTAAAACCACCGACAGAATTTATTAAATATGTGGGTGACAACATTCAGTATAACTATATCAATTATCAGGGTAGTCATCCGTTTAACTGCGGTCATTTATGCCTTAAATTTCTTGAAAATAGTATTCCTTAATTAAATTTTAAATAAATTGTATGTTTGGGGATAAATAGATCAGTGTTAGTTTGTACGTTGAATAAATAACCAGCATTTGATAAATATTCATTGTAAATATGATCGATTTCAATATTAAAAAAAGTAAGAAAAGTGATGGTAAGCGATCGAAAACGAATAGTTCAAATCACGACTTTGATAAGCACACACGTGTTGTACCAGCTCTCAGTGAGATTAACAAAGAGTTTTTAAGGAATTTGGGATTTCAACTATGAGTATCTTGCAAATTAATGAAGCACCACATTTCGACAACTCTATCGAGGGTTATGAAGTGCATTCCTATACTCCGTACACCAATAGCTTCAAAGAAAATGATGAAATTCGAATACCAATTAATCAACAAGACATTTATGTATTACCTTCAGCCAGTTCAATTTCAATTGAAGGATGTATAGAAGTATTTACAAAGGATGCTGCCGGAAAATATGTAAAGAAGGAGTGTCATTTTAACAATAACCCTATACCGTTTCTTTTTCATGATATAAGATATGAGATAAATGGGGTTGAAATTGATCGTATTAGACATGCTGGTATTACTTCCACAATCAAATCTTATGCTTCAATGAATGAGGGGGAAAGTAAACAGGCTGCTTTGTGGGGGTGGAACTTGAATGGAACAAAATCTGTAAATGGTTTTTTTAATGTAATATTACCGCTTAGTAAAATGTTAGGATTTGCTGAAGACTATAACAAGATTGTATTAAACTGCAAACATGAATTAATATTAACAAGATGTAAATCCAATGTGGATGCTCTCATACTTGATAATAATGATCATGTGTCAGTTAATATTGAAAGAATTCAATGGCGTGTACCTCACATTAAAGTGTCCGATCGTGAAAGATTGCTGCTTTTAAAACAATTAGAAAAAGATAAGGCGATACAAATAGCATTTCGAAACTGGGACACATATGAATATCCACTTTTACCTAAAACGAAAAAGCATTCATGGTCCATTAAAACTACCTCCCAAGTTGAGAAGCCTAGATATGTAATATTAGGCCTTCAAACGGCTAAGAAAAATTTTATAGATAAAAATTGTTCACTGTTTGATCATTGTAATTTAACTAATGTTACATTATTATTAAATTCGCAAGCATATCCATATGATTCACTTAAACTCAATTTTGATAATGATAAATATCGCATATTATACGAGATGTACATCAGATTCCGTCAGTCTTACTATAACACTCCAGTTGACCCGTTGCTTAATATCATAGACTTTAAAGAAAAAGCACCTTTGTTTATAATAGACTGTTCAAGACAAAATGAAACATTAAAAAGTGGACCAGTTGATGTCAGGCTCGAAATAGAAAGCAATAAAGATTTTCCTGACAAAACGAGCGCGTATTGCCTCATAATCAACGATAGAATTATAGAATATAAACCTCTCAGCAGCACAGTTCGCAAAATATCATGAAATTAATAGTTGATGTTCAAGGTTTCAAAACTGAACTAAATCAGTTTATACCTAAAGAAATAGCTATTCTAGATGGCAAAGGGATACAAAGCTTTTTAATACGACCACCGTTTCCGTTTTATGATTTAACTACAAAAGAAAAGAAACAGGTTGACTGGATTGAGAGAAATAGAAATATTTATTGGAAGGAAGGATACATTTCTTTTTCAAAATATAAATATTGTATCGCACCTCTTCTAAATGATAAATTTATTTATGTTAAAGGCGAAGAAAAAGCTAAGTGGATAAGAAAAATGTTTGATAATTGTAATGTAGTTAATATAGAACTTTTTGATTGTCCTAATTTCTATACTTTGTATGATCTTTACACTGAATGTAATGATGTCTATGCATGTATCTATCATAAGAATATTTGTGCTTTAAAGAATGTAATTTATTTGAAGAAGTGGTGTATTGATAATAAAATTGTATGTTAACCGAATTCTTATGTTTTATTTAAACTTCCTATAAGATTAAGTGGAGTAACTGATGAATCAGGTAGGATTGAGTTGAATGTATGATGATCTATCTGCTAAACAGAATGAGACAGATTCAAGCAGTTGTAGGTTTTAATGCTTGAACAGAGCAAATAAATCACCCAGTTAAAACAGTGAGTGGTATCAGTTGAGGGTGTATCCGACCAGTTGTTGGTTTTAACGCTTGAACAGATGAAATAAATCAGGTAGTTGCATCAATACGGTTTGAGGTTAGTTTTACTTGAATATATTAGACTTTCAATGTTTGAATTCGAAGAATGGATGAGTTTGAGGGAGCTTCTGAGGCAGCTAAGACATATGAATAGATGACTTTCAATGTTTGAATTCGATGAATGGATGAATGAATGAATGAGTTATTAATTGGTTGAGGTAGATCAGATCTGGAGTATACTTCCGAAGGAAGTTAGATGCTCCAGATCTGATCTAGCTCAACCAATTAATAACTACTCAGGTCCTACAATTTCCAATATTTTATTGTCCAGATCTGTTAAATCTGGACCTGGAGGACCTCCTCCAGTTCCGCTGATGGAACCCATACTTTTCGAGCTTTTGTTTTTGTTTTGCTGCGCCAGACATCCCAATTCTAAAAATAAAAGAGGAAATACATTTCATACATTGTTAATCACGAAGTACTTGTAATGACAAACATTGAGCCGAGTAATAATTGGTATTTGGTTTCTTGGTAAAACTGGTACTCGGACAACTTTAATCTTTACATAGTCTAAAACAAAGTGACTTCTCTGTGTCGTGTTTGTTTGTATTTTGTATGTACGCTTAGATCTTTAAAACTATGCAGAGCTAGTAATTCTATTACTATTATAAAGCAGAAGAGTTTGTTTTTTTGTTTGTTTGTTTGAACGTGCTAATCTCAGGACCAGCGGTTGCTGGTCCGATTTGAAAAATTCTTTCAGTGTTGGATAGTCCATTTATTGAGGAAGGCTATAGGCTACATTTGATCCCGATAGTCCCACGGGATCGGGACTTACGCGGATGAAACCGCGGGACGCAGCTAGTTGATTCCATAAAGTATGACTTGAAAGTTGAAAGTAATATCATAGCAAAAATGTTTTTTCACAGAACCTCATGGTTTAGAATTGCATTTTATGCAATACCTACTATATTCAGACCCTCTGTGTGGACCTATTTGCGTCGGTAAGGCTTAAATTTACTAGACTTAATCCATTTAACATATTTAGACTAATGAATAGAAAGCTTATGAGAATTTTTAGTTTGGTTGAACGCGCTAATCTCAGGAACTTACTGGTCCGAATTGAAAATATTTTTTGTGTTTGATAGTCCACATATCGAGGAAGATTAAAGGCTAGTAATGATCCTGATATTCTCGCGGAATCGGGACCTGGGCGGGTAAAGCCTCAGGCACTAGGATTGGTAGATAAATAAATCTAATTCCTCTTACGCTATCGAAATAGCAATTAGCATAGGTAAATTGCGTCAGAAATAAGACCTACCTTTTGCCAACTGAGCATGAAGCCTCTCCACTCCACAAGCAGTTCCTTTTGCTGCGTTCGTTAGGTCTTCTATACATTTTCCGACACAAAACTACAACAAAACTGATTCACAAACTACAAAAAGTAAACAAATAATCATAGAGAAATCTAGACGAATAAAGTACTACCAACCTCACAGCATAAACCATTCGTTCTCATTTTTTTATCTGTGAATCCAATTTAGTCCGTGTTTAGTCCTGTCATTTTCAAATTTTAAGTTTAGTTTGTGGACAAAACCGAATAGCATACAAACTTAACTTAACTAAAATAAGTCTGTTTTTGGTTAGGTTAAGTTTTAGTCGGTGGTTTGCTCGAATTGACCCCAATGTATGAATCTACTTTATCTGGACTGGAAAGCTACCGCGGATCTTCCGATGACAGCAATTCGATTCCGACGCGGTAGTTTGACATATTTGACAGCGAGGTTTTCAATTTTGACACCGCGCAAGCGTGTTTGACATCCATTTGACAGCCGTCACAATACCGAATGAACATGAATGAATGGAATAAGAGCGTCGGAATCCGGTCCTATTTACGCAACAAACATTACAATGTTAAACATTACGGGGGAAAAAAGTTGTTATAATTTATTACAATTTGTATACTAAAAGATCTAAACAAGATAAAAGTTAATATAGTTTTCTTAAAAAATGTAAATTACCTACATTTGAACGTAAATATAATTATTTCATTATATTCATAAATAATGCGTGTGTAGGTAACGGAACGTAATCCTTCGGCGTTCGATATTCACTTTTTTAAGGCCGCTCGCCCACGGCGACTTTTTGTAGCGATACTAACGCGATTCTGCATCGATACAGTCGCGAAGCGGTCGCTAGCTTTGTGCCCTCGCCCACGGGGCGCTCAGATTTAGAAGCGATGCAAACGCGATACTATCGCGCTTCAGTCGCGAAGCAAGTGCAATTCAGTCGCCTCCCTCCGTTTTCTTCCCGATGTCGTCCGACACGGTCGCGCGTTTGCATTCGATTCAGTAGCGATGCTGTAGCGCATTGCAAACGCGACTACCACGCGTTAGTAGCAATGCAGTCGCGCGTATGCTAAACGCGCGACGCATCGCTTCAAAAAGTCGCCGTGGGCGAGCGGCCTAAACGCGCGAAAACAATAACCCTTGTTTTTATTTGACAGTTACTCGTCGACTTCGAATCGATGACAGTCAACTGTCGATTTTAAGATTTTCTGTCAAAAATCCCATTTTCATTCATTCAATTTGTCGTCGGAATCATATGAGTAATCGACGCGTCGATTATTAATTTTCGCGGTGCGAAATTCGGCTGTCAACTGTCAAATGAATCCGATTCCGACGGCGACGGAAGAACCGCGGTAGCCTTGGCTGCAAGGCTACCGCAGCGTGACAATTTGACAACTAAGTCAGCCTATTTGATGAATGAATGACATGCCAGATTATGTTTATGCTGTGGCATGTTCATTCATGACTCTGTGGTTTTATTGCTAATGTGCTGCCAACAACATTAAAAAAAGCACCATTTTTATAATCTATGAAATCATTCCGACTGAAATTGGAACTTCTATAATAAGTGTGATTCTACTTTCAGATGAAATGCATTTTTAGTTATTAGATAAATTTATAGAAAAACATGATTCAAATGATTTTAAACGATCGCTGATATATATTGAAAAAAAAATACATTATTAAAATTTAAATTAATTGCTAGATCACATTTTTATCTGGCAATACAGATTTAATTCAGTCAAGCGAGATCGACTCATAGTTTTTCGCAAAAAACCATTGTGAAATTGCGTTTTAGTTTATTCTGAAGTGATTTTATCATTGTATTCTACATTTTCGGAATTATCTGTTCGAAAACACCGATGATTACATTTTAATTGATTTACTAGGTAAGTTGCGTTTGCAAAAAAAAGTGCCAATAATTGTCATTCTCTTCGATCTTTATTTATTTATTTCAATAGTTCGCAGTAAATAATTCAATAACAGTACTTTATTAGTCAAGTTGTAGCATTTCACTAGGAATGCGACATTGCTGCTTACGTTTTATGAGTAGGTTTATAAGATGTCGTGAAGAGAAAGGTTCATGTGCCCATTATACTATTTACACTACATACCTACCATTGTTTTTCCGAATGGTGTAACCTACTTAGCTGCCTATGCTGTTTATTTACAAATTGCCTTTTCGTTTTGGAGGGTAGGAAGAGAAAAACCATCACAATTTTACTCTCAGAAGACCTGAAGAAATCAATTCATAAATGCCCTTCCTTGTCCTACAACATACACACATTAGAAGTTACTGTTGCAATGATGTATTATTTTTAAAGTTGAAAGGAAAAAGCTGGCTATTATTGGTTATAAAAATATATTGATTTCTTTTGTTCAAGGTGTGCTGTGAGCAGCACCACGAAGGTATGTTAAATTACTTTCTAAGATAGATTAAAATATTATGCTAACAATTAAAATTTATTATACTGCTATCTGCAATGTGCAACATTGTTTGTGGTAGTGGTTAGTAGTGGTTTTTTCGAGTCATTGTGCATTAAAACAATCATCAAAGTATAAACACCACATAATTTAAAAGGAAATAATGAGTTTCATTTTAAGTGTTAATGGTGTTAATCAAGAAATTATTTTATAAGTTTTTTATAAGAAACCTTAGATTAAAACTCCAGTAAAGAAGTAATTGAACCTACATCCCAATTGTGGCGTTAAACAGTGGTATTTTGTACACCATCATGTTAAATGCGACTCCAAATGCGTGAGTAATGAATCTTGAATTGGTTGTGATGGTTCTCGGTTGTTCTATAGATGGCGGAGGTAGATCCAGAGACGCTGCTGGAGTGGCTGCTGACCGGGCAGGGTGATGAGCGTGACATGCAGCTCATTGCTCTCGAGCAGCTGTGTATGTTGCTCCTCATGTCCGATAATGTGGACAGGTGCTTCGAAAGGTAAACAACAGAACACAACTCCACTACTAATTTATTGGCAAATCATTTCAATTTGTTGCGGAACAATGGTGTAAGCTAAGAATCAAATGCTTATTATTTAGGTAGGTATTTAGAAATCAAGGATAAAAAATTGTTGCTGTGTAATAGGAATAATAGGAATCTGACTAACTAAGCTAACATTATAAAGACAAAAGATTTGAATTTCTATTTTGTTTGCAAAAAGCTCTGAAAGTATGAAACTAATTTTATTGAAACTTTTTATAAGCATACATTTATACTTGAAAATAATATAGGCTTTTTTGTACCGAAATTTGCATGCTATAACAACTTACGCAAGTAGAAAGGCAGGGTACTAATGCTAAAAATAGGACATTATTATAAAACTGAATAAAGTTTACACAAGACATGGTATCAAGACAGGAGCCATGCTGCTTTTGAGGACAAACTTCAAACTATATAAGTACATTAATGTTTTATGTTTTTAGCTGCCCTCCCCGAACTTTCCTGCCAGCGCTCTGTAAAATATTCCTCGATGAGTGTGCTCCGGACAATGTGTTGGAAGTAACTGCGAGGGCTATCACCTACTACTTAGATGTTTCTGGTAAGCATTACATGAAAGGTAATAGCTCTAACTAGTATAACAATACTCATTTATTTATCTTAGTAAGTAATTGCCATCTTAAAGTTTGTGCTGGTGGGAAAAGTATTAAACTAAAAACCTATTGTTTAACTGCTTCTTGTTATATTATTTTCACAGCCGAGTGCACAAGACGTATTGTGGCAATCGAAGGAGCAGTGAAAGCTATTTGCAGTAGGCTGCTCACTGTCGATCCTAATAATCGTACAAGCAGGGATTTGGCAGAGCAATGCATCAAAGTAAGAGATCTAATCAAATAATTAATATCTTTTATTGTTGTACAGTCTAAATCTAACTCTGTTTTCTTAAATTGTCTGTCTGATTATCTGCTAAACCAATCAACAGATTTTAATAAATAAATAAATAAATAATTTCTCCGAACAACACACAGCGCCATCTAGCCCCGTGGTAAGCGACTAAGCTTGTGTTACGGTGACTAGACAACGGATATAATACTTATATTTATTTTTCTTTTGTAAATACATACATATTATACATAGAGGGACACCCAGACCAGACACAAATATTTATTTTTTAAGCATAAATACCTGCACCCGGCGGGAATCGAACCCGCAACCTCCTGCATTGCAGTCGCGCTTTCGCACGACGCGCCATTTTAAAGCGGTTTCCCCATAATTTAGAGTATTTCTTGGGGAAAGTTACATAATAAAATAATAATTATTTAAATAAACACATGAAGACGGGAGGAGTCGCTAGTAAATAAATATGATGCAAATTGCATACAATCTAGCCTCAAGGTAAGCCACTAGGCTTTGTAATATGATGAACTAAATACATACATATTATGAATAGAAGAACACTCTTAGCTAAAAATATCTGTAGGTTATTTAAATATTTGTTAAACGGTGGGAATCAAACCTGCAATTTTCTGTTTCGTAGCCTAGTGACCTTCCGCGTCACAGAGGTTGCCGTCAATAATGAATGAAATATGTTAATTGTTAACCGAACCAAAACTAAGTGCTTCCTATTAAAGTAAATTAAATAAGAATTGCAGTATATTGCACACATACAGTCCGTATCCTGACTATACTAAGCAACTAGCTTAGTATAGTCAGGATACAACTAGGCTTGTACTATGGGTGCAGGACTAAGGAACCTACATATTTTATGGATACATTTTACTATGACTTTCTTTTACTATTGCCAAGGTACTTGAGTTGGTATGCACTCGGGAAGCAGGTGCCGTGTGGGAAGGGGGTGGTCTTCCATCGGTGCTACATTTCATTACACATCATGGCACCTCCGTGCACAAGGATA